>JAWWNI010001131.1:600000-839696 GCA_034642065.1 Darevskia nairensis | reverse complement strand
CAGGAGCAGGGACCAAGCAACGGGAGCTCACCCCGTCGCTTCAGATCGGCAAGCCCTAGGCTCTGTGGTTTAACCCACAGCGCCACCCTCGAGGTAAACACACACAAAAGAAATTCAAACAGGCTACTCACATGTTGATTTTCCTCAATCTCCTGCAGGGCTTTGATCTCCCGAAGGGCTTGATTGGGGATCCCATCCTCTAACTTGCGGAGAGCCACCTTCTTCAGGGCAACAGTCTCACCTGTCTGCAGTGAAAGAAACCCAAAAGCTCTCTACTCCCCTGCTTGACTCATTCTTCTCCCAGAGCTTGAGAAAAATACCAAAAGGCAATCCCTGGTGAAAGGTGAGACCCCACTTACTTCTATGTTCTTGGCTTTGAAAACGATGCCATGGGCTCCTTCTCCAATGCGGCCTAGGATGCTATATTGGTCCATGGTGGCCTCTATTTGTAGAAAAGGGAATTCAGTCACAATGCATACTCAGTGGTATGTCTCAGCCTGACATGCATTCATAATTACAGAACAGTAAAGCCTGCAAGTTTATAGTCCACCTTTCATATATCTCACACTGTGAGAAGGGTGCAGATCGCTATAGCTGTGCCTATACTATACTTTTAATCCAATACCAGATTGTTTTAGGGCTACAGATTTCTATAGGTATGTCTACACAATAAATTTTATCTGGTTCCACATTGTTACACTAGTGCAGATTTCTATAAATACGTCAAATTTAATTTACTTCCACAGCGCTCAAGCAAAAGTACCGAAGTTGTATGAAGGCATGCAAAAAAGAAATTGGAAACACTTCACAAAATTACAATTCTATTTGCCGGAAGCCAAAACTGTTAAGGGCAGACTTTCCAGGGGAAAAACCAGGGAACTGTAGTTTCTCTTTGCAGAGCTATGGCCAACACCCTTAAGAAACGACAGTTCCCATGAAGTCATACACTTTAAATGTGCATTGAATATCCTTTAAATTTTTCAAAAATAACTTACAAGTGAAATGGTTGGGACAAAAATCTGTCTATACTGTCTGCACTTTAATGTTGTATTTTAATCTTGTTTTTAAGTTGTATATTAATCAATTGTTTTTATACCAACCCAACCCAACTAAGCCCTTATCCTGCATGGGATGGGATCCAACATTTGCAGAGATATTTCCTGTCCTGGGGTGGTGGGCCAGCCCTGTTTGCAGGAACACACGGGGAGGGAGGGGGTCGCTTCATGCACTGGAGGATTCGCACTCAGCACTGGGCTGAGTCAAGGGGGACCCCCAGGCACACACACCCCTCCCAGCCACCCCCACCCCCACCCAGCTTGGCTCCCTACAAGGATCAGGAAACTGCGCCGTGGGGAGTTCAGCTGGGATACCCACAGGTACAGGCACAGATCCAGGTACAGGTACACACTACAGCATCCCCGCCAACGACCCACTTGCAAGCATCACCACCTCCTCCTTTCCCACCATGCACCTCTCCCTTCCCCTCCAGCCTCTGGGGCGCAGTCCCGGTGGTTCCCAGACGACAGCTCAGGTTCTCCGTTGCAGCCGGCAACCTCCTCCCTCTGCGGAGCGAAGGTAGTGGAAATATATAGTCTCACATCCCCCCACCTTTTATAGAGGTGGGGGCGGAATAGAAAGCTGGACGGGCATCGTCCCCCCACCCACCCACCCACCCACCCATTTTTCCCGGGCGTTTCCCCATCCCCAGGCTCCTTTGCTTTTTTATATATGCGATTTTTATTAAATTTTCTGTTTTACAATTTCAGATCAACATTTTACCTACTCAAGGTATCAACGACTTCCCTTCTTCTCTTTCCATGGTTCATTTTGCATATCTTATATCCCTGCATATTTTACAAAAACCATACCAATCGGTTCTCCATTATTACATCCATCAAAAATCATTTACACTGTTGACTTTATCTTAATGCTGCCGGCGTTTTCAGCTGTACACAGTTATTTTCCATATATTCACCTGTCGAGTTTCCGCCTGCCACCCACGTGTTAAAGGAGCGAAGGTGTCATTTCCAGGCCGCCGCCCCCCCCCACCAATATTTCAAAAGTCTAGATAGGGGCTTGCGCACCATTGTTCGGGGGTCTCCTCCCTCCTGCGTTGCAACCCTATTGCAACAGTTTTATTTCCTTTAATAAAGATAAGGCTTACTTTCCGCTTTGCTTTCGATCTACTCTGCTTGGCCTCTGCTTTCTCTGCGACCCATAGAGATCTCCTGAGAGAGATCTCCTATACGGGCTCTAGATACCCCATAAGGGAATCAATTAGACATATTTTTCTTACAACATTGGAACAAAGACAGCTCGGCAGGTAGACATTCGCCAGGTGCAGCGTCTCTCCCTCATTATGGAGACCCTTCGAGCCAAGCGGGCTCTATTTAAAGATCTGTATTGCCTTCTCGCCGCCGGCTTCCGCCACTGTCGCTTCTCGCACAGGGGTGGCTAATCGGGAACCGGAAGTGGTGGCTGCGCGAGGAACCATCCTACCTCTTTGGCCTGGATTCGGGAGGCGGTCGCGTTGCCTAGCAACCCATCCCTGACGCTTCCCCGACGCTTTGCTTTTAACCCTGTCATCGCCGGACAGAGCCCGCCCCTTAAAGCAGGGTTAGCCAACCCGGGATCATGCTGCTGGCTGGGGTGCTGTCATTTTAGGGGGTGGCACTTAATTTTTTGCAAATTCCCTCGGGGGAGGGGGGCGTCTTGAAAATATGTTTCTGGATGTGAGGGATTAAAATGTGCTATTATTTTTGTGATTGGACAACATTTTGCTTGGCAAGCCTACGTTTTTGGCACATAAACTGCATTTGGAAAACCAAATAATTTTACCTCCTGAAAATGTCCAGTAATGCTAAACAACAACAACAACAAATATTAATAAATAATATAACTGCAATTACTTGGCAATCACTTTTAATGATTTCTATGCAGTTTTACAAATAAAATCCTTTATACAACAACTGCAATATTAATAACTTCTCTTCGTGTTGACACATTAAATAATTTATAAAGCTACAAGTGAGGAACTCAAACTATATCCTTGTTCTTCCTGTGTGTGGCTATTACCCGTATTCTGTCTGTGGTGTTTCTTCCCGTGCTTGTAAGATGTTATGTCTTTCTTTTCCCCAGTTGTTGCTGTTATCCATCATGCCTTGGGCAGAGCTGATATCCCATTGTTGTTCCAGAAATTTCTCCATTGCTCCATCCCATTGAAAAAGTCAAGACATCCAAGTGCTGGAGGCCTAGGAACATTTGAATGGCACCACATTGGCTACTCCTGCTTAGAAAGGGCATGTGCACTGTGAAAGAGTTGCAGGAATCCTGGATTCCCTTCGGAAGGGTGGCGGGTGGGGCTGCCACTTTATTTTACCTGGCTTTTACTTTATTGTTTTCCTGGCAAGGCTCCTAAGCTGTTAAACTAACTGTTGCATGAAAATCAGGCGCTTAGCATCCACAGAAGCCATACCAAAGCTTACCACCACCATAATCATCATCATCATCACTTTTAATTTGTATACCGTCTTTCTATCTTACGAAACCCAAGGCGGTTTACAAGCTGAAGAAACAAAGTATGTAGACCTTATAACAATCTAATGCAATACAAAAATGTGATAATAAAACATAACTCAAATAAAGTAACTCGACAATCATTAGAATAGTATGGAATAATAATAGCAGCATATAAAAATTAAACAGAAATCCACTCTTAACAATTACAATGAATAATTTCTAAACTACAATCAATAAAACAATAGCAAGCCACAAAGCTTAAAATAATACAATACAAATTGAGAAGCAGGGACTGGAGGGTGGGGCAAGGCAGGTGGAAGGCGGCATTGCCTGATGAAGTCTCTCCCCTCACCAGTTAGGGTCTGTGAGGGGAGAGACAGTGCCCAAATGCTGGGCCAATGAACTCAGGTCAGCAGAGAACATCCCTAGCCTAAAGGTAAAGGGACCCCTGACCGTTAGGTTCAGTTGCGGACAACTCTGGGATTGCAGCGCTCATCTCACATTATTGGCCGAGGGAGCCGGCATCCAGCTTCCAAGTCATGTGGCCAGCATGACTAAGCCGCTTCTGGCGAACCAGAGCAGCGCACAGAAACGCCATTTACCTGCCCGCTGCAGTGGAACCTATTTATCTACTTGCACTTTGATGTGCTTTCGAACTGCTAGGTTGGCAGAAGCAGGGACCAAGCAACGGGAGTTCACCCCGTCACGGGGATTCGAACTCCCAACCTTCTGATCGGCAAAGCCTCCCACTTCACCAACCCTAATGGAACAGCCAGCAACAATTCTGGTTCTCTCCAGACGGGCACTCTGCTGCCACGACTGGCCAAACACCCAATAGCTCTCTTTGCCTAGCAGAATCACAGCCGGAGTGTGTGGAACAGAACAAGCTGTCTCTGTGCTCACAGCGTTTCATTGCAAGCCAAAAGGGGGGAAATATACCCACAGGTCCTGCCCCTCACAGCCTTGCATGGGTGTGGGGCTAAAGAATGAGTAGGTCTATGTGCTCCTGTGCTGACTATCGCTCATCATTCTCCCTGCATGTCTCCTTTAGCTATTCTCAGGCTGTTTTCCCACAGGTATACACCCATCCTAGGCTGATCACGAGGGAGGTCCACCCCACGGTGCACAGCAGTGACCAGGATGCTCCCAGCTGTTCTTCCAGGGTATCTGAATGCTGGCAAGCTCAAGTGGTCACATCAAAGGAAAATTACCCCAATCCTGGGGAGAAGCAATGATTACACTACTACCAAAAACAACAGAGATTGAAGAAATAGGCAATTATAGACCAATTAGCCTCCTAAACTGTGATTATAAAATCTTCGCAGGTATTGTGGCAAAAAGAATAAACGAAGTGCTGGGAACAATAATACATAAGAATCCAGCGGGCTTTATGAAAGGGAGGCAAATCAAAGATAACACAACGCTTCCGGCTCTGAATTAATATGTGTAATAGAGGGTGGAGATGAGATGAGCTTGAGTCTTGACTGATCAGTCGTTTGTTTTTTTTAAAGCACTTTTATCTTTCCCTGAATGAGATTGGGTACGCTGGGGAAAAATGTTCAAAAAATGATTTTTTTCTTTTACTTCCTCAACTCACCCACACAATACAGTACTTTCCATGAATGCACCTCCCCCTGTTGGATTCCCTTCTAGTTCCTGTTAATACCGGGTGCTGCGGTCTGAAACCGGAAATGATGTCCCATCGCAGAAGCACTTTCCCTACCTCTTTGTCCCAAGGTTCACCCGCCCCGTCAATCTCATTAGGAAGACCCCGCCTCCTTTTCCCATCATGCATCGCCTGAGCAAGGCCCAGTTTCCGTCTAGGTTTCTCCCATTCTTTTGCTACTTTCCTTTAAAAAACTGCACTCCACAGGAGAAGAGTCCCAGAATCATTTCCTTTGATAAAAAAAAGGCGAGAAAAGGTCTAAAGGGAAACAGTGGGTTTGTACCATTCCCCCCCCCCCGCAGTTGTGCTCACCATAACCTTACAGTGTTTCCACCATCCGAGCTTTATATACCAACGGCGCGCTTGTATGTTATGTGCTCCGTATGGAAACACATATACCGTGGTGCCTGCAAGGGAACCTCGGGACCCTCGCCGCTAGCAGTGCAGCGCAAACAGCCACAGCGTACAGAGGCGGAGGGAGAGGAGGAAAATCTCCTTTTTCAGGGCTTGGACATTAC
The DNA here is from genome assembly GCA_034642065.1 of Darevskia nairensis. Lineage (NCBI taxonomy): Eukaryota > Metazoa > Chordata > Lepidosauria > Squamata > Lacertidae > Darevskia > Darevskia nairensis. The sequence continues at coordinate 833,993 of JAWWNI010001131.1, read as the reverse complement.
AAGCGGGACCTTTGGGAGGAAGAGAAGGGGAAAATAAAAACCAGCCCCCTCCGCAATAAATAGACTGCGGCAAGAGAAGTGCCGCACAGCCACAGCGAAAAGAGGCGGAGGGAACCCCCCCCCCAGGGCACGGAGAGGAGGAAAATCTCCTTTTTTAGAGCTTGGACATTACAAGTGGGACCTTTGGGAGGAAGAGAAGGGGAAAATAAAAACCAGCCCCCTCCGCAATAAATACAGGGCGGCAAGCTACCACTCAAATACCGTAGAGGGGGGGGGAGCGGAGAGCGGGGAAGACTTTGCAGAAGTCAAAACAAAGAACATCCGGATAACGTCGCCGGGGAAAATACTGAAATAACTTAGAAGGAAGAAAGGTGGAAGGAAAAGGAAAGGGAGCTCTCTTGATTGCGGCACAACCGACAGATCTACATTAAGCAAAACCCAGTGAAAGGGTCTAAATTAAGGACAGCGAAGGAGAGCTAGATAAGGAAAGTTCAAGAGGGAAGGGTGGTAATGGTCAAAATAATGGGAGAAGGAGAACAAATGATTATAGTGGGAATCTATGCTCCAAATTGTTACGGAAATTTCCGGGTCAGAGGTTACTCAGGTCCCGGTCCTACGAGAGAAACCCGTGGTTCGCAGCGGAGATCAAAGGAGAACAGCCAGAAGTTGGAGCAAAAGCAAAGGAGTTTATTGCGCAACAGGTTACAGCCAGGAGACTGGACCCTCAACAAAGGGTGACAGAGACTTTTAAAACTTCCCGCTATAACCCAGAATACAATTCACCATACATCACAACTACATCACTAACACATAAGCAAAACGTCAAGAAGGGGTGGAGAGTAGGAGGGTTCAACAAGATCAGCATATGGGTAAACAAGATTTACATATGAGTGGTGGGTTACAGGAACAGGTAAATGGGTTTTGGGTGAGGTTCAATATACATCTGGAACATCTACCGGGGCAGAACAATAAGGAACATTGTGGGGCTGTCTGTCGCCTTGGCAATCTGAGGATGGGTGCTTGAGAGGATTGCCCAGGTGTGGCATTTCCTGAGGCCCTAGGTGAGTGTGTACGTGTCCCTTCGCTTAAGGGATTATGGTGGGTTGAGGAGACGTGCCTCCCTGTCCAGTGACCAATGGTGGATGACAAAAGGGCATCAGAAGTCAATTCCTGATGCCCGAGCAATGGCGGGAACCGAGAGGTTTGGAAGCCCTTTTTACAAGCTTTAAAATGACACCAGAACGGAGAAAATCTGTTAAAGCAGTGATTTTCTATGATTATTTGAAGATTTGTGGCTTGACTGCAAGGAATAAAGCTTTTCAAACGACATTTCCTAGTCTAGACTCCATTTTGTTACAAAGTATCTGTTTTAATTAATAACTATCCATTTCTGATTGTATCAGCTTTGTTCTGTTAGCAGGACTTGTCAACACCTTGTTAGTTTCTGATTAGATCAAGTCCGAGGGCTTTGTTCTCACAGCGGGGCACCTGTCAACACCTCGTTAGAAGGTAATGGAGCGTGCAAAGAGTTCGAATCGAGCTCCGCTCTGCAGAGGAGATGCGTGGTTCTGATTGGCTGAGACGCACCCCATTGGAAAGCATTGCCCATAGGAAATAATGGGTAGACCGACACGAAGAAAGGAAAAATAGCGGACAGAGGGGTTCTAGCGCTGATATTTCGCGATTTATAGGGGAAAAAAGAAGGGAACCCTTTATTTCAGGGTTTATGTGTATGCTTGTGCGACTACAGTGTGGGGCAGGAACAGGGGCTCTCTTGAGGTCATCGCCTCGTGTCTTGGGGTCCGGACCTTTACGGGGCAAGTCAGGTCCCCCATTCGGGAATTTTCCTATCAAAATGGAAGCAAATCAAAATTCTTTAGAAATATAGAAAGCAAAATGTTGGAAAATGCAAGTATGCAAATGTAAGAGACCCTTTCTTTCCAAGCCTTCCCTCTTAACTCCTGCCCTCATCCCAGCTCTGCCCACCCTGAAACCTTCCCACAATATGCCCCCTCCCCCCTGATGCCCTCCCTGAACATGCCCCCTCCCCCCTGAAACCTTCCCAAAATATTTCCCTTTACTCCCTGAAACCTTCCCACAATATGCCCCCTCCCCCCTGATGCCCTCCCTGAACATGCCCCCTCCCCCCTGAAACCTTCCCACAATATTCCCCTTTGCTCCCTGAAACGTACCCATAATATGCCCCCTCCCCCCTGATGCCCTCCCTGATACACACACAAACACACACACAGAGTGCTTTTTTTCTTTAAAAAATGTTTAAGGGTACTCTCATTTAAATAAAGTTATTTTGAACTTATTCTGCGTCTTCTCAGATGGGTTTCATTAGAAAAGTTGTGCTGGAGTCCTCCCGGCGTGAGCAGAAGCTCCGCCGGGCCTCTCCGACGCGGGGAAAAGCCCCGCCGGGCCTCCCCAGTGCGGGAAGAAGCCGCGCTGGGCCTCGGAGGCCTGAGAAAAAACTGTGCCGCCCCCCCCCATGGAAAAAAAACCGCTCGCTGTGGGTGCTGTGCCGCGAGATTTTTTTCAGGAGACAGGTGTTCCGTTGCCCAGAAGAGGGTGAAAAACACTGAAATAGATGACTGAATGGAAAGAAGGAAGGAAGGAAGGAAGGCCAAAGCAGTGACTCACGCAGGAACACAACAGGCACCCTCCTCTGAGGGAGAGTGATTGTGCTGTGCCTTTACACTGGGAATGATCCATCTGCAACTAATGAAGAGACAGGGCAGAATCCTACCCCCCTCCCAATAACAGATGGAAAGAGTCAGGGCTCAAGGAATATATACTGGACATCTTCCTTTCCAAGTGGATACTTTAGACTCACAGGAGCGCTTTTGTCTGCCTGTCTTACTTTTATTAAACTATTTGAAATGTTACAAAAACAAATGTATACCCAGTAAAATAAAGTCACAAGACAGACTACATTGCATTATGAAAGGAGACCATTTATCTACAGTAACAATGAAACTGGGGTGGTGAATCCCTTTCTCTTTTGCATGCTGTCAGTGGGTTTATTCATCTGGAAGATCTTGGACATTTAATAGGATTTAAGTACATAGCCCATGTAGTCCAGCTCTCTCTTCTCACAGTGGCCAGTCAGATTCATATGGGAAGCCTAAAAGCAGGACATTAGTGCAACATAACTTGCCTCACCTGGTATTCTGGTTTTCAGCTGCACAGCGCCTCTGACAATGGGGGTGGAACACAGCCATGACGGCTAGTTGCCATTGACAGCCTTATTCCCCATGGATTTGCTTTGTCCTGGATCTTGTTTACCTTGTTTGTCGTCCTTATAGTGCAGGGGTGCCCAAACCTTTTTTCAAAGAGGGCCAGATTTGATGAAGTGAACATGTGTGAGGGCCGACCGAAGTTGTTGAGCTTTTTTTAGGATTTTACCCCAGGCATAGCTGTCAACTTTCGGATTTGAAAATAAGGGATTTTCCCAAACTTTCGGATTTGAAAATAAGGGATGCCAAGAGGGCCGTGCAATGGCACCAAGTAGCCTCGCCACCCTGCGCTCCAGAGGCTGCGCGCAAACAGGTGAGCGAAAGAGTGAGCGCATAGACGGCAGGCAGGCTGTCTGTCTGGTTGGGCGTGAGGGTCTGGCTGCACAAGGCATGCAAGCTCCGCCCCCAGTCGGTCTCAGACTCCTTATTGGCAGCCGAGCAACGCAGCTGAGGAGCCTCCCTGGCCGGCAGGGAGGAAGAGAAGCTGCTTCCTTTGAAATCCGGGAAATTTAAGGGATATCAACAATCCGGGATAGCAGCGGGAAACGGCATTGGAATAAGGGAGTTTCCCGCAAAAAAAGGGAGGGTTGACAGCTATGACACAGAATCCAGGATTTATGTTGGGAAATCAAAGAGTTTTCTCTAGCAACTCTTTTGTATCACTTTGAGAGATGACACTTCACACCTGAGTACCTACTTAATATCATTTAATGACTCAGATTTCTTTGTCACGCTATAAAGCTACCGGTAATGGCTGTGACATCTGAATGGCTATTCTTTTTCTACAGTGGGGACCATCTACCCATCAATTCCTCTTGGTTTGTTGCCTTCCCCTCTTATGGCTGCCCCCACAAAACATCGTTTCTGCATCAGCTCCGGAGTTTACACACGAGATAACATTCTAAACCAGGCATAGGCAACCTTGGCTCTCCAGATGTTTTGGAACTACAATTCCCATCATCCCTGACCACTGGTCCTGTTAGCTATGGGATTTGTAGTCCCAAAACATCTGGAGAGCCAAGGTTGCCTGTGCCTGTTCTAAACCATGCCAGGACTGAAAAGCCTTTTGACAGAGCAAAGCCAACACCCAAAAGAGCCACTGGGATATTTTAATGGCAAACATGCAGCCCAGCAAGCCATACCCACCAGGTACCGTATTCCCTAACAAACATAGCTGTCAACTTTCGGATTTGAAAATAAGGGATTTTTCCAAAGTTTCAGATTTGAAAATAAGGGATGCCACAAGGGCGGTGCAATGGCACCAAGTAGCCTCGCCACCCTGCACTCCAGAGGCTGCGCACGAACGGGTGGCAGGCAGGCTGTCTGGTTGGGCGTGAGGGTCTGGCTGCACAAGGCATGCAAGCTCCGCCCCCAGTCGGTCTCAGACTCCTTATTGGCAGCCGAGCAACGCAGCTGAGGAGCCTCCCTGGCCAGCAGGGAGGGAGAGGAGCTGCTTCTTTTGAAATCCGGGAAATTTAGGGGATGTCAACAATCTGGGATAGCAGTGGGAAGCGGCATTGGAATAAGGGAGTTTCCCGCAAAAAAAGGGAGGGTTGACAGCTATGCTAACAAAGTTCACCATCTTTGATCCAAGAAAGAGACCAGGAATTTGGCTCACTGTTTTACCAAACCATTTAATTACAAAACGTTGCTACGGAGCTGCTACAAAAGAGCTTCACCACAGAAGCATCCCAAAGTCCTGGAAGGAAAGGTCCAAAGTGGTGGTTTTTATGGAGAAGAGGCTGGCAAGGCCAACCTTTTTGTGTCCAAGGTTTCCAACTCTGCTCCAGAGGAATAAGGAATTGGTCCACTCCTGCCCTGAACGGGGCTCCTGTCTCTTTCGCAGCAGCATAAAGGGGGACTTCAGGCAAGAGAGGTTTCCCTTGTCCACACTGCCAGCTGCCCCTGCTCGATTTCTGTCTTCTGCCACCCCATTCCTGCCAGTTCAATGAAGCGGCTCAATCCTGCTTAAGATGAACTAGCTCTCCTGACCCAAGAGAGGGGACACAGAAATCCCGCTGCCCCACGGAGAGCAAAGAGAGCCTCTTTTCATACGTCCACCACGTAAGGCACCACCAGCTCCAGGTCCACCACCGACTCCTCCAGAGGCTGCTCCACATGGAAGTCACGCTGGTGCTGGGGGCCCTGGTGGGCTTTTTTGCCCCCACGCTGAGGGATGGGCAGCTCCAAGTGGTGGGCAGGCAGCGGGGGAGTGAAGAAATAGGGGTGCAACAGCGCCTGGAGAACGAAAGGAAGTCATAGCTGTCAACTTTCGGATTTGAAAATAAGGATTTTTTTCAAACTTTCGGATTTGAAAATAAGGGATGCTGCGAGGGCGGTGCAATGGCACCAAGTAGCCTCGCCACCCTGCGCTCCAGAGGCTGCGCGCGAACGGGTGAGCGAAAGAGCAAGCGTGTAGACGGCTGGCTGTCTGGTTGGGCGTGAGGGTCTGGCTGCACAAGACGGGGACGAAGATGGGCAGCCGCCGCCGGCCAAGGCACCCCAGAGCCTCGCGTGTGCGGGGTTCCAGCGGTCTGGCCAGTCGCACCGCGGCCACATCGGCGGCGGCTTCACTGGACAGCGGCTCCTGGGCTACGAGGTGGCCCCGAGTTCTAAATACTGAGAAGGGGGGGCGCCAGAGGGATTTTTGCGCCACGGCGCGGGATGTGCTTAAGACGGCCCTGGGTGAGAGGCTGCCAGCTCTGCAGGCAAGGGGTGACATAACTGGGATCCTGAGCCCCACTGAGGTGCCGCAGAAAGTAGTTGGTCAAGGGAGTCATGGACTCAAAAGGTTGAAAACCTCTGCACCTCTGTCTAAACTCCCTCTTCCCTTCCCCTCCATTTACCCCCCCCCCCACACATTTCTTCGTTATCTGAACTTCAATTACTAATTGCCATTCATGCATCTAAATAAATAGCCACATTCAAACAGTGAGTAGGGTGTCCTCTCACCCCCTCACTCGGGGAACATGGGAAAGCCAGGCCCCTTTAAAAGTCCACTGGAAATAGACTGGGGCGCCATCTGGTGGCAATTTGGAGCACAACAACTGGCGCTGTGGGTTAAACCACAGAGCCTAGGGCTTGCCGATCAGAAGGTCGGCGGTTCGAATCCCCGCGATGGGGTGAGCTCCCGTTGCTCAGTCCCCTCTCCTGCCAACCTAGCAGTTCAAAAGCACGTCAAAGTGCAAGTAGATAAATAGGTACCGCTCCGGCGGGAAGGTAAACGGTGTTTCCGTGCGCTGCTCTGGTTCGCCAGAAGCGGCTTAGTCATGCTGGCCACATGACCCGGAAGCTATACGCCGGCTCTAGGCCAATAAAGCGAGATGAGCGCTGCAACCCCAGAGTCGTCCGCGACTGGACCTAATGGTCAGGGGTCCCTTTAGCTTTAGCTTTTTAACTGCCCTTTCCATAGTGTGTTCCAAGCGTGTGCTGATGTGAGATGCATCTCCCCTGGCCCAGAAACGAACGCACGTATTTAAAAGGGGCGTGCATTCATGGTGGAGGCCTCTTCCAGGACACCTGGAGAGCACATTCTAGAGGGGAATGGGGTCTCTTGGAGCACAGAATCCCCCCAGTTGGCCAGTTCCCCATGCCCCCCCAAAGGGACAAAAGGAAGGAACCATGTGGCAAGGGCAACCCAATGCCAGGACTACTCTCCAAGCACCAATTCTACAATCACTGTGAGATTCCTGCTATTCCCACAGCTGATGAGCTGCACTGAACTCAGAGGTGTGCAGTTCTGACTTCGCTATTTATTAAACAGCGTTCAACTGAAGTATGGCGACCAGCCTTTACAGCGTGCACCCATTACTCACGTCCTTCAACCCAACCGAATTCCTCGCCCTGTTCCCTGCTCTGGTGTCTGCAAAGGCCAGCTAGGAACCTCCCTGCATCTCTTACCTGGGCTGCCTGCACACGCTGCTTGGAAGGATAGACCAGGAACTGTTTCAGGAGCTGCACGGCTTGTGGGGAGGCATCAGGCACCACCTGCTCCAGGGGAATTGGCAGCTTCTCTTTGAAGGAAATCTTGTTGTAATCCGGCAACTCTGTGATCTCCTGCTCTCAAACAGTTGGGAAACATGAGCTCTCAAGCTTCTTTGTTTTTAAACTGCCCCCCCCCCATTCCTCCCAGAGACAAAAGGATGGGACGCTGACCCACAACCTCTGCGGGCAATCCCATAACTCACAAACCCACCGGCCAGATCTTCTGGTTTGGGGTCCCAAGGACTCGGAGGACACAGCACAGCTGCTCAATATCGTTTTCTCCGGGGAAAAGTGGGGAGTTGTTGAGAAGTTCGGCAAAGATGCATCCCACAGCCCTGGTCAAAGGAGAGAGAGGGTGGGCAGCCGAAGCAGGTCAAAACAGAGGTGAAATGCACAAGGCCCAGAAACTAACCACATCCTAGTTGTGGGTTCTGCACTGCATATTCAAACTGGTGTGGAACCGGATAGTTTTGTACTGCTGCAAGGGTGTGAAGAAATTATGGATTTCTAGCTGAGAGGCTTGATAGTTAAACAGGCACCAAACTGGCAAAGTTTTATAGTGTATATGTCTTCCACACACAGAGACACCCCAAGCAAATCCTATGAAAGGATATGAAAGGTTTATGTAACCTGCCTTTTTTTATTTTGTAAACTCCTTAGAAATCTATTTGGCACTAAGCAGTACATAAACAAGTATTAAACGTGTTCCTCATGCTCATAAAGCCACAGCTGATGAGATTCCATGGGGGCAGCTGCTGCATGATGGCTAAACCAGCTGATCTCTGTAGTATATAATTGCCCTGGGGCTCATCTTGGGCTCCAATATAACTTTTAATAAAATAATAATAATAATAATAATAATAATAATAATATATTTATACCCCACCCATCTGGCTGGGTTTCCCCAGCCACTCTAGGCGGCTCCCAACAAAATATTAAAAATACAATGAAACATCAAACATTAAAAACTTCCCTAAACAGGGCTGCCTTCAGATGTCTTCTAAAAGTCAGGTACAGTCATACCTCAGGCTGCGAATGCTCCGTGTTGAGTACGTTTGGGTTGCGTACTCCGCAAACCTGGAAGTGCAACACGGAGTGCGGACGTTTCTGCGGACGTCCGCGCGGTCTGTGCATGTGCAGAAGCGTTCTGCGCAGTTTGCGCATGCACAGAAGCGTGATATCGCGCTTTCGTGCATGCGCAAAAGTGCTGCCCAGGTTGCGCACTGTTTGGGGGCAAATGGCACCCCGGAACGAATTGAGTGCGCAACCCTGGGTACCACTGTAGTTGTTTATTTCCTTGACATCTGATGGGAGGGCGTTCCACAAGGCGGGCGCCACTACCAAGAAGGCCCTCTGCCTGGTTCCCTGTAACCTCGCAGTGAGGGAACTGCCAGAAGGCCCTTGGAGCTGGACCTCAGTGTCCAGGCAGAACGATGGGCGTGGAGATGCTCCTTCAGGTATACTGGGCTGAGGCCGTTTATATGTGCAGAAGCAACTCCAGGCTGATGCACTCACTAGCCAAAAGTCATACATACCTAGGAAATCTTGGGGGGGGGTGTTTCAGCAGCAACAGACACCCCCGTTATCTCACACACACCCCACCTCCACATGCTGCACTATTACTGGCTGCACACAGTAAATCTGTAACAGTTGCTTAGGAACTGCAGGACTTGTTTATTCAGTACCATTCAGGTCCACCAAGAGAAAGGTGGTCAGTCTGTCCTGCTGCACTGAGGACACCACCTGAGTCCTCCTCCTTTATGGAGTGGAATGGATTTCCCAGCCTTGGGAAGAGAGAGCCGTAAAACAGCACGGGGATGGAGGGATTCTTCACAGCAGAGACGGGGCAGCTGTGGTGAGCCTTCAGGCGTCCCTCATCCTCAGCAGACAGCATGGCCAATGGTCAGGGATGATGGGAGATGTAGTCCAACGACATCTGGGGGGCCACAGGTTCCCCATCCCTCCTTTGTAGCAAAAGACAAGGCAAATATACTCACCAGAGATCCACACCTTCGTCATATTTCCGAGCACCGTACAGGAGTTCAGGAGCCCGGTACCACCTAATGCAGAAAGGTTAGGCGAGTCACACCTTTGAGGGTACCAAAACTCATTCGTCTCTAGTGCTTCCCAGCTCCAGCTACCAGGCTCAACACTTCACACTAATCTCGAGAGACAGCTCCTGGAAGCCATCAGACTCCACAGCATTCTCAATGCTAAGCCAGACTGCAAGCGCCATGGATGGAGAGCTGTTTCTTTGTCGTCGTTCCAGCAGGAGCAAGGGGTGGGCTTTCCCTTCCCCGGCTTTATGCTCAGCCCACACCCCCTGCCCATCCCGACTCACCTGGTGGCCACTTGGTGGCTATACAGTCTCTCTCCATCACTGGTGAACACCCTGGCCAGGCCAAAATCAGCAATTTTCAGCTGACCCGTGGAGCTGATCAGCAAATTGGCTGGTTTCAGATCCTGAAAAGGACAGGGAGGAGTTCAGAAATACGTGCAGTTTTTAACAGGAGAACCGAGGGGTGAAGAGGAGTACGGCGCAAACAGGTGAGAAAAGGGGAGATGGGATCTCGGGGAGAAGAAAGCAACCTGGTAGCCAGGCCTCACCCGATGCATGATAGAGTTGGCATGGCAGAAGGCCACCCCCTTGAGCAGCATCAGCATGTAGCCTTTGACTTGGGCCTCGGTGAGCGGCTGCTCGGAGTTGCGGATGACCTCCGACAAGTCGGACAGCATGTATTCGAACACAAGCCTGTGCCGTGGGGGAAGAAATCCTTCAGCTTCACCACCTGGGGAGAGGGAGAGAAGTAGTTGCCTTCTGACTCTTCAATGTGTAGTGGCCAAAAGGCCGAGAGACTAGAATGGGAAATCAAGTTGATGCAGGGGCGGAGGAAGCCTCCTCGCTACCCGGGGCGGCGAACGGAGCCTCCCCCCCCGGGGGCGGGGCACCGTGACGTCCCGACGCACCGTCCCGACGGAGTGCGCATGCGCAAAATGCCGCGTGTGCGCACTCCGTCGCCGGGCCACCACTGCTCCCGCGGCGCCCTTGCGAGCCACCGCGCCAAAAGTGGCAGCAGCGAGGCAGCCCTACGAGCCGCCGATTGCGTGCGGCAGCCCATGGGGTTGCCCCGCTGCTGCCGCTTTTGACGCGGCGGCTCCCAAGGGCGCCGCGGGAGCAGCGGCAGCCCGGTAACGAGCTGCCGATCGTGCGCCGCAGCTCCGGCGGGTGGGCCCCGGGCGGGGCGGGGCCAGCCAAAATGTCACCCCCCTCCCCTGGAACCCAGGGCATACCGCCCCTCCGCTCCCCCCTTGCTACGCCACTGAGTTGATGGACTATGCCAAAATGGCAAAATTAACTGGGAAGCTCAGGAATCTGTATCTGGAATTAGTTTGGCCAAACACAGCTTGATTTAAATGCTTTGGCGCAGCTTGGGTTTTGCAAGCCCCTTTTCTTTCTTTGCTGAATTTGGAACTAGAAAGGGCTTGAAAAAAGAAAGAGAGCCAGGATAGGCAAATGCCAAACTAAGGTCTCCAGTGCATGCATGGAGAACTCATACAGAGCTCCATGTGTGCAAGGGAACCCCATAATGCATTAGACTGAAAACGATGAGCTATGCTACCATCAGGGAATCTCTGCTCCTGACCAAGTCAATTCCCCAATCTCAATTCCCCAGCAATCAGCATTTTCTATGTTTTTGGCAAAAACTACGTATGAGCAATTCTTTATTTGGTGCTTTGTATTTCACAATTACAGCTGTTAAGGTATTCAGAGATCCTAATCAGTGCTTTTTTTCTGGGGGAAGCATATCCCTAAACATGTGAATCTTTGCACTTTTGTAAACTTACTGTATTTATTTTTCCCAATTTGAACTATAAAATTGTGATTTTCTTGAGTCAAAATGAGAGTACCTGTCAGGGACATGCCCTCCCCTGCCAGTCCGGCACTGAGTGGGTACCGGAAGCCTCAGCCTCTGTTGTCCATGGACACGTCTCCCAGTGAGTTTGCCAGCTCCTCCCCGGGGGAGGAGGAGTTACCAGGGAGGAGCCAAGTGGGAAGGGGTCTCCAGGATGATGCAGAGCAGGGTGGATAAAAATCAATTATTTTTTAAAAAAAAAATCGGATTTTTTTGATTTAAATCAGATTTTTTTGATTTAAATCGGATTTTTTTTTATTTAAATTGGATTTTTAAAATAAAATGCTTTTGGAGGAAAAATCTTTCTAAATATAGTCTTCTATTTAAGTTACATTGTAGTCCAAAGGCTATTCATCAGGAAATAAGGATTTGTTTTAAGTTTATCAAGTGTGCTAAAACTCAGTCTAAGTTTTTTTTTAAAAAAATGTTTAACCACATCAGTTAACAAACATGGATACGTATGCTATCATGTTATTGTTTTAGTTAAATAAATTGTTTAAATGGTTATTAAGGAAATGATTATTTTTCTCCTTCCAATAAAGTACAGCAGAAAAGTTGTCCAAATATAAACAGTTAACTTATTAAACCTCACCATAATTTCATAATTATCTGTCTATGTATTTCTAGTAGTATAACCAAATCAGTAATTTTTGATATAACTGTAAAAACTACTCTGAAAATTTATTATTCCAAAAATGAAACCTTCATATGGTTGTAAATATTAAGATTATACCAGCAAGAATGAGTCTTTCTGTAAAAAAAAATTAAATCAAGCCTTACTGACTAGTGATTTAAATTGTGATTTAAATCGTGATTTAAATCAATTTAATTTAAATCAAATCCACCCTGATGCAGAGAGACCCAGCACCGCTCAGCAGACCCATTCCGAGGGGGAGACACCATTTCCGGCGCCTGCTTTACGCAGAGGGGTGAGGGGAGCAAGGAGGCGGCACTTCAGGGTGCCAAGACTCTGGTGTTGGCGCCGCAACAGGAGGGGGGCACTTCGGGATTCTGCTAGCGACTAGGTGGTCATGTTTTAGGATAGCTCCGCACTGTACATACTTTGCACAATAAAGATAGTTGAAAGACAAGACGGACTTGGTCTTTACTCATGAGCAACTGTTAAGCGAATCTGACAGTACCCCTAAACAATTTTTTAAGAAAACTAACTATATCCCTACCGCTGAATCAATACAAGGGGACTAGCTGACCTGGTTGCCTCTTCTGCTTTGACCAGAACAATGTGACAGCCTGGTGTTTGATCCTGACGCTGATAACCCATATCCCTGACAGGACAGCTGCACCAAACTCAGCACATGCAACCCATGAGAGAGAAATAGTAATGTCAACCACACCTCACAGCTAGAAATATATGAGCATCTTGTTTTGTATGCTTTGAACAATAAACCTGCCACGTTGTTATGCTACAGACCACGTCCTCTAATGTGGAATTGGATATTTGCATTTCAGTGTGTGTTTTTCTTCTCCTCACACCCCACTCCAAGGTTTCCAGTCCTCATGTTTACAAAAAAAAAAAAAGCCTTAACACCGAAAGGGCCTGGATGAACTTTCCACTGATTTACAAGATTCCCTCATCATAACCATTAACCACTTCTGGCGAGCATTCACCATCCTCTGTCTCCCATCTTTATGAAACAATTCTTATCGCTGTTCTTTTTCCGGGCCTAGACAAAATCTCATATACTGCAACAAATATTTTAAAATGCTAACATGCAATTTTTTTAAAAAAACAACAACTGGCAAACGAAAGCAGATTTGTCCAGTTGACACAATTTCATTTGCATCCTAGTGCCGTAGCATGGAGTGCCAGATCCACGGTTTAAGAAACTAACAGCTTTGGCCAACTAACCGGGCTTTGGCCGGGACCACATAACACCGGTCCTGAGAGATCTACATTGGCTCCCACTACGTTTCCGAGCACAATTCAAAGTGTTGGTGCTGACCTTTAAAGCCCTAAACGGCCTCGGTCCTGTATACCTGAAGGACCGTCTCCACCCCCACCGTTCAGCCCGGACACTGAGATCCAGCGCCGAGGGCCTTCTGGCTGTTCCCTCACTGCGAGAAGCAAAGCTACAGGGAACCAGGCAGAGGGCCTTCTCGGTAGTGGCGCCTGCCCTGTGGAACGCCCTCCCAGCAGAGGTTAAAAGGATCAACAATTGCATGACATTTAGAAAACACCTGAAGGCAGCCCTGTTCAGGGAAGTTTTTAATCTGTGATGTGTTAATGTATTTTAATGTTTGCTGGAAGCCGCCCAGAGTGGCTGGGGAGACCCCGCCAGATGGGCGGGGTAGAAATAATAAATTATTATTATTATTATTATTATAACACAATTTATTTCTAAGGCTATCGTAACCCAAACCACACCCTCCCTTCTTCTCAGCCTAAGGTAAACTGAGGTAAAAAGGTAAACACACACCCTGACCATTAGGTCCAGTCGTGACTGACTCTGTGGTTGTGGCGCTCATCTCGCATTATTGGCCAAGGGAGCCGGCGTACAGCTTCCAGGTCATGTGGCCAGCATGACTAAGCCACTTCTGGCGAACCAGAGCAGCGCACAGAAACGCCGCCGTTTACCTTCCCACTGCAGCGGTACCTATTTATCTACTTGCACTTTGACGTGCTTTCGAACTGCTAGGTTGGCAGGAGCAGGGACCAAGCAACGGGAGCTCACCCCGTCGCTTCAGATCGGCAAGCCCTAGGCTCTGTGGTTTAACCCACAGCGCCACCCTCGAGGTAAACACACACAAAAGAAATTCAAACATGCTACTCACATGTTGATTTTCCTCAATCTCCTGCAGGGCTTTGATCTCCCGAAGGGCTTGATTGGGGATCCCATCCTCTAACTTGCGGAGAGCCACCTTCTTCAGGGCAACAGTCTCACCTGTCTGCAGTGAAAGAAGCCCAAAAGCTCTCTACTCCCCTGCTTGACTCATTCTTCTCCCAGAGCTTGAGAAAAATACCAAAAGGCAATCCCTGGTGAAAGGTGAGACCCCACTTACTTCTATGTTCTTGGCTTTGAAAACGATGCCATGGGCTCCTTCTCCAATGCGGCCTAGGATGCTATATTGGTCCATGGTGGCCTCTATTTGTAGAAAAGGGAATTCAGTCACAATGCATACTCAGTGGTATGTCTCAGCCTGACATGCATTCATAATTACAGAACAGTAAAGCCTGCAAGTTTATAGTCCACCTTTCATATATCTCACACTGTGAGAAGGGTGCAGATCGCTATAGCTGTGCCTATACTATACTTTTAATCCAATACCAGATTGTTTTAGGGCTACAGATTTCTATAGGTATGTCTACACAATAAATTTTATCTGGTTCCACATTGTTACACTAGTGCAGATTTCTATAAATACGTCAAATTTAATTTACTTCCACAGCGCTCAAGCAAAAGTACCGAAGTTGTATGAAGGTATGCAAAAAAGAAATTGGAAACACTTCACAAAATTACAATTCTATTTGCCGGAAGCCAAAACTGTTAAGGGCAGACTTTCCAGGGGGAAAACCAGGGAACTGTAGTTTCTCTTTGCAGAGCTATGGCCAACACCCTTAAGAAACGACAGTTCCCATGAAGTCATACACTTTAAATGTGCATTGAATATCCTTTAAATTTTTCAAAAATAACTTACAAGTGAAATGGTTGGGACAAAAATCTGTCTATACTGTCTGCACTTTAATGTTGTATTTTAATCTTGTTTTTAAGTTGTATATTAATCAATTGTTTTTATACCAACCCAACCCAACTAAGCCCTTATCCTGCATGGGATGGGATCCAACATTTGCAGAGATATTTCCTGTCCTGGGGGGGTGGGCCAGCCCTGCTTGCAGGAACACACGGGGAGGGAGGGGGTCGCTTCATGCACTGGAGGATTCGCACTCAGCACTGGGCTGAGTCAAGGGGGACCCCCAGGCACACACACCCCTCCCAGCCACCCCCACCCCCACCCAGCTTGGCTCCCTACAAGGATCAGGAAACTGCGCCGTGGGGAGTTCAGCTGGGATACCCACAGGTACAGGCACAGATCCAGGTACAGGTACAGGTACACACTACAGCATCCCCGCCAACGACCCACTTGCAAGCATCACCACCTCCTCCTTTCCCACCATGCACCTCTCCCTTCCCCTCCAGCCTCTGGGGCGCAGTCCCGGTGGTTCCCAGACGACAGCTCAGGTTCTCCGTTGCAGCCGGCAACCTCCTCCCTCTGCGGGGCGAAGGTAGTGGAAATATATAGTCTCACATCCCCCCACCTTTTATAGAGGTGGGGGCGGAATAGAAAGCTGGACGGGCATCGTCCCCCCACCCACCCACCCACCCATTTTTCCCGGGCGTTTCCCCATCCCCAGGCTCCTTTGCTTTTTTATATATGCGATTTTTATTAAATTTTCTGTTTTACAATTTCAGATCAACATTTTACCTACTCAAGGTATCAACGACTTCCCTTCTTCTCTTTCCATGGTTCATTTTGCATATCTTATATCCCTGCATATTTTACAAAAACCATACCAATCGGTTCTCCATTATTACATCCATCAAAAATCATTTACACTGTTGACTTTATCTTAATGCTGCCGGCGTTTTCAGCTGTACACAGTTATTTTCCATATATTCACCTGTCGAGTTTCCGCCTGCCACCCACGTGTTAAAGGAGCGAAGGTGTCATTTCCAGGCCGCCGCCCCCACCAA
Source organism: Darevskia nairensis (assembly GCA_034642065.1). Taxonomy (NCBI): domain Eukaryota; kingdom Metazoa; phylum Chordata; class Lepidosauria; order Squamata; family Lacertidae; genus Darevskia; species Darevskia nairensis. The sequence continues at coordinate 818,141 of JAWWNI010001131.1, read as the reverse complement.
TATTTCAAAAGTCTAGATAGGGGCTTGCGCACCATTGTTCGGGGGTCTCCTCCCTCCTGCGTTGCAACCCTATTGCAACAGTTTTATTTCCTTTAATAAAGATAAGGCTTACTTTCCGCTTTGCTTTCGATCTACTCTGCTTGGCCTCTGCTTTCTCTGCGACCCATTGTCGTGTCCCTAATGGTAACTGTAGCTAGCTGTCAAGAACGCACGCCACTCCGAGAAGTCAGCGGAAAGAAGTCTTGAAGTTTATTGTACAGCACACAGAGAAACGTGGAAAGTCCGTGAGGATTCTGAGGAGGCCATCTCAGAATCCCCCTTTAATACACCTTGCTGGGTGACTCCCAATTCCCCCCTCCCTTCTGCCCTAAAGGTCCGGGGGTGATCCACTTCCCCACCCGGGATGGCTTGGACAAAAGAGTTAACTGCTCTGGTCTACCTGCACTATTCATGGGTGCTTTTTGCATTGTTATTGCGATGCTGCCGGTTCCGCTGCTGATGGCTCGTTAGCGGTCGTTATCGCCCATCCTGGGGTTGTTTACCCCGTGGGGCATGCCTGGGCGCGACCCCACTGTCTAGTCGGGTCGCGACATCCTGCCCCCCCGAAACTGACACCCCCCTCCCCTGGGGAGCGTCCTGGGTCCCGGGGCCCCCCGGCCGGTTCGGCCACTGCTGGTGGAATCTCTTGACCAGCTGTGGGGCCAAAACATCCGACGCCCACACCCATTCTCGGTCCCCTGTTGCAAAGTCCTTCCACTCCACCAGGTACTGCAACCGCCCTCTGTGGGATCTGGAGTCCAAAATGTCCTTGACCTCATGGTGCTCCCCTCCCGCCAGGATCAACGGGGTGGGTGGCGCCGCCACGGGATGCCAACCATCGTCCTCCGGGGACTTCTTCAGCAAGCTGAAGTGGAACACCGGGTGTATCTGTTGCAAGTTCTTTGGGAGTTCCAGTTTCGCGGAAACTCCATTGATTGTCTCTAGCACTTTGAACGGGCCCAAGTACCGGGGCCCGAGTTTCTTGCTGGGGAGGCCCAGTTTCAAGTGCCGCGTGGACAAGTAGACCCGGCACCCCGCTTTGATGTCCCCCGCCGGTCTTCTTCGCTGGTCCACCGTCCTCTTCTGCGCCGCCTTGACCTCCAGCAGTTGTTCCCGAAGGGATTCCCAGCACCTGGCCGTCCTCTCTCTCCACTTCCCGAGCTCCTCCGGTTCCCGGGCGGCGGGCTCCCCCAAGTCCGGCAGGTGTCTCAGATCGGTCCCGTAGACCACGGCGAAGGGGGACATCTCCGTGCTGCTATGTACGGAGTTATTGTAAGCGAACTCCGCCAGCGGAAGCAGCTGTGACCAGTCGTCCTGCTGGTAGCAGCCAAAACACCGCAGGTACTGCTCCAGCACCTGGTTGACACGTTCCGTCTGTCCGTCAGTTTGGGGGTGGTAGGCCGAGCTGAGTCCCTGTTCGATCCCCAGCAGTCCCAGGAACGCCTTCCAAAATCGGGACACAAACTGAGAGCCGCGATCGGAAATGACCTTGTCTGGAACCCCATGGAGCCGGAAGATGTGCTCCATGAACAGCTTCGCCACCTGGGTGGCGGTAGGCAGTGAGGCGCAGGGCACGAAATGGGCTTGTTTGGAGAACAGGTCCACCACGACCCATATCGCTGTCTTGCCTCGGCTGGGTGGCAGGTCCGTAATGAAGTCCATGGAGATCACCGACCAGGGTCGAGGTGGGACCTCCAGAGGCTGTAGGAGGCCCTGCGGCTTGCCCACTGCCGGCTTGCAGGTGAGGCAGATGGGGCAGCCCGCAACGTAGTCCTTGACATCTTTACGGAGCGTGGGCCACCAGAAGCTCCGCCGAACCAGCTTCCACGTCTTGACGAAGCCGAAGTGCCCTGCTGCTTTGGCGTCGTGGCATGCTTCCAGGGCGGCCCTCCGGAGGGGTTCCGGGACGTACGCGGCGCTCCCCCTTCGCCAGATGTCCCCTTCCAGTGTCAAGGAGTCCCGCAGGCTCTGTAGTTCCGTGTCTGCCGGATATGCTGCCACTAGTCTGTCGCGGAGCGCTGCCGAAGGCTGGCTGCGCTCCCGGGGGGGTGTCCCATCCTGACCCCCTGCCTGTCCCTCTTTCCTCCTAGCCTGGTTACGGGTGGTGACGGCTCGGGCTAAGTGTTTGTCCTCAAATAGCGGACGCATTTCTGTGCGGACATCTGCCTCGTACTGGGGCAGGCGAGACAGGGCGTCCGCGAGGAAGTTTTCCTCCCCGGGGATGTGGCTTAGCTTGAAATCGTACCGGGAGAAGAACTCTGCCCACCGCATGTGCTTGGCGGTCAGCTTCCGTGGCTGTCGGAGGGCCTCGAGGTTGCGGTGGTCTGTCCAGACCTCGAACGGCTCCTTTGCCCCCTCCAGCCAGTGCCTCCACTCCTCAAGCGCCATGCGGATGGCCGCTGCCTCCTTCTCCCAGGTAGACCAGTTCCTTTCCGTTTTCCCAAACTTCCGGGACAGGTACGCTCCGGGTCTTAGGCGGCCCTCCCCGTCCCTCTGCAGGAGCACCGCTCCCATGGCCACATCACTAGCGTCCACCTGTACCACCATGGGCCGGGCTGAGTCTACATGGATCAGCGTAGGCTCGGCGGCGAACGCCCCTTTGAGCCCCTGGAAAGCCTCCTCCGCCCGGGACCCCCAATCCAGAGCCGCCCCGGGACGCTTGGCCCCCTTTCCTTTCCCCTTGGTACCTAGGAGATCGGTGAGGGGGGTCACCAAGGCCGAATAGTTGGGCAAGAAGCCCCTGCAGAAATTTGCGAACCCCAGCAGGCTCTGGAGTTGGCGCCGTGTCCGCGGCCGCTCCCACCCCAGGACTGCCTCGACCTTCTGGGGATCCATTGCCACCCCCGCCGCAGAGATCCTATACCCCAGGTAATCTAAGGAGGGGCGGTGGAACTCGCACTTGGGCAACTTGACGTATAGGTGGTTGTCCAGGAGTCTCTGCAGGACCTCCCGGACCAACCGGACGTGTTCCCGGGGGTCCCGACTGTACACCAGCACATCGTCCAGGTAGACCACTACCCCTTTGTACAGGAGGTCGTGGAGTATCTCATTGATGAGGCTCATGAACACCCCCGGGGCCCCGCTCAAACCGAACGGCATTACCAGGAACTCGAACTGTCCAAACTGGCAGTTAAAAGCCGTCTTCCATTCGTCCCCCTCCCTAATCCGCACCCGGTAGTACGCCTCCCTTAAGTCTAGCTTCGTGAAGATCGTGCCGGTACCCAACTGGTCCAGCAGATCCGGGATGAGGGGGAGCGGGTACGCGTTCCCTGCCGCTATGGCGTTCAACCCTCTATAGTCCTGGCACAACCTCCGGGTGCCATCCTTCTTGCCCACGAAGATGACCGGAGCCCCCATGGGGCTCTTGGCGGGGCGGATGAACCCTCTGGCCAGGTTCTTGTCCAGGAACTCCCTGAGATCCTGGAGTTCCTCCCCGGACATCTTGTAGATGCGTCCCTTGGGGAGGACCGCATCTTCTGGGATGTCGATGGCGCAATCTGTGCGGCGGTGGGGGGGCAGCTCGTCTGCCTCGGTTTCCCCGAACACCGCCGCCAGGTCCCGGTACTCCGGGGGTATCTCCGGCGCCACCACATCCAGCTTGCCCTCGTCCCCGTGGACCCCTTTGGCCTCCCCCTTTCCGGGGCACTGGGGGTCCGACCCGACCCTGTGCTGCCCGCACCTATCCCGGTCGAACGTCAGGCGCCCTGAGCGCCAGTCTACTATGGGGTTATGCTCCACCAGCCAATCCAACCCCAGCACTACCCGGTACCCATCCGTGGGGACCCTAACTAGCGTCCTGGACTCCCGGTGGTCCCCCACCCACAAGGAGACCGGCCCTACTTCCACCCCAAACGGCCCTCCCTTTATGGGACTGCCGTCCATCTGGACGAAAACTAAGGGGGTGCTCCGAACCTGGGTGGGCAAGTCCAGTTCCTTGGCCACTTCGGGGTGCAGCATACTGTGGTCGCAGCCCGAGTCCAGCAGCGCATCGCCCGTCCATTGCTTGCCGCCGTCCGGGTTTTCCAGCCTCACCCGGACCAGGTTGGGTGGTCTTCCCGCCCGCTTCTTGGGGTCCACTGACCCTGGCGGGACCTGCAGCCGGGCGTCCTTCACTGCAGGTCCAGGTCGTTTCCCGACTCCGAGCCTTCGTAGTCGGACTGGCGCTTTTCCCTTGGCTCCGACGCGACAGCCGCCCGGCTCCCGGTCTTGGGTGTCCGGCTGGTTCCCGACGTCGCTTGGGACCCTGCCAGGGTCCGAACCTCTCCTGGGGGTCGCTGGGGGCACGCCGCCGCATAGTGCCCTGCCCCCCCGCACCTCATGCAGAGTCCATCCCGGCGTCTCCTCTCCCGCTCCGGGTCGGGGGTGCGCTTGGGCCGGGGGGTGCCCGTGCCATTGGCAGGACGGGGGGTTCCTGAGTTCTCCGCGGGCCTTCGATCCTTGCCCGCTCTGGGTCCTAGCTCCAGCATCCCCAGGTCTGCTTCCAACTGAGCCACCATGCGGCACCAGCCGTCCAGCGTCGACAGCTCCCGAGGGGTCCCTTTCACTACGGCCCACTTGCGGAGCTCAGGATGGAGGCCCTCCTTGAAATAGTGGATGAGGACCTCCTCGTTCCAGGAGGAGATTTGGGCGGCCTCCCCCCTGAACCTGTCTACATAGTCCTGTACCGGGGAATCCCCTTGCCTGGCCTTCTGGACCCGTCGCTTCGCCTTCTCCTCCGCCTGCGGGTCTTGGAAGCGCTCTCGAAGGGCCGCCAAGAAGTCCTCCAGGTCGGCCAGAGCCGGATCCCTGCGGTCGACCAGGAGCATGGCCCACTGGCCGGCCTTCCCCTGCAGGGAGGAGATGACCGCCGCTACCAAGTCCTCTGGGTCGCAGTCGTCTCCCCCGTACCGTCTGGCGTGGTTCCTTGCGTGGAAGATGAAGGTGGAGAGTTCCGCCGGGTCCCCCTCGAAAGTGGCCTTCAGCTCCGGGGGCGGCCTCCGCCGTGCCCTCGCCCTCCGGCGGACGTGCCTCCCGCGGGTCTCCGGGACCGCTGCAGCGCACTCGTCCTCGCTGCTGTCGCCCGTGGAACTCCCCGCCACTGCGTCGTCCTCCAGCCAGCTGCTGCGACGTCTTGGCGGGAAAAACAGCTGCCCCCTCAGGGCCGTCCCGTCCAACCACATCAGCCGCTGAGTTGCTCCGGGCTCCTGACCTGAGCCCTCCCTTGGGGTCTGCCGACTGCAGACCCCCGATCCTGCGTAGCCTCGGCTCCCCCCGCCTCTGCGACTTGTCCGGGGCACCGCGCCCCCACAGGACTGACTCTCGTGTCGTCCTGGTTCGCTTCTCACCTCCCGCTGGGTCCGCTCCACCGACTGCGGTCCATCCTGGGGCCGGACCAGTCTTCCCGGGTCCGCTCCGCTCCGCTGGGGTGGAGGTGAGGGGTTTGAGTAGACGGGCGTCGCGCAGCCCACTCCGCCATCGCTGTCTGGGGCCCCGCTGTGCGGGCACAGTGTCCGGGGCCCCGCGCCTCCGCAGGCCTGGTCCAACAGCCGGCCTGACTCCTCGCCGACCCGCAGCCGCTCCCAGATGAGGTGGTTCAGCTGCTCCTGGAGCCGGCGTAGCTCGCCCAGGCTCCCGCTGTCTGGTCCGGCCGAGGAGAAGCTCCGTTGATTTGAGGTGGACAGACCCGCCGCCCACTCGGGTAGGGCGCTCGAGGTAACGGGGGTCTGAAAACGTGCCGCTCCGCGCCATGGGGTCGCCATCTCGGTAGCTGCCGGTAAGCGATCCCAACACGATACGGACGTTGAAGTTTTTTCGCGGAGAATCCTCACTATGTCGTGTCCCTAATGGTAACTGTAGCTAGCTGTCAAGAACGCACGCCACTCCGAGAAGTCAGCGGAAAGAAGTCTTGAAGTTTATTGTACAGCACACAGAGAAACGTGGAAAGTCCGTGAGGATTCTGAGGAGGCCATCTCAGAATCCCCCTTTAATACACCTTGCTGGGTGACTCCCAATTCCCCCCTCCCTTCTGCCCTAAAGGTCCGGGGGTGATCCACTTCCCCACCCGGGATGGCTTGGACAAAAGAGTTAACTGCTCTGGTCTACCTGCACTATTCATGGGTGCTTTTTGCATTGTTATTGCGATGCTGCCGGTTCCGCTGCTGATGGCTCGTTAGCGGTCGTTATCGCCCATCCTGGGGTTGTTTACCCCGTGGGGCATGCCTGGGCGCGACCCCACTGTCTAGTCGGGTCGCGACACCCATAGAGATCTCCTGAGAGAGATCTCCTATACGGGCTCTAGATACCCCATAAGGGAATCAATTAGACATATTTTTCTTACAACATTGGAACAAAGACAGCTCGGCAGGTAGACATTCGCCAGGTGCAGCGTCTCTCCCTCATTATGGAGACCCTTCGAGCCAAGCGGGCTCTATTTAAAGATCTGTATTGCCTTCTCGCCGCCGGCTTCCGCCACTGTCGCTTCTCGCACAGGGGTGGCTAATCGGGAACCGGAAGTGGTGGCTGCGCGAGGAACCATCCTACCTCTTTGGCCTGGATTCGGGAGGCGGTCGCGTTGCCTAGCAACCCATCCCTGACGCTTCCCCGACGCTTTGCTTTTAACCCTGTCACCGCCGGACAGAGCCCGCCCCTTAAAGCAGGGTTAGCCAACCCGGGATCATGCTGCTGGCTGGGGTGCTGTCATTTTAGGGGGTGGCACTTAATTTTTTGCAAATTCCCTCGGGGGAGGGGGGCGTCTTGAAAATATGTTTCTGGATGTGAGGGATTAAAATGTGCTATTTTTTTTGTGATTGGACAACATTTTGCTTGGCAAGCCTACGTTTTTGGCACATAAACTGCATTTGGAAAACCAAATAATTTTACCTCCTGAAAATGTCCAGTAATGCTAAACAACAACAACAACAACAAATATTAATAAATAATATAACTGCAATTACTTGGCAATCACTTTTAATGATTTCTATGCAGTTTTACAAATAAAATCCTTTATACAACAACTGCAATATTAATAACTTCTCTTCGTGTTGACACATTAAATGATTTATAAAGCTACAAGTGAGGAACTCAAACTATATCCTTGTTCTTCCTGTGTGTGGCTATTACCCGTATTCTGTCTGTGGTGTTTCTTCCCGTGCTTGTAAGATGTTATGTCTTTCTTTTCCCCAGTTGTTGCTGTTATCCATCATGCCTTGGGCAGAGCTGATATCCCATTGTTGTTCCAGAAATTTCTCCATTGCTCCATCCCATTGAAAAAGTCAAGACATCCAAGTGCTGGAGGCCTAGGAACATTTGAATGGCACCACATTGGCTACTCCTGCTTAGAAAGGGCATGTACACTGTGAAAGAGTTGCAGGAATCCTGGATTCCCTTCGGAAGGGTGGCGGGTGGGGCTGCCACTTTATTTTACCTGGCTTTTACTTTATTGTTTTCCTGGCAAGGCTCCTAAGCTGTTAAACTAACTGTTGCATGAAAATCAGGCACTTAGCATCCACAGAAGCCATACCAAAGCTTACCACCACCATAATCATCATCATCATCACTTTTAATTTGTATACCGTCTTTCTATCTTACGAAACCCAAGGCGGTTTACAAGCTGAAGAAACAAAGTATGTAGACCTTATAACAATCTAATGCAATACAAAAATGTGATAATAAAACATAACTCAAATAAAGTAACTCGACAATCATTAGAATAGTATGGAATAATAATAGCAGCATATAAAAATTAAACAGAAATCCACTCTTAACAATTACAATGAATAATTTCTAAACTACAATCAATAAAACAATAGCAAGCCACAAAGCTTAAAATAATACAATACAAATTGAGAAGCAGGGACTGGAGGGTGGGGCAAGGCAGGTGGAAGGCGGCATTGCCTGATGAAGTCTCTCCCCTCACCAGTTAGGGTCTGTGAGGGGAGAGACAGTGCCCAAATGCTGGGCCAATGAACTCAGGTCAGCAGAGAACATCCCTAGCCTAAAGGTAAAGGGACCCCTGACCGTTAGGTCCAGTTGCGGACAACTCTGGGATTGCAGCGCTCATCTCACATTATTGGCCGAGGGAGCCGGCATCCAGCTTCCAAGTCATGTGGCCAGCATGACTAAGCCGCTTCTGGCGAACCAGAGCAGCGCACAGAAACGCCATTTACCTGCCCGCTGCAGTGGAACCTATTTATCTACTTGCACTTTGATGTGCTTTCGAACTGCTAGGTTGGCAGAAGCAGGGACCAAGCAACGGGAGTTCACCCCGTCACGGGGATTCGAACTCCCAACCTTCTGATCGGCAAAGCCTCCCACTTCACCAACCCTAATGGAACAGCCAGCAACAATTCTGGTTCTCTCCAGACGGGCACTCTGCTGCCACGATTGGCCAAACACCCAATAGCTCTCTTTGCCTAGCAGAATCACAGCCGGAGTGTGTGGAACAGAACAAGCTGTCTCTGTGCTCACAGCGTTTCATTGCAAGCCAAAAGGGGGGAAATATACCCACAGGTCCTGCCCCTCACAGCCTTGCATGGGTGTGGGGCTAAAGAATGAGTAGGTCTATGTGCTCCTGTGCTGACTATCGCTCATCATTCTCCCTGCATGTCTCCTTTTGCTATTCTCAGGCTGTTTTCCCACAGGTATACACCCATCCTAGGCTGATCACGAGGGAGGTCCACCCCACGGTGCACAGCAGTGACCAGGATGCTCCCAGCTGTTCTTCCAGGGTATCTGAATGCTGGCAAGCTCAAGTGGTCACATCAAAGGAAAATTACCCCAATCCTGGGGAGAAGCAATGATTACACTACTACCAAAAAAACCAGAGATTGAAGAAATAGGCAATTATAGACCAATTAGCCTCCTAAACTGTGATTATACAATCTTCGCAGGTATTTTGGCAAAAAGAATAAACGAAGTGCTGGGAACAATAATACATAAGAATCCAGCGGGCTTTATGAAAGGGAGGCAAATCAAAGATAACACAACGCTTCCGGCTCTGAATTAACATGTGTAATAGAGGGTGGAGATGAGATGAGCTTGAGTCTTGACTGATCAGTCTTTTTTTTTTTTAAAGCACTTTTATCTTTCCCTGAATGAGATTGGGTACGCTGGGGGAAAATGTTCAAAAAATGATTTTTTTCTTTTACTTCCTCAACTCACCCACCCAATACAGTACTTTCCATGGATGCACCTCCCCCTGTTGGATTCCCTTCTAGTTCCTGTTAATACCGGGTGCTGCGGTCTGAAACCGGAAATGATGTCCCATCGCAGAAGCACTTTCCCTACCTCTTTGTCCCAAGGTTCACCCGCCCCGTCAATCTCATTAGGAAGACCCCGCCTCCTTTTCCCATCATGCATCGCCAGAGCAAGGCTCAGTTTCCGTCTAGGTTTCTCCCATTCTTTTGCTACTTTCCTTTAAAAAACTGCACTCCACAGGAGAAGAGTCCCAGAATCATTTCCTTTGATAAAAAAAAAGGTGAGAAAAGGTCTAAAGGGAAACAGTGGGTTTGTACCATTCCCCCCCCCCCGCAGTTGTGCTCACCATAACCTTACAGTGTTTCCACCATCCGAGCTTTATATACCAACGGCGCGCTTGTATGTTATGTGCTCCGTATGGAAACACATATACCGTGGTGCCTGCAAGGGAACCTCGGGACCCTCGCCGCTAGCAGTGCAGCGCAAACAGCCACAGCCACAGCGTACAGAGGCGGAGGGAGAGGAGGAAAATCTCCTTTTTCAGGGCTTGGACATTACAAGCGGGACCTTTGGGAGGAAGAGAAGGGGAAAATAAAAACCAGCCCCCTCCGCAATAAATAGACTGCGGCAAGAGAAGTGCCGCACAGCCACAGCGAAAAGAGGCGGAGGGACCCCCCCCCCACCAGGGCACGGAGAGGAGGAAAATCTCCTTTTTTAGAGCTTGGACATTACAAGCGGGACCTTTGGGAGGAAGAGAAGGGGAAAATAAAAACCAGCCCCCTCCGCAATAAATAGAGGGCGGCAAGCTACCACTCAAATACCGTAGAAGGGGGGGGGGAGCGGAGAGCGGGGAAGACTTTGCAGAAGTCAAAACAAAGAACATCCGGATAACGTCGCCGGGGAAAATACTGAAATAACTTAGAAGGAAGAAAGGTGGAAGGAAAAGGAAAGGGAGCTCTCTTGATTGCGGCACAACCGACAGATCTACATTAAGCAAAACCCAGTGAAAGGGTCTAAATTAAGGACAGCGAAGGAGAGCTAGATAAGGAAAGTTCAAGAGGGAAGGGTGGTAATGGTCAAAATAATGGGAGAAGGAGAACAAATGATTATAGTGGGAATCTATGCTCCAAATGGAAGCAAATCAAAATTCTTTAGAAATATAGAAAGCAAAATGTTGGAAAATGCAAGTATGCAAATGTAAGAGACCCTTTCTTTCCAAGCCTTCCCTCTTAACTCCTGCCCTCATCCCAGCTCTGCCCACCCTGAAACCTTCCCACAATATGCCCCCTCCCCCCTGATGCCCTCCCTGAACATGCCCCCTCCCCCCTGAAACCTTCCCACAATATTCCCCTTTGCTCCTTGAAACCTTCCCACAATATGCCCCCTCCCCCCTGATGCCCTCCCTGAACATGCCCCCTCCCCCCTGAAACCTTCCCAAAATATTCCCCTTTGCTCCCTGAAACCTTCCCACAATATGCCCCCTCCCCCCTGATGCCCTCCCTGGACATGCCCCCTCCCCCCTGAAACCTTCCCAAAATATTTCCCTTTACTCCCTGAAACCTTCCCACAATATGCCCCCTCCCCCCTGATGCCCTCCCTGAACATGCCCCCTCCCCCCTGAAACCTTCCCACAATATTCCCCTTTGCTCCCTGAAACGTACCCATAATATGCCCCCTCCCCCCTGATGCCCTCCTTGATACACACACAAACACACACACAGAGTGCTTTTTTTCTTTAAAAAATGTTTAAGGGTACTCTCATTTAAATAAAGTTATTTTGAACTTATTCTGCGTCTTCTCAGATGGGTTTCATTACCTCCATTTGTTGGTGAAACACAATTCTGTAAATTATAAAGATGATTCCACCCCTCTATATTATGAAAGGGAAGATCCAGGTTTTCTAAAAAAAATTCAAGCAAATCATTGTAATAACTACCGTAATAAAGCACTGCTATAATTACCGGTATATATAATTTTCTTAAAATTTTGGTTTCATTCACCTTTTCTGTGCTGAAATGTCACAACCTGAACGACCATGGCTTGCCCCCCCCCCCAGTTTTGATCCTGGGTACGCCCCTGCTTGCTAATGCCATTAGTCAAATTAATGAATGATATTCTAGAGAAAGGAAAATTACCCCAATCCTGGGGAGAAGCAATGATTACACTACTACCAAAAACAACAGAGATTGAAGAAATAGGCAATTATAGACCAATTAGCCTCCTAAACTGTGATTATAAAATCTTCGCAGGTATTTTGGCAAAAAGAATAAACGAAGTGCTGGGAACAATAATACATAAGAATCCAGCGGGCTTTATGAAAGGGAGGCAAATCAAAGATAACACAACGCTTCCGGCTCTGAATTAATATGTGTAATAGAGGGTGGAGATGAGATGAGCTTGAGTCTTGACTGACCAGTCTTTTTTTTTTTTTTTAAGCACTTTTATCTTTCCCTGGATGAGATTGGGTACGCTGGGGAAAAATGTTAAAAAAATGATTTTTTTCTTTTACTTCCTCAACTCACCCACACAATACAGTACTTTCCATGAATGCACCTCCCCCTGTTGGATTCCCTTCTAGTTCCTGTTAATACCGGGTGCTGCGGTCTGAAACCGGAAATGATGTCCCATCGCAGAAGCACTTTCCCTACCTCTTTGTCCCAAGGTTCACCCGCCCCGTCAATCTCATTAGGAAGACCCCGCCTCCTTTTCCCATCATGCATCGCCAGAGCAAGGCCCAGTTTCCGTCTAGGTTTCTCCCATTCTTTTGCTACTTTCCTTTAAAAAACTGCACTCCACAGGAGAAGAGTCCCAGAATCATTTCTTTTGATAAAAAAAAGGCGAGAAAAGGTCTAAAGGGAAACAGTGGGTTTGTACCATTCCCCCCCCCCGCAGTTGTGCTCACCATAACCTTACAGTGTTTCCACCATCCGAGCTTTATATACCAACGGCGCGCTTGTATGATATGTGCTCCGTATGGAAACACATATACCGTGGTACCTGCAAGGGAACCTCGGGACCCTCGCCGCTAGCAGTGCAGCGCAAACAGCCACAGCGTACAGAGGCGGAGGGAGAGGAGGAAAATCTCCTTTTTCAGGGCTTGGAGATTACAAGCGGGACCTTTGGGAGGAAGAGAAGGGGAAAATAAAAACCAGCCCCCTCCGCAATAAATAGACTGCGGCAAGAGAAGTGCCGCACAGCCACAGCGAAAAGAGGCGGAGGGACCCCCCCCCCCACCAGGGCACGGAGAGGAGGAAAATCTCCTTTTTTAGAGCTTGGACATTACAAGCGGGACCTTTGGGAGGAAGAGAAGGGGAAAATAAAAACCAGCCCCCTCCGCAATAAATAGAGGGCGGCAAGCTACCACTCAAATACCGTAGAAGGGGGGGGGGAGCGGAGAGCGGGGAAGACTTTGCAGAAGTCAAAACAAAGAACATCCGGATAACGTCGCCGGGGAAAATACTGAAATAACTTAGAAGGAAGAAAGGTGGAAGGAAAAGGAAAGGGAGCTCTCTTGATTGCGGCACAACCGACAGATCTACATTAAGCAAAACCCAGTGAAAGGGTCTAAATTAAGGACAGCGAAGGAGAGCTAGATAAGGAAAGTTCAAGAGGGAAGGGTGGTAATGGTCAAAATAATGGGAGAAGGAGAACAAATGATTATAGTGGGAATCTATGCTCCAAATGGAAGCAAATCAAAATTCTTTAGAAATATAGAAAGCAAAATGTTGGAAAATGCAAGTATGCAAATGTAAGAGACCCTTTCTTTCCAAGCCTTCCCTCTTAACTCCTGCCCTCATCCCAGCTCTGCCCACCCTGAAACCTTCCCACAATATGCCCCTCCCCCCCTGATGCCCTCCCTGAACATGCCCCCTCCCCCCTGAAACCTTCCCACAATATTCCCCTTTGCTCCCTGAAACGTACCCATAATATGCCCCCTCCCCCCTGATGCCCTCCTTGATACACACACAAACACACACACAGAGTGCTTTTTTTCTTTAAAAAATGTTTAAGGGTACTCTCATTTAAATAAAGTTATTTTGAACTTATTCTGCGTCTTCTCAGATGGGTTTCATTACCTCCATTTGTTGGTGAAACACAATTCTGTAAATTATAAAGATGATTCCACCCCTCTATATTATGAAAGGGAAGATCCAGGTTTTCTAAAAAAAATTCAAGCAAATCATTGTAATAACTACCGTAATAAAGCACTGCTATAATTACCGGTATATATAATTTTCTTAAAATTTTGGTTTCATTCACCTTTTCTGTGCTGAAATGTCACAACCTGAACGACCATGGCTTGCCCCCCCCCCCCCAGTTTTGATCCTGGGTACGCCCCTGCTTGCTAATGCCATTAGTCAAATTAATGAATGATATTCTAGAGAAAGGAAAATTACCCCAATCCTGGGGAGAAGCAATGATTACACTACTACCAAAAACAACAGAGATTGAAGAAATAGGCAATTATAGACCAATTAGCCTCCTAAACTGTGATTATAAAATCTTCGCAGGTATTTTGGCAAAAAGAATAAACGAAGTGCTGGGAACAATAATACATAAGAATCCAGCGGGCTTTATGAAAGGGAGGCAAATCAAAGATAACACAACGCTTCCGGCTCTGAATTAATATGTGTAATAGAGGGTGGAGATGAGATGAGCTTGAGTCTTGACTGACCAGTCTTTTTTTTTTTTTTTAAGCACTTTTATCTTTCCCTGGATGAGATTGGGTACGCTGGGGAAAAATGTTAAAAAAATGATTTTTTTCTTTTACTTCCTCAACTCACCCACACAATACAGTACTTTCCATGAATGCACCTCCCCCTGTTGGATTCCCTTCTAGTTCCTGTTAATACCGGGTGCTGCGGTCTGAAACCGGAAATGATGTCCCATCGCAGAAGCACTTTCCCTACCTCTTTGTCCCAAGGTTCACCCGCCCCGTCAATCTCATTAGGAAGACCCCGCCTCCTTTTCCCATCATGCATCGCCAGAGCAAGGCCCAGTTTCCGTCTAGGTTTCTCCCATTCTTTTGCTACTTTCCTTTAAAAAACTGCACTCCACAGGAGAAGAGTCCCAGAATCATTTCTTTTGATAAAAAAAAGGCGAGAAAAGGTCTAAAGGGAAACAGTGGGTTTGTACCATTCCCCCCCCCCCGCAGTTGTGCTCACCATAACCTTACAGTGTTTCCACCATCCGAGCTTTATATACCAACGGCGCGCTTGTATGATATGTGCTCCGTATGGAAACACATATACCGTGGTACCTGCAAGGGAACCTCGGGACCCTCGCCGCTAGCAGTGCAGCGCAAACAGCCACAGCGTACAGAGGCGGAGGGAGAGGAGGAAAATCTCCTTTTTCAGGGCTTGGAGATTACAAGCGGGACCTTTGGGAGGAAGAGAAGGGGAAAATAAAAACCAGCCCCCTCCGCAATAAATAGACTGCGGCAAGAGAAGTGCCGCACAGCCACAGCGAAAAGAGGCGGAGGGACCCCCCCCCCCACCAGGGCACGGAGAGGAGGAAAATCTCCTTTTTTAGAGCTTGGACATTACAAGCGGGACCTTTGGGAGGAAGAGAAGGGGAAAATAAAAACCAGCCCCCTCCGCAATAAATAGAGGGCGGCAAGCTACCACTCAAATACCGTAGAAGGGGGGGGGGAGCGGAGAGCGGGGAAGACTTTGCAGAAGTCAAAACAAAGAACATCCGGATAACGTCGCCGGGGAAAATACTGAAATAACTTAGAAGGAAGAAAGGTGGAAGGAAAAGGAAAGGGAGCTCTCTTGATTGCGGCACAACCGACAGATCTACATTAAGCAAAACCCAGTGAAAGGGTCTAAATTAAGGACAGCGAAGGAGAGCTAGATAAGGAAAGTTCAAGAGGGAAGGGTGGTAATGGTCAAAATAATGGGAGAAGGAGAACAAATGATTATAGTGGGAATCTATGCTCCAAATGGAAGCAAATCAAAATTCTTTAGAAATATAGAAAGCAAAATGTTGGAAAATGCAAGTATGCAAATGTAAGAGACCCTTTCTTTCCAAGCCTTCCCTCTTAACTCCTGCCCTCATCCCAGCTCTGCCCACCCTGAAACCTTCCCACAATATGCCCCCTCCCCCCTGATGCCCTCCCTGAACATGCCCCCTCCCCCCTGAAACCTTCCCACAATATTCCCCTTTGCTCCTTGAAACCTTCCCACAATATGCCCCCTCCCCCCTGATGCCCTCCCTGAACATGCCCCCTCCCCCCTGAAACCTTCCCAAAATATTCCCCTTTGCTCCCTGAAACCTTCCCACAATATGCCCCCTCCCCCCTGATGCCCTCCCTGGACATGCCCCCTCCCCCCTGAAACCTTCCCAAAATATTTCCCTTTACTCCCTGAAACCTTCCCACAATATGCCCCCTCCCCCCTGATGCCCTCCCTGAACATGCCCCCTCCCCCTGAAACCTTCCCACAATATTCCCCTTTGCTCCCTGAAACGTACCCATAATATGCCCCCTCCCCCCTGATGCCCTCCCTGATACACACACAAACACACACACAGAGTGCTTTTTTTCTTTAAAAAATGTTTAAGGGTACTCTCATTTAAATAAAGTTATTTTGAACTTATTCTGCGTCTTCTCAGATGGGTTTCATTACCTCCATTTGTTGGTGAAACACAATTCTGTAAATTATAAAGATGATTCCACCCCTCTATATTATGAAAGGGAAGATCCAGGTTTTCTAAAAAAAATTCAAGCAAATCATTGTAATAACTACCGTAATAAAGCACTGCTATAATTACCGGTATATATAATTTTCTTAAAATTTTGGTTTCATTCACCTTTTCTGTGCTGAAATGTCACAACCTGAACGACCATGGCTTGCCCCCCCCCCCCAGTTTTGATCCTGGGTACGCCCCTGCTTGCTAATGCCATTAGTCAAATTAATGAATGATATTCTAGAGAAAGGAAAATTACCCCAATCCTGGGGAGAAGCAATGATTACACTACTACCAAAAACAACAGAGATTGAAGAAATAGGCAATTATAGACCAATTAGCCTCCTAAACTGTGATTATAAAATCTTCGCAGGTATTTTGGCAAAAAGAATAAACGAAGTGCTGGGAACAATAATACATAAGAATCCAGCGGGCTTTATGAAAGGGAGGCAAATCAAAGATAACACAACGCTTCCGGCTCTGAATTAATAGGTGTAATAGAGGGTGGAGTTGAGATGAGCTTGAGTCTTGACTGACCAGTCTTTTTTTTTTTTTTTTAAGCACTTTTATCTTTCCCTGAATGAGATTGGGTACGCTGGGGAAAAATGTTCAAAAAATGATTTTTTTCTTTTACTTCCTCAACTCACCCACACAATACAGTACTTTCCATGAATGCACCTCCCCCTGTTGGATTCCCTTCTAGTTCCTGTTAATACCGGGTGCTGCGGTCTGAAACCGGAAATGATGTCCCATCGCAGAAGCACTTTCCCTACCTCTTTGTCCCAAGGTTCACCCGCCCCGTCATTCTCATTAGGAAGACCCCGCCTCCTTTTCCCATCATGCATCGCCAGAGCAAGGCCCAGTTTCCGTCTAGGTTTCTCCCATTCTTTTGCTACTTTCCTTTAAAAAACTGCACTCCACAGGAGAAGAGTCCCAGAATCATTTCCTTTGATAAAAAAAAAGGTGAGAAAAGGTCTAAAGGGAAACAGTGGGTTTGTACCATTCCCCCCCCCCCCCCGCAGTTGTGCTCACCATAACCTTACAGTGTTTCCACCATCCGAGCTTTATATACCAACGGCGCGCTTGTATGTTATGTGCTCCGTATGGAAACACATATACCGTGGTGCCTGCAAGGGAACCTCGGGACCCTCGCCGCTAGCAGTGCAGCGCAAACAGCCACAGCCACAGCGTACAGAGGCGGAGGGAGAGGAGGAAAATCTCCTTTTTCAGGGCTTGGACATTACAAGCGGGACCTTTGGGAGGAAGAGAAGGGGAAAATAAAAACCAGCCCCCTCCGCAATAAATAGACTGCGGCAAGAGAAGTGCCGCACAACCACAGCGAAAAGAGGCGGAGGGAAACCCCCCCCCCCCCTGGGCACGGAGAGGAGGAAAATCTCCTTTTTTAGAGCTTGGACATTACAAGCGGGACCTTTGGGAGGAAGAGAAGGGGGAAATAAAAACCAGCCCCCTCCGCAATAAATAGAGGGCGGCAAGCTACCACTCAAATACCGTAGAAAGGGGGGGGGGAGCGGAGAGCGGGGAAGACTTTGCAGAAGTCAAAACAAAGAACATCCGGATAACGTCGCCGGGGAAAATACTGAAATAACTTAGAAGGAAGAAAGGTGGAAGGAAAAGGAAAGGGAGCTCTCTTGATTGCGGCACAACCGACAGATCTACATTAAGCAAAACCCAGTGAAAGGGTCTAAATTAAGGACAGCGAAGGAGAGCTAGATAAGGAAAGTTCAAGAGGGAAGGGTGGTAATGGTCAAAATAATGGGAGAAGGAGAACAAATGATTATAGTGGGAATCTATGCTCCAAATGGAAGCAAATCAAAATTCTTTAGAAATATAGAAAGCAAAATGTTGGAAAATGCAAGTATGCAAATGTAAGAGACCCTTTCTTTCCAAGCCTTCCCTCTTAACTCCTGCCCTCATCCCAGCTCTGCCCACCCTGAAACCTTCCCACAATATGCCCCCTCCCCCCTGATGCCCTCCCTGAACATGCCCCCTCCCCCCTGAAACCTTCCCACAATATTCCCCTTTGCTCCTTGAAACCTTCCCACAATATGCCCCCTCCCCCCTGATGCCCTCCCTGAACATGCCCCCTCCCCCCTGAAACCTTCCCAAAATATTCCCCTTTGCTCCCTGAAACCTTCCCACAATATGCCCCCGCCCCCCTGATGCCCTCCCTGAACATGCCCCCTCCCCCCTGAAACCTTCCCACAATATTCCCCTTTGCTCCCTGAAACGTACCCATAATATGCCCCCTCCCCCTGATGCCCTCCCTGATACACACACAAACACACACACAGAGTGCTTTTTCTCTTTAAAAAATGTTTAAGGGTACTCTCATTTAAATAAAGTTATTTTGAACTTATTCTGCGTCTTCTCAGATGGGTTTCATTACCTACATTTGTTGGTGAAACACAATTCTGTAAATTATAAAGATGATTCCACCCCTCTATATTATGAAAGGGAAGATCCAGGTTTTCTAAAAAAAATTCAAGCAAATCATTGTAATAACTACCGTAATAAAGCACTGCTATAATTACCGGTATATATAATTTTCTTAAAATTTTGGTTTCATTCACCTTTTCTGTGCTGAAATGTCACAACCTGAACGACCATGGCTTGCCCCCCCCCCCAGTTTTGATCCTGGGTACGCCCCTGCTTGCTAATGCCATTAGTCAAATTAATGAATGATATTCTAGAGAAAGGAAAATTACCCCAATCCTGGGGAGAAGCAATGATTACACTACTACCAAAAACAACAGAGATTGAAGAAATAGGCAATTATAGACCAATTAGCCTCCTAAACTGTGATTATAAAATCTTCGCAGGTATTTTGGCAAAAAGAATAAACGAAGTGCTGGGAACAATAATACATAAGAATCCAGCGGGCTTTATGAAAGGGAGGCAAATCAAAGATAACACAACGCTTCCGGCTCTGAATTAATAGGTGTAATAGAGGGTGGAGTTGAGATGAGCTTGAGTCTTGACTGACCAGTCTTTTTTTTTTTTTTTTAAGCACTTTTATCTTTCCCTGAATGAGATTGGGTACGCTGGGGAAAAATGTTCAAAAAATGATTTTTTTCTTTTACTTCCTCAACTCACCCACACAATACAGTACTTTCCATGAATGCACCTCCCCCTGTTGGATTCCCTTCTAGTTCCTGTTAATACCGGGTGCTGCGGTCTGAAACCGGAAATGATGTCCCATCGCAGAAGCACTTTCCCTACCTCTTTGTCCCAAGGTTCACCCGCCCCGTCATTCTCATTAGGAAGACCCCGCCTCCTTTTCCCATCATGCATCGCCAGAGCAAGGCCCAGTTTCCGTCTAGGTTTCTCCCATTCTTTTGCTACTTTCCTTTAAAAAACTGCACTCCACAGGAGAAGAGTCCCAGAATCATTTCCTTTGATAAAAAAAAAGGTGAGAAAAGGTCTAAAGGGAAACAGTGGGTTTGTACCATTCCCCCCCCCCCCCGCAGTTGTGCTCACCATAACCATACAGTGTTTCCACCATCCGAGCTTTATATACCAACGGCGCGCTTGTATGTTATGTGCTCCGTATGGAAACACATATACCGTGGTGCCTGCAAGGGAACCTCGGGACCCTCGCCGCTAGCAGTGCAGCGCAAACAGCCACAGCGTACAGAGGCGGAGGGAGAGGAGGAAAATCTCCTTTTTTAGGGCTTGGACATTACAAGCGGGACCTTTGGGAGGAAGAGAAGGGGGAAATAAAAACCAGCCCCCTCCGCAATAAATAGAGGGCGGCAAGCTACCACTCAAATACCGTAGAAAGGGGGGGGGGAGCGGAGAGCGGGGAAGACTTTGCAGAAGTCAAAACAAAGAACATCCGGATAACGTCGCCGGGGAAAATACTGAAATAACTTAGAAGGAAGAAAGGTGGAAGGAAAAGGAAAGGGAGCTCTCTTGATTGCGGCACAACCGACAGATCTACATTAAGCAAAACCCAGTGAAAGGGTCTAAATTAAGGACAGCGAAGGAGAGCTAGATAAGGAAAGTTCAAGAGGGAAGGGTGGTAATGGTCAAAATAATGGGAGAAGGAGAACAAATGATTATAGTGGGAATCTATGCTCCAAATGGAAGCAAATCAAAATTCTTTAGAAATATAGAAAGCAAAATGTTGGAAAATGCAAGTATGCAAATGTAAGAGACCCTTTCTTTCCAAGCCTTCCCTCTTAACTCCTGCCCTCATCCCAGCTCTGCCCACCCTGAAACCTTCCCACAATATGCCCCCTCCCCCCTGATGCCCTCCCTGAACATGCCCCCTCCCCCCTGAAACCTTCCCACAATATTCCCCTTTGCTCCTTGAAACCTTCCCACAATATGCCCCCTCCCCCCTGATGCCCTCCCTGAACATGCCCCCTCCCCCCTGAAACCTTCCCAAAATATTCCCCTTTGCTCCCTGAAACCTTCCCACAATATGCCCCCGCCCCCCTGATGCCCTCCCTGAACATGCCCCCTCCCCCCTGAAACCTTCCCACAATATTCCCCTTTGCTCCCTGAAACGTACCCATAATATGCCCCCTCCCCCTGATGCCCTCCCTGATACACACACAAACACACACACAGAGTGCTTTTTCTCTTTAAAAAATGTTTAAGGGTACTCTCATTTAAATAAAGTTATTTTGAACTTATTCTGCGTCTTCTCAGATGGGTTTCATTACCTACATTTGTTGGTGAAACACAATTCTGTAAATTATAAAGATGATTCCACCCCTCTATATTATGAAAGGGAAGATCCAGGTTTTCTAAAAAAAATTCAAGCAAATCATTGTAATAACTACCGTAATAAAGCACTGCTATAATTACCGGTATATATAATTTTCTTAAAATTTTGGTTTCATTCACCTTTTCTGTGCTGAAATGTCACAACCTTATCGACCATGGCTTGCCCCCCCCCCCAGTTTTGATCCTGGGTACGCCCCTGCTTGCTAATGCCATTAGTCAAATTAATGAATGATATTCTAGAGAAAGGAAAATTACCCCAATCCTGGGGAGAAGCAATGATTACACTACTACCAAAAACAACAGAGATTGAAGAAATAGGCAATTATAGACCAATTAGCCTCCTAAACTGTGATTATAAAATCTTCGCAGGTATTTTGGCAAAAAGAATAAACGAAGTGCTGGGAACAATCCTATATTATAATCTTCAAGTGTCCCTGCGTCCACCGGCAATTTTCTGTGTGTCACGGAAGTGACGCATGACACAGACGGACGCAGGGATTGGACAGGTCTACTGCCCCCCCCCAACAGGGACGCAGGCCGGAAGTCAGCGGCGGCGCACGCGCGGTGTCACTTGGGGCAGCGCCGCTGTCGTGCACGGAGCCTCCTCCACCTCCTCCTCCGGCTGCCACCGCCCTGAGGTTTCTGCTGGGGCGGTGTCGGGGCCGCTCCCTCCGCCGCCACTACTGCCTGGAAAGCACCGCCTCCGCGCCTCCGATCCCGGCCGCCGCCGCTAGCTACGCTCCCTGCGGCCTGGCGTGACGGCGGGAGTGTCCCTGGCGGCCTCCCCCGCCGCCGCCCCCCCCGCTGCCACCTCTCCCGCCGTCGCTCTTTCCGGCCGTGACAGCCAGATCCAGCCCCCCGGGAGCTGCGGCGACGGGTCCGCCCGCCGTGCCGCCGCCAGCAAAGGGCCGGCAGCAGCGCCACCTGCCTCCCTGGCTCCCTCGGGAGCCGCCAATATGGAGCAGCCGCCGGGCGACGAGGCAAACTGGGGGAGAACCCCGGAGAAAGCGGCGCCCGGCAAAAGCGTGCCGCCTGCGGGGAGCCTGAGGCTGGGCTGCGAGAGGAGGGGCGATTTTGCGCCAGGAAGAGGAGCTGCTGCCGCTGCTGCCGCGAGCCTGCAGCCGGGAAATCCTCCTTCGCTGGCGCACACTCACACAAAATACACACACCCTCAGCTTGCCCGGCCGGCGATCCTTGCTTAGCCGGTGGAGAAGGAGGCCCCCCTTTGCTCGCTAGGAAGGCTTGGTTGATGGCGCTGCAGCCGGGAGGCTGGGAGGTTACAGTTTCCTTCCTCGCCTCCGCCACCACCATCCTCCCCGCCTCTTTAATTCATTGCTGCTTTGCAGCCCCAGCAGCAGCTGCGGGGTCCGCCGGGGCTGCGGCGCCGCAAAGGGGAAGCGGAGTTTCCTCCTCGCTGCTGCTCCCCAAAGTGACGTCTGCTCATTCATTCGCAAGCAGGTACGCGCGCGCGCTTCCTTTTGCGCCGAAACCAACATGCCCCTTAAGAAAAACTTTCACATCCCCAGGAAGACCAAATAAAAGAAAGGTGGTTCCCTCGCAGCCCCCCCCAACCCCCCTGGGGTAAAGTAGGGGCTGCGGTGGGTGAAGAGAAGGAGGGAGGGAGGAAATAAGGAAGGAAAGAAGGAAAGAAACAGGGAAGGAAGTATGGAAAAATATAGGGAGGGAGGAAGAAAGGAAGAACAGAGAGGGAGGGAGGGAGGGAGGGAGGGAGGGAGGAAGGAAGGAAGGAAGGAAGGAAGGAAGGAAGGAACAGGGAAGGAACAACGGAAAAAGGGAGGGAGGGAGAAAGGAAGGAAGGAAACATGGAAGGAAGAATGGAAAAATGTAGGGAGAGAGAAAGGAAGGAACAACAGAGGGAGGGAGGGAGGGAGAAACGGAAGGAAGAACGGAAAAATGGAGGGAGGGAGGAAGGAAGAACAGAAAGGGACGCAGGGAGGGAGGGACCATATAGGCTGGGGGACCTGTTGTTGCTGCTGCATTTATTTATCTCCCACCTTTGGCCCCAGATTGGGACTGGAGGTGGCTTACACAGATAAAAACAAAAACAGAAGGGCTCGAGGGGAAGGAGGGCGGCGGGGTTAAAAACCAAAAGGAGGGTGGCCGCCGCTCCCCCCATATAATTTCTAGCGCCCGTTTTTGTAACGGGCTTAATTTACTAGTAATACATAAGAATCCAGCGGGCTTTATGAAAGGGAGGCAAATCAAAGATAACACAACGCTTCCGGCTCTGAATTAATATGTGTAATAGAGGGTGGAGATGAGATGAGCTTGAGTCTTGACTGATCAGTCGTTTGTTTTTTTTAAAGCACTTTTATCTTTCCCTGAATGAGATTGGGTACGCTGGGGAAAAATGTTCAAAAAATGATTTTTTTCTTTTACTTCCTCAACTCACCCACACAATACAGTACTTTCCATGAATGCACCTCCCCCTGTTGGATTCCCTTCTAGTTCCTGTTAATACCGGGTGCTGCGGTCTGAAACCGGAAATGATGTCCCATCGCAGAAGCACTTTCCCTACCTCTTTGTCCCAAGGTTCACCCGCCCCGTCATTCTCATTAGGAAGACCCCGCCTCCTTTTCCCATCATGCATCGCCAGAGCAAGGCCCAGTTTCCGTCTAGGTTTCTCCCATTCTTTTGCTACTTTCCTTTAAAAACTGCACTCCACAGGAGAAGAATCCCAGAATCATTTCCTTTGATAAAAAAAAAGGCGAGAAAAGGTCTAAAGGGAAACAGTGGGTTTGTACCATTCCCCCCCCCCCCGCAGTTGTGCTCACCATAACCTTACAGTGTTTCCACCATCCGAGCTTTATATACCAACGGCGCGCTTGTATGTTATGTGCTCCGTATGGAAACACATATACCGTGGTGCCTGCAAGGGAACCTCAGGACCCTCGCCGCTAGCAGTGCAGCGCAAACAGCCACAGCGTACAGAGGCGGAGGGAGAGGAGGAAAATCTCCTTTTTCAGGGCTTGGACATTACAAGCGGGACCTTTGGGAGGAAGAGAAGGGGAAAATACAAACCAGACCCCTCCGCAATAAATAGACTGCGGCAAGAGAAGTGCCGCACAGCCACAGCGAAAAGAGGCGGAGGGACACCCCCCCCCCCAGGGCACGGAGAGGAGGAAAATCTCGTTTTTTAGAGCTTGGACATTACAAGCGGGACCTTTGGGAGGAAGAGAAGGGGAAAATAAAAACCAGCCCCCTCCGCAATAAATAGAGGGCGGCAAGCTACCGGTACCACTCAAATACCGTAGAAGGGGGGGGGGGAGCGGAGAGCGGGGAAGACTTTGCAGAAGTCAAAACAAAGAACATCCGGATAACGTCGCCGGGGAAAATACTGAAATAACTTAGAAGGAAGAAAGGTGGAAGGAAAAGGAAAGGGAGCTCTCTTGATTGCGGCACAACCGACAGATCTACATTAAGCAAAACCCAGTGAAAGGGTCTAAATTAAGGACAGCGAAGGAGAGCTAGATAAGGAAAGTTCAAGAGGGAAGGGTGGTAATGGTCAAAATAATGGGAGAAGGAGAACAAATGATTATAGTGGGAATCTATGCTCCAAATGGAAGCAAATCAAAATTCTTTAGAAATATAGAAAGCAAAATGTTGGAAAATGCAAGTATGCAAATGTAAGAGACCCTTTCTTTCCAAGCCTTCCCTCTTAACTCCTGCCCTCATCCCAGCTCTGCCCACCCTGAAACCTTCCCACAATATGCCCCCTCCCCCCTGATGCCCTCCCTGAACATGCCCCTTCCCCCTGAAACCTTCCCAAAATATTCCCCTTTGCTCCCTGAAACCTTCCCACAATATGCCCCCTCCCCCCTGATGCCCTCCCTGGACATGCCCCCTCCCCCCTGAAACCTTCCCAAAATATTTCCCTTTACTCCCTGAAACCTTCCCACAATATGCCCCCGCCCCCCTGATGCCCTCCCTGAACATGCCCCCTCCCCCCTGAAACCTTCCCAAAATATTCCCCTTTGCTCCCTGAAACCTTCCCACAATATGCCCCCGCCCCCCTGATGCCCTCCCTGAACATGCCCCCTCCCCCCTGAAACCTTCCCACAATATTCCCCTTTGCTCCCTGAAACGTACCCATAATATGCCCCCTCCCCCCTGATGCCCTCCCTGATACACACACAAACACACACACAGAGTGCTTTTTCTCTTTAAAAAATGTTTAAGGGTACTCTCATTTAAATAAAGTTATTTTGAACTTATTCTGCGTCTTCTCAGATGGGTTTCATTACCTACATTTGTTGGTGAAACACAATTCTGTAAATTATAAAGATGATTCCACCCCTCTATATTATGAAAGGGAAGATCCAGGTTTTCTAAAAAAAATTCAAGCAAATCATTGTAATAACTACCGTAATAAAGCACTGCTATAATTACCGGTATATATAATTTTCTTAAAATTTTGGTTTCATTCACCTTTTCTGTGCTGAAATGTCACAACCTTATCGACCATGGCTTGCCCCCCCCCCCCCAGTTTTGATCCTGGGTACGCCCCTGCTTGCTAATGCCATTAGTCAAATTAATGAATGATATTCTAGAGAAAGGAAAATTACCCCAATCCTGGGGAGAAGCAATGATTACACTACTACCAAAAACAACAGAGATTGAAGAAATAGGCAATTATAGACCAATTAGCCTCCTAAACTGTGATTATAAAATCTTCGCAGGTATTTTGGCAAAAAGAATAAACGAAGTGCTGGGAACAATCCTATATTATAATCTTCAAGTGTCCCTGCGTCCACCGGCAATTTTCTGTGTGTCACGGAAGTGACGCATGACACAGACGGACGCAGGGATTGGACAGGTCTACTGCCCCCCCCAACAGGGACGCAGGCCGGAAGTCAGCGGCGGCGCACGCGCGGTGTCACTTGGGGCAGCGCCGCTGTCGTGCACGGAGCCTCCTCCACCTCCTCCTCCGGCTGCCACCGCCCTGAGGTTTCTGCTGGGGCGGTGTCGGGGCCGCTCCCTCCGCCGCCACTACTGCCTGGAAAGCACCGCCTCCGCGCCTCCGATCCCGGCCGCCGCCGCTAGCTACGCTCCCTGCGGCCTGGCGTGACGGCGGGAGTGTCCCTGGCGGCCTCCCCCGCCGCCGCCCCCCCCGCTGCCACCTCTCCCGCCGTCGCTCTTTCCGGCCGTGACAGCCAGATCCAGCCCCCCGGGAGCTGCGGCGACGGGTCCGCCCGCCGTGCCGCCGCCAGCAAAGGGCCGGCAGCAGCGCCACCTGCCTCCCTGGCTCCCTCGGGAGCCGCCAATATGGAGCAGCCGCCGGGCGACGAGGCAAACTGGGGGAGAACCCCGGAGAAAGCGGCGCCCGGCAAAAGCGTGCCGCCTGCGGGGAGCCTGAGGCTGGGCTGCGAGAGGAGGGGCGATTTTGCGCCAGGAAGAGGAGCTGCTGCCGCTGCTGCCGCGAGCCTGCAGCCGGGAAATCCTCCTTCGCTGACGCACACTCACACAAAATACACACACCCTCAGCTTGCCCGGCCGGCGATCCTTGCTTAGCCGGTGGAGAAGGAGGCCCCCCTTTGCTCGCTAGGAAGGCTTGGTTGATGGCGCTGCAGCCGGGAGGCTGGGAGGTTACAGTTTCCTTCCTCGCCTCCGCCACCACCATCCTCCCCGCCTCTTTAATTCATTGCTGCTTTGCAGCCCCAGCAGCAGCTGCGGGGTCCGCCGGGGCTGCGGCGCCGCAAAGGGGAAGCGGAGTTTCCTCCTCGCTGCTGCTCCCCAAAGTGACGTCTGCTCATTCATTCGCAAGCAGGTACGCGCGCGCGCTTCCTTTTGCGCCGAAACCAACATGCCCCTTAAGAAAAACTTTCACATCCCCAGGAAGACCAAATAAAAGAAAGGTGGTTCCCTCGCAGCCCCCCCCAACCCCCCTGGGGTAAAGTAGGGGCTGCGGTGGGTGAAGAGAAGGAGGGAGGGAGGAAATAAGGAAGGAAAGAAGGAAAGAAACAGGGAAGGAAGTATGGAAAAATATAGGGAGGGAGGAAGAAAGGAAGAACAGAGAGGGAGGGAGGGAGGGAGGGAGGGAGGGAGGAAGGAAGGAAGGAAGGAAGGAAGGAAGGAACAGGGAAGGAACAACGGAAAAAGGGAGGGAGGGAGAAAGGAAGGAAGGAAACATGGAAGGAAGAATGGAAAAATGTAGGGAGAGAGAAAGGAAGGAACAACAGAGGGAGGGAGGGAGGGAGAAACGGAAGGAAGAACGGAAAAATGGAGGGAGGGAGGAAGGAAGAACAGAAAGGGACGCAGGGAGGGAGGGACCATATAGGCTGGGGGACCTGTTGTTGCTGCTGCATTTATTTATCTCCCACCTTTGGCCCCAGATTGGGACTGGAGGTGGCTTACACAGATAAAAACAAAAACAGAAGGGCTCGAGGGGAAGGAGGGCGGCGGGGTTAAAAACCAAAAGGAGGGTGGCCGCCGCTCCCCCCATATAATTTCTAGCGCCCGTTTTTGTAACGGGCTTAATTTACTAGTAATACATAAGAATCCAGCGGGCTTTATGAAAGGGAGGCAAATCAAAGATAACACAACGCTTCCGGCTCTGAATTAATATGTGTAATAGAGGGTGGAGATGAGATGAGCTTGAGTCTTGACTGATCAGTCGTTTGTTTTTTTTAAAGCACTTTTATCTTTCCCTGAATGAGATTGGGTACGCTGGGGAAAAATGTTCAAAAAATGATTTTTTTCTTTTACTTCCTCAACTCACCCACACAATACAGTACTTTCCATGAATGCACCTCCCCCTGTTGGATTCCCTTCTAGTTCCTGTTAATACCGGGTGCTGCGGTCTGAAACCGGAAATGATGTCCCATCGCAGAAGCACTTTCCCTACCTCTTTGTCCCAAGGTTCACCCGCCCCGTCATTCTCATTAGGAAGACCCCGCCTCCTTTTCCCATCATGCATCGCCAGAGCAAGGCCCAGTTTCCGTCTAGGTTTCTCCCATTCTTTTGCTACTTTCCTTTAAAAAACTGCACTCCACAGGAGAAGAATCCCAGAATCATTTCCTTTGATAAAAAAAAAGGCGAGAAAAGGTCTAAAGGGAAACAGTGGGTTTGTACCATTCCCCCCCCCCGCAGTTGTGCTCACCATAACCTTACAGTGTTTCCACCATCCGAGCTTTATATACCAACGGCGCGCTTGTATGTTATGTGCTCCGTATGGAAACACATATACCGTGGTGCCTGCAAGGGAACCTCAGGACCCTCGCCGCTAGCAGTGCAGCGCAAACAGCCACAGCGTACAGAGGCGGAGGGAGAGGAGGAAAATCTCCTTTTTCAGGGCTTGGACATTACAAGCGGGACCTTTGGGAGGAAGAGAAGGGGAAAATAAAAACCAGCCCCCTCCGCAATAAATAGACTGCGGCAAGAGAAGTGCCGCACAGCCACAGCGAAAAGAGGCGGAGGGAACCCCCCCCCCCGGGCACGGAGAGGAGGAAAATCTCCTTTTTTAGGGCTTGGACATTACAAGTGGGACCTTTGGGAGGAAGAGAAGGGGAAAATAAAAACCAGCCCCCTCCGCAATAAATACAGGGCGGCAAGCTACCACTCAAATACTGTAGAAGGGGGGGGGAGCGGAGAGCGGGGAAGACTTTGCAGAAGTCAAAACAAAGAACATCCGGATAACGTCGCCGGGGAAAATACTGAAATAACTTAGAAGGAAGAAAGGTGGAAGGAAAAGGAAAGGGAGCTCTCTTGATTGCGGCACAACCGACAGATCTACATTAAGCAAAACCCAGTGAAAGGGTCTAAATTAAGGACAGCGAAGGAGAGCTAGATAAGGAAAGTTCAAGAGGGAAGGGTGGTAATGGTCAAAATAATGGGAGAAGGAGAACAAATGATTATAGTGGGAATCTATGCTCCAAATTGTTACGGAAATTTCCGGGTCAGAGGTTACTCAGGTCCCGGTCCTACGAGAGAAGCCCGTGGTTCGCAGCGGAGATCAAAGGAGAACAGCCAGAAGTTGGAGCAAAAGCAAAGGAGTTTATTGCGCAACAGGTTACAGCCAGGAGACTGGACCCTCAACAAAGGGTGACAGAGACTTTTAAAACTTCCCGCTATAACCCAGAATACAATTCACCATACATCACAACTACATCACTAACACATAAGCAAAACGTCAAGAAGGGGTGGAGAGTAGGAGGGTTCAACAAGATCAGCATATGGGTAAACAAGATTTACATATGAGTGGTGGGTTACAGGAACAGGTAAATGGGTTTTGGGTGAGGTTCAATATACATCTGGAACATCTACCGGGGCAGAACAATAAGGAACATTGGGGGGCTGTCTGTCGCCTTGGCAATCTGAGGATGGGTGCTTGAGAGGATTGCCCAGGTGTGGCATTTCCTGAGGCCCTAGGTGAGTGTGTACGTGTCCCTTCGCTTAAGGGATTATGGTGGGTTGAGGAGACGTGCCTCCCTGTCCAGTGACCAATGGTGGATGACAAAAGGGCATCAGAAGTCAATTCCTGATGCCCGAGCAATGGCGGGAACCGAGAGGTTTGGAAGCCCTTTTTACAAGCTTTAAAATGACACCAGAACGGAGAAAATCTGTTAAAGCAGTGATTTTCTATGATTATTTGAAGATTTGTGGCTTGACTGCAAGGAATAAAGCTTTTCAAACGACATTTCCTAGTCTAGACTCCATTTTGTTACAAAGTATCTGTTTTAATTAATAACTATCCATTTCTGATTGTATCAGCTTTGTTCTGTTAGCAGGGCTTGTCAACACCTTGTTAGTTTCTGATTAGATCAAGTCCGAGGGCTTTGTTCTCACAGCGGGGCACCTGTCAACACCTCGTTAGAAGGTAATGGAGCGTGCAAAGAGTTCGAATCGAGCTCCGCTCTGCAGAGGAGATGCGTGGTTCTGATTGGCTGAGACGCACCCCATTGGAAAGCATTGCCCATAGGAAATAATGGGTAGACCGACACGAAGAAAGGAAAAATAGCGGACAGAGGGGTTCTAGCGCTGATATTTCGCGATTTATAGGGGAAAAAAGAAGGGAACCCTTTATTTCAGGGTTTATGTGTATGCTTGTGCGACTACAGTGTGGGGCAGGAACAGGGGCTCTCTTGAGGTCATCGCCTCGTGTCTTGGGGTCCGGACCTTTACGGGGCAAGTCAGGTCCCCCATTCGGGAATTTTCCTATCAAAATGGAAGCAAATCAAAATTCTTTAGAAATATAGAAAGCAAAATGTTGGAAAATGCAAGTATGCAAATGTAAGAGACCCTTTCTTTCCAAGCCTTCCCTCTTAACTCCTGCCCTCATCCCAGCTCTGCCCACCCTGAAACCTTCCCACAATATGCCCCCTCCCCCCTGATGCCCTCCCTGAACATGCCCCCTCCCCCCTGAAACCTTCCCCAAATATTCCCCTTTGCTCCCTGAAACCTTCCCACAATATGCCCCCTCCCCCCTGATGCCCTCCCTGAACATGCCCCCTCCCCCCTGAAACCTTCCCAAAATATTTCCCTTTACTCCCTGAAACCTTCCCACAATATGCCCCCTCCCCCCTGATGCCCTCCCTGAACATGCCCCCTCCCCCCTGAAACCTTCCCAAAATATTTCCCTTTACTCCCTGAAACCTTCCCACAATATGCCCCCTCCCCCCTGATGCCCTCCCTGAACATGCCCCCTCCCCCCTGAAACCTTCCCACAATATTCCCCTTTGCTCCCTGAAACGTACCCATAATATGCCCCCTCCCCCCTGATGCCCTCCCTGATACACACACAAACACACACACAGAGTGCTTTTTTTCTTTAAAAAATGTTTAAGGGTACTCTCATTTAAATAAAGTTATTTTGAACTTATTCTGCGTCTTCTCAGATGGGTTTCATTAGAAAAGTTGTGCCGGAGTCCTCCCGGCGTGAGCAGAAGCTCCACCGGGCCTCTCCGACGCGGGGAAAAGCCCCGCCGGGCCTCCCCAGTGCGGGAAGAAGCCGCGCTGGGCCTCGGAGGCCTGAGAAAAAACTGTGCCGCCCCCCCCCATGGAAAAAAAACCGCTCGCTGTGGGTGCTGTGCCGCGAGATTTTTTTCAGGAGACAGGTGTTTCGTTGCCCAGAAGAGGGTGAAAAACACTGAAATAGATGACTGAATGGAAAGAAGGAAGGAAGGAAGGAAGGCCAAAGCAGTGACTCACGCAGGAACACAACAGGCACCCTCCTCTGAGGGAGAGTGATTGTGCTGTGCCTTTACACTGGGAATGATCCATCTGCAACTAATGAAGAGACAGGGCAGAATCCTACCCCCCTCCCAATAACAGATGGAAAGAGTCAGGGCTCAAGGAATATATACTGGACATCTTCCTTTCCAAGTGGATACTTTAGACTCACAGGAGCGCTTTTGTCTGCCTGTCTTACTTTTATTAAACTATTTGAAATGTTACAAAAACAAATGTATACCCAGTAAAATAAAGTCACAAGACAGACTACATTGCATTATGAAAGGAGACCATTTATCTACAGTAACAATGAAACTGGGGTGGTGAATCCCTTTCTCTTTTGCATGCTGTCAGTGGGTTTATTCATCTGGAAGATCTTGGACATTTAATAGGATTTAAGTACATAGCCCATGTAGTCCAGCTCTCTCTTCTCACAGTGGCCAGTCAGATTCATATGGGAAGCCTAAAAGCAGGACATTAGTGCAACATCACTTGCCTCACCTGGTATTCTGGTTTTCAGCTGCACAGCGCCTCTGACAATGGGGGTGGAACACAGCCATGACGGCTAGTTGCCATTGACAGCCTTATTCCCCATGGATTTGCTTTGTCCTGGATCTTGTTTACCTTGTTTGTCGTCCTTATAGTGCAGGGGTGCCCAAACCTTTTTTCAAAGAGGGCCAGATTTGATGAAGTGAACATGTGTGAGGGCCGACCGAAGTTGTTGAGCTTTTTTTAGGATTTTACCCCAGGCATAGCTGTCAACTTTCGGATTTGAAAATAAGGGATTTTCCCAAACTTTCGGATTTGAAAATAAGGGATGCCAAGAGGGCCGTGCAATGGCACCAAGTAGCCTCGCCACCCTGCGCTCCAGAGGCTGCGCGCAAACAGGTGAGCGAAAGAGTGAGCGCATAGACGGCAGGCAGGCTGTCTGTCTGGTTGGGCGTGAGGGTCTGGCTGCACAAGGCATGCAAGCTCCGCCCCCAGTCGGTCTCAGACTCCTTATTGGCAGCCGAGCAACGCAGCTGAGGAGCCTCCCTGGCCGGCAGGGAGGAAGAGAAGCTGCTTCCTTTGAAATCCGGGAAATTTAAGGGATATCAACAATCCGGGATAGCAGCGGGAAACGGCATTGGAATAAGGGAGTTTCCCGCAAAAAAAGGGAGGGTTGACAGCTATGACACAGAATCCAGGATTTATGTTGGGAAATCAAAGAGTTTTCTCTAGCAACTCTTTTGTATCACTTTGAGAGATGACACTTCACACCTGAGTACCTACTTAATATCATTTAATGACTCAGATTTCTTTGTCACGCTATAAAGCTACCGGTAATGGCTGTGACATCTGAATGGCTATTCTTTTTCTACAGTGGGGACCATCTACCCATCAATTCCTCTTGGTTTGTTGCCTTCCCCTCTTATGGCTGCCCCCACAAAACATCGTTTCTGCATCAGCTCCGGAGTTTACACACGAGATAACATTCTAAACCAGGCATAGGCAACCTTGGCTCTCCAGATGTTTTGGAACTACAATTCCCATCATCCCTGACCACTGGTCCTGTTAGCTATGGGATTTGTAGTCCCAAAACATCTGGAGAGCCAAGGTTGCCTGTGCCTGTTCTAAACCATGCCAGGACTGAAAAGCCTTTTGACAGAGCAAAGCCAACACCCAAAAGAGCCACTGGGATATTTTAATGGCAAACATGCAGCCCAGCAAGCCATACCCACCAGGTACCGTATTCCCTAACAAACATAGCTGTCAACTTTCGGATTTGAAAATAAGGGATGCCACAAGGGCGGTGCAATGGCACCAAGTAGCCTCGCCACCCTGCACTCCAGAGGCTGCGCACGAACGGGTGGCAGGCAGGCTGTCTGGTTGGGCGTGAGGGTCTGGCTGCACAAGGCATGCAAGCTCCGCCCCCAGTCGGTCTCAGACTCCTTATTGGCAGCCGAGCAACGCAGCTGAGGAGCCTCCCTGGCCAGCAGGGAGGGAGAGGAGCTGCTTCTTTTGAAATCCGGGAAATTTAAGGGATGTCAACAATCTGGGATAGCAGTGGGAAGCGGCATTGGAATAAGGGAGTTTCCCGCAAAAAAAGGGAGGGTTGACAGCTATGCTAACAAAGTTCACCATCTTTGATCCAAGAAAGAGACCAGGAATTTGGCTCACTGTTTTACCAAACCATTTAATTACAAAACGTTGCTACGGAGCTGCTACAAAAGAGCTTCACCACAGAAGCATCCCAAAGTCCTGGAAGGAAAGGTCCAAAGTGGTGGTTTTTATGGAGAAGAGGCTGGCAAGGCCAACCTTTTTGTGTCCAAGGTTTCCAACTCTGCTCCAGAGGAATAAGGAATTGGTCCACTCCTGCCCTGAACGGGGCTCCTGTCTCTTTCGCAGCAGCATAAAGGGGGACTTCAGGCAAGAGAGGTTTCCCTTGTCCACACTGCCAGCTGCCCCTGCTCGATTTTTGTCTTCTGCCACCCCATTCCTGCCAGTTCAATGAAGCGGCTCAATCCTGCTTAAGATGAACTAGCTCTCCTGACCCAAGAGAGGGGCCACAGAAATCCCGCTGCCCCACGGAGAGCCAAGAGAGCCTCTTTTCATACGTCCACCACGTAAGGCGCCACCAGCTCCAGGTCCACCACCGACTCCTCCAGAGGCTGCTCCACATGGAAGTCACGCTGGTGCTGAGGGCCCTGGTGGGCTTTTTTGCCCCCACGCTGAGGGATGGGCAGCTCCAAGTGGTGGGCAGGCAGCGGGGGAGTGAAGAAATAGGGGTGCAACAGCGCCTGGAGAACGAAAGGAAGTCATAGCTGTCAACTTTCGGATTTGAAAATAAGGATTTTTTTCAAACTTTCGGATTTGAAAATGAGGGATGCTGCGAGGGCGGTGCAATGGCACCAAGTAGCCTCGCCACCCTGCGCTCCAGAGGCTGCGCGCGAACGGGTGAGCGAAAGAGCAAGCGTGTAGACGGCTGGCTGTCTGGTTGGGCGTGAGGGTCTGGCTGCACAAGACGGGGACGAAGATGGGCAGCCGCCGCCGGCCAAGGCACCCCAGAGCCTCGCGTGTGCGGGGTTCCAGCGGTCTGGCCAGTCGCACCGCGGCCACATCGGCGGCGGCTTCACTGGACAGCGGCTCCTGGGCTACGAGGTGGCCCCGAGTTCTAAATACTGAGAAGGGGGGGCGCCAGAGGGATTTTTGCGCCACGGCGCGGGATGTGCTTAAGACGGCCCTGGGTGAGAGGCTGCCAGCTCTGCAGGCAAGGGGTGACATAACTGGGATCCTGAGCCCCACTGAGGTGCCGCAGAAAGTAGTTGGTCAAGGGAGTCATGGACTCAAAAGGTTGAAAACCTCTGCACCTCTGTCTAAACTCCCTCTTCCCTTCCCCTCCATTTACCCCCCCCCACACACATTTCTTCGTTATCTGAACTTCAATTACTAATTGCCATTCATGCATCTAAATAAATAGCCACATTCAAACAGTGAGTAGGGTGTCCTCTCACCCCCTCACTCGGGGAACATGGGAAAGCCAGGCCCCTTTAAAAGTCCACTGGAAATAGACTGGGGCGCCATCTGGTGGCAATTTGGAGCACAACAACTGGCGCTGTGGGTTAAACCACAGAGCCTAGGGCTTGCCGATCAGAAGGTCGGCGGTTCGAATCCCCGCGATGGGGTGAGCTCCCGTTGCTCAGTCCCCTCTCCTGCCAACCTAGCAGTTCAAAAGCACGTCAAAGTGCAAGTAGATAAATAGGTACCGCTCCGGCGGGAAGGTAAACGGCGTTTCCGTGCGCTGCTCTGGTTCGCCAGAAGCGGCTTAGTCATGCTGGCCACATGACCCGGAAGCTATACGCCGGCTCTAGGCCAATAAAGCGAGATGAGCGCTGCAACCCCAGAGTCGTCCGCGACTGGACCTAATGGTCAGGGGTCCCTTTAGCTTTAGCTTTTTAACTGCCCTTTCCATAGTGTGTTCCAAGCGTGTGCTGATGTGAGATGCATCTCCCCTGGCCCAGAAACGAACGCACGTATTTAAAAGGGGCGTGCATTCATGGTGGAGGCCTCTTCCAGGACACCTGGAGAGCACATTCTAGAGGGGAATGGGGTCTCTTGGAGCACAGAATCCCCCCAGTTGGCCAGTTCCCCATGCCCCCCCAAAGGGACAAAAGGAAGGAACCATGTGGCAAGGGCAACCCAATGCCAGGACTACTCTCCAAGCACCAATTCTACAATCACTGTGAGATTCCTGCTATTCCCACAGCTGATGAGCTGCACTGAACTCAGAGGTGTGCAGTTCTGACTTCGCTATTTATTAAACAGCGTTCAACTGAAGTATGGCGACCAGCCTTTACAGCGTGCACCCATTACTCACGTCCTTCAACCCAACCGAATTCCTCGCCCTGTTCCCTGCTCTGGTGTCTGCAAAGGCCAGCTAGGAACCTCCCTGCATCTCTTACCTGGGCTGCCTGCACACGCTGCTTGGAAGGATAGACCAGGAACTGTTTCAGGAGCTGCACGGCTTGTGGGGAGGCATCAGGCACCACCTGCTCCAGGGGAATTGGCAGCTTCTCTTTGAAGGAAATCTTGTTGTAATCCGGCAACTCTGTGATCTCCTGCTCTCAAACAGTTGGGAAACATGAGCTCTCAAGCTTCTTTGTTTTTAAACTGCCCCCCCCCATTCCTCCCAGAGACAAAAGGATGGGACGCTGACCCACAACCTCTGCGGGCAATCCCATAACTAACAAACCCACCGGCCAGATCTTCTGGTTTGGGGTCCCAAGGACTCGGAGGACACAGCACAGCTGCTCAATATCGTTTTCTCCGGGGAAAAGTGGGGAGTTGTTGAGAAGTTCGGCAAAGATGCATCCCACAGCCCTGGTCAAAGGAGAGAGAGGGTGGGCAGCCGAAGCAGGTCAAAACAGAGGTGAAATGCACAAGGCCCAGAAACTAACCACATCCTAGTTGTGGGTTCTGCACTGCATATTCAAACTGGTGTGGAACCGGATAGTTTTGTACTGCTGCAAGGGTGTGAAGAAATTATGGATTTCTAGCTGAGAGGCTTGATAGTTAAACATGCACCAAACTGGCAAAGTTTTATAGTGTATATGTCTTCCACACACAGAGACACCCCAAGCAAATCCTATGAAAGGATATGAAAGGTTTATGTAACCTGCCTTTTTTTATTTTGTAAACTCCTTAGAAATCTATTTGGCACTAAGCAGTACATAAACAAGTACGGTATTAAACGTGTTCCTCATGCTCATAAAGCCACAGCTGATGAGATTCCATGGGGGCAGCTGCTGCATGATGGCTAAACCAGCTGATCTCTGTAGTATATAATTGCCCTGGGGCTCATCTTGGGCTCCATTATAACTTTTAATAAAATAATAATAATAATAATAATAATAATAATAATAATAATATATTTGTACCCCACCCATCTGGCTGGGTTTCCCCAGCCACTCTAGGCAGCTCCCAACAAAATATTAAAAATACAATGAAACATCAAACATTAAAAACTTCCCTAAACAGGGCTGCCTTCAGATGTCTTCTAAAAGTCAGGTACAGTCATACCTCAGGCTGCGAATGCTCCGTGTTGAGTACGTTTGGGTTGCGTACTCCGCAAACCTGGAAGTGCAACACGGAGTGCGGACGTTTCTGCGGACGTCCGCGCGGTCTGTGCATGTGCAGAAGCGTTCTGCGCAGTTTGCGCATGCACAGAAGCGTGATATCGCGCTTTCGTGCATGCGCAAAAGTGCTGCCCAGGTTGCGCACTGTTTGGGGGCAAATGGCACCCCGGAACGAATTGAGTGCGCAACCCTGGGTACCACTGTTGTTGTTTATTTCCTTGACATCTGATGGGAGGGCGTTCCACAAGGCGGGCGCCACTACCAAGAAGGCCCTCTGCCTGGTTCCCTGTAACCTCGCAGTGAGGGAACTGCCAGAAGGCCCTTGGAGCTGGACCTCAGTGTCCAGGCAGAACGATGGGCGTGGAGATGCTCCTTCAGGTATACTGGGCCGAGGCCGTTTATATGTGCAGAAGCAACTCCAGGCTGATGCACTCACTAGCCAAAAGTCATACATACCTAGGAAATCTTGGGGGGGGGGTGTTTCAGCAGCAACAGACACCCCCGTTATCTCACACACACCCCACCTCCACATGCTGCACTATTACTGGCTGCACACAGTAAATCTGTAACAGTTGCTTAGGAACTGCAGGACTTGTTTATTCAGTACCATTCAGGTCCACCAAGAGAAAGGTGGTCAGTCTGTCCTGCTGCACTGAGGACACCACCTGAGTCCTCCTCCTTTATGGAGTGGAATGGATTTCCCAGCCTTGGGAAGAGAGAGCCGTAAAACAGCACGGGGATGGAGGGATTCTTCACAGCAGAGACGGGGCAGCTGTGGTGAGCCTTCAGGCGTCCCTCATCCTCAGCAGACAGCATGGCCAATGGTCAGGGATGATGGGAGATGTAGTCCAACAACATCTGGGGGGCCACAGGTTCCCCATCCCTCCTTTGTAGCAAAAGACAAGGCAAATATACTCACCAGAGATCCACACCTTCGTCATATTTCCGAGCACCGTACAGGAGTTCAGGAGCCCGGTACCACCTAATGCAGAAAGGTTAGGCGAGTCACACCTTTGAGGGTACCAAAACTCATTCGTCTCTAGTGCTTCCCAGCTCCAGCTACCAGGCTCAACACTTCACACTAATCTCGAGAGACAGCTCCTGGAAGCCATCAGACTCCACAGCATTCTCAATGCTAAGCCAGACTGCAAGCGCCATGGATGGAGAGCTGTTTCTTTGTCGTCGTTCCAGCAGGAGCAAGGGGTGGGCTTTCCCTTCCCCGGCTTTATGCTCAGCCCACACCCCCTGCCCATCCCGACTCACCTGGTGGCCACTTGGTGGCTATACAGTCTCTCTCCATCACTGGTGAACACCCTGGCCAGGCCAAAATCAGCAATTTTCAGCTGACCCGTGGAGCTGATCAGCAAATTGGCTGGTTTCAGATCCTGAAAAGGACAGGGAGGAGTTCAGAAATACGTGCAGTTTTTAACAGGAGAACCGAGGGGTGAAGAGGAGTACGGCGCAAACAGGTGAGAAAAGGGGAGATGGGATCTCGGGGAGAAGAAAGCAACCTGGTAGCCAGGCCTCACCCGATGCATGATAGAGTTGGCATGGCAGAAGGCCACCCCCTTGAGCAGCATCAGCATGTAGCCTTTGACTTGGGCCTCGGTGAGCGGCTGCTCGGAGTTGCGGATGACCTCCGACAAGTCGGACAGCATGTATTCGAACACAAGCCTGTGCCGTGGGGGAAGAAATCCTTCAGCTTCACCACCTGGGGAGAGGGAGAGAAGTAGTTGCCTTCTGACTCTTCAATGTGTAGTGGCCAAAAGGCCGAGAGACTAGAATGGGAAATCAAGTTGATGCAGGGGCGGAGGAAGCCTCCTCGCTACCCGGGGCGGCGAACGGAGCCTCCCCCCCCGGGGGCGGGGCACCGTGACGTCCCGACGCACCGTCCCGACGGAGTGCGCATGCGCAAAATGCCGCGTGTGCGCACTCCGTCGCCGGGCCACCACTGCTCCCGCGGCGCCCTTGCGAGCCACCGCGCCAAAAGTGGGAGCAGCGAGGCAGCCCTACGAGCCGCCGATTGCGTGCGGCAGCCCATGGGGTTGCCCCGCTGCTGCCGCTTTTGACGCGGTGGCTCCCAAGGGCGCCGCGGGAGCAGCGGCAGCCCGGTAACGAGCTGCCGATCGTTCGCCGCAGCTCCGGCGGGTCCAGCCAAAATGTCACCCCCCCCTCCCCTGGAACCCAGGGCGTACCGCCCCTCCGCTCCCCCCTTGCTACGCCACTGAGTTGATGGACTATGCCAAAATGGCAAAATTAACTGGGAAGCTCAGGAATCTGTATCTGGAATTAGTTTGGCCAAACACAGCTTGATTTAAATGCTTTGGCGCAGCTTGGGTTTTGCAAGCCCCTTTTCTTTCTTTGCTGAATTTGGAACTAGAAAGGGCTTGAAAAAAGAAAGAGAGCCAGGATAGGCAAATGCCAAACTAAGGTCTCCAGTGCATGCATGGAGAACTCATACAGAGCTCCATGTGTGCAAGGGAACCCCATAATGCATTAGACTGAAAACGATGAGCTATGCTACCATCAGGGAATCTCTGCTCCTGACCAAGTCAATTCCCCAATCTCAATTCCCCAGCAATCAGCATTTTCTATGTTTTTGGCAAAAACTACGTATGAGCAATTCTTTATTTGGTGCTTTGTATTTCACAATTACAGCTGTTAAGGTATTCAGAGATCCTAATCAGTGCTTTTTTTCTGGGGGAAGCATATCCCTAAACATGTGAATCTTTGCACTTTTGTAAACTTACTGTATTTATTTTTCCCAATTTGAACTATAAAATTGTGATTTTCTTGAGTCAAAATGAGAGTACCTGTCAGGGACATGCCCTCCGCTGCCAGCTCCTCCCCGGGGGAGGAGGAGTTACCAGGGAGGAGCCAAGTGGGAAGGGGTCTCCAGGATGATGCAGAGCAGGGTGGATAAAAATCAATGATTTAAAAAAAAAAAATCGGATTTTTTTGATTTAAATCGGATTTTTTTGATTTAAATTGGATTTTTAAAATAAAATGCTTTTGGAGGAAAAATCTTTCTAAATATAGTCTTCTATTTAAGTTACATTATAGTCCAAAGGCTATTCATCAGGAAATAAGCGTTTGTTTTAAGTTTATCAAGTGTGCTAAAACTCAGTCTAAGGTTTTTTTTTTAAATGTTTAACCACATCAGTTAACAAACATGGATACATATGCGATCATGTTCT
The DNA here is from genome assembly GCA_034642065.1 of Darevskia nairensis. Classification (NCBI taxonomy): domain Eukaryota; kingdom Metazoa; phylum Chordata; class Lepidosauria; order Squamata; family Lacertidae; genus Darevskia; species Darevskia nairensis. Next base: position 778,483 of record JAWWNI010001131.1, on the reverse strand, counting down.
TGTTTTAGTTAAATAAATTGTTTAAATGGTTATTAAGGAAATGATTATTTTTCTCCTTCCAATAAAATACAGCAGAAAAGTTGTCCAAATATAAACAGTTAACTTATTAAACCTCACCATAATTTCATAATTATCTGTCTATGTATTTCTAGTAGTATAACCAAATCAGTAATTTTTAATATAACTGTAAAAACTACTCTGAAAATTTATTATTCCAAAAATGAAACCTTCATATGGTTGTAAATATTAAGATTATACCAGCAAGAATGAGTCTTTCTGTAAAAAAAAATTAAATCAAGTCTTACTGACTAGTGATTTAAATCAAGCCTTACTGACTAGTGATTTAAATTGTGATTTAAATCGTGATTTAAATCAATTTAATTTAAATCAAATCCACCCTGATGCAGAGAGACCCAGCACCGCTCAGCAGACCCATTCCGAGGGGGAGACACCATTTCCGGCGCCTGCTTTACGCAGAGGGGTGAGGGGAGCAAGGAGGCGGCACTTCAGGGTGCCAAGACTCTGGTGTTGGCGCCGCAACAGGAGGGGGGCACTTCGGGATTCTGCTAGCGACTAGGTGGTCATGTTTAAGGATAGCTCCGCACTGTACATACTTTGCACAATAAAGATAGTTGAAAGACAAGACGGACTTGGTCTTTACTCATGAGCAACTGTTAAGTGAATCTGACAGTACCCCTAAACAATTTTTTAAGAAAACTAACTATATCCCTACCGCTGAATCAATACAAGGGGACTAGCTGACCTGTTTGCCTCTTCTGCTTTGACCAGAACAATGTGACAGCCTGGTGTTTGATCCTGACGCTGATAACCCATATCCCTGACAGGACAGCTGCACCAAACTCAGCACATGCAACCCATGAGAGAGAAATAGTAATGTCAACCACACCTCACAGCTAGAAATATATGAGCATCTTGTTTCGTATGCTTTGAACAATAAACCTGCCACGTTGTTATGCTACAGACCATGTCCTCTAATGTGGAATTGGATATTTGCATTTCAGTGTGTGTTTTTCTTCTCCTCACACGCCACTCCAAGGTTTCCAGTCCTCATGTTTACAAAAAAAAAGCCTTAACACCGAAAGGGCCTGGATGAACTTTCCACTGATTTACAAGATTCCCTCATCATAACCATTAACCACTTCTGGCAAGCGTTCACCATCCTCTGTCTCTCATCTTTATGAAACAATTCTGATCGCTGTTCTTTTTCCGGGCCTAGACAAAATCTCATATACTGCAACAAATATTTTAAAATGCAAACATGCAATTTTTTTAAAAACAACAACAACAACTGGCAAACGAAAGCAGATTTGTCCAGTTGACACAATTTCATTTGCATCCTAGTGCCATAGCATGGAGTTCCAGATCCACAGTTTAAGAAACTAACAGCTTTGGCCAACTAACCGGGCTTTGGCCGGGACCACATAACACCGGTCCTGAGAGATCTACATTGGCTCCCAATACGTTTCCGAGCACAATTCAAAGTGTTGGTGCTGACCTTTAAAGCCCTAAACGGCCTCGGTCCTGTATACCTGAAGGACCGTCTCCACCCCCACCGTTCAGCCCGGACACTGAGATCCAGCGCCGAGGGCCTTCTGGCTGTTCCCTCACTGCGAGAAGCAAAGCTACAGGGAACCAGGCAGAGGGCCTTCTCGGTAGTGGCGCCTGCCCTGTGGAACGCCCTCCCAGCAGAGGTTAAAAGGATCAACAATTGCATGACATTTAGAAAACACTTGAAGGCAGCCCTGTTCAGGGAAGTTTTTAATCTGTGATGTGTTAATGTATTTTAATGTTTGCTGGAAGCCGCCCAGAGTGGCTGGGGAGACCCCGCCAGATGGGCGGGGTACAAATAATAAATTATTATTATTATTATTATTATTATTATTATAACACAATTGATTTCTAAGGCTATCGTAACCCAAACCACATCCTCCCTTCTTCTCAGCCTAAGGTAAACTGAGGTAAAAAGGTAAACACACACCCTGACCATTACGTCCAGTCGTGACTGACTCTGTGGTTGTGGCGCTCACCTCGCATTATTGGCCAAGGGAGCCGGCGTACAGCTTCCAGGTCATGTGGCCAGCATGACTAAGCCACTTCTGGCGAACCAGAGCAGCGCACAGAAACGCCGCCGTTTACCTTCCCACTGCAGCGGTACCTATTTATCTACTTGCACTTTGACGTGCTTTCGAACTGCTAGGTTGGCAGGAGCAGGGACCAAGCAACGGGAGCTCACCCCGTCGCTTCAGATCAGCAAGCCCTAGGCTCTGTGGTTTAACCCACAGCGCCACCCTCGAGGTAAACACACACAAAAGAAATTCAAACAGGCTACTCACATGTTGATTTTCCTCAATCTCCTGCAGGGCTTTGATCTCCCGAAGGGCTTGATTGGGGATCCCATCCTCTAACTTGCGGAGAGCCACCTTCTTCAGGGCAACAGTCTCACCTGTCTGCAGTGAAAGAAACCCAAAAGCTCTCTACTCCCCTGCTTGACTCATTCTTCTCCCAGAGCTTGAGAAAAATACCAAAAGGCAATCCCTGGTGAAAGGTGAGACCCCACTTACTTCTATGTTCTTGGCTTTGAAAACGATGCCATGGGCTCCTTCTCCAATGCGGCCTAGGATGCTATATTGGTCCATGGTGGCCTCTATTTGTAGAAAAGGGAATTCAGTCACAATGCATACTCAGTGGTATGTCTCAGCCTGACATGCATTCATAATTACAGAACAGTAAAGCCTGCAAGTTTATAGTCCACCTTTCATATATCTCACACTGTGAGAAGGGTGCAGATCGCTATAGCTGTGCCTATACTATACTTTTAATCCAATACCAGATTGTTTTAGGGCTACAGATTTCTATAGGTATGTCTACACAATAAATTTTATCTGGTTCCACATTGTTACACTAGTGCAGATTTCTATAAATACGTCAAATTTAATTTACTTCCACAGCGCTCAAGCAAAAGTACCGAAGTTGTATGAAGGCATGCAAAAAAGAAATTGGAAACACTTCACAAAATTACAATTCTATTTGCCGGAAGCCAAAACTGTTAAGGGCAGACTTTCCAGGGGAAAAACCAGGGAACTGTAGTTTCTCTTTGCAGAGCTATGGCCAACACCCTTAAGAAACGACAGTTCCCATGAAGTCATACACTTTAAATGTGCATTGAATATCCTTTAAATTTTTCAAAAATAACTTACAAGTGAAATGGTTGGGACAAAAATCTGTCTATACTGTCTGCACTTTAATGTTGTATTTTAATCTTGTTTTTAAGTTGTATATTAATCAATTGTTTTTATACCAACCCAACCCAACTAAGCCCTTATCCTGCATGGGATGGGATCCAACATTTGCAGAGATATTTCCTGTCCTGGGGTGGTGGGCCAGCCCTGTTTGCAGGAACACACGGGGAGGGAGGGGGTCGCTTCATGCACTGGAGGATTCGCACTCAGCACTGGGCTGAGTCAAGGGGGACCCCCAGGCACACACACCCCTCCCAGCCACCCCCACCCCCACCCAGCTTGGCTCCCTACAAGGATCAGGAAACTGCGCCGTGGGGAGTTCAGCTGGGATACCCACAGGTACAGGCACAGATCCAGGTACAGGTACAGGTACACACTACAGCATCCCCGCCAACGACCCACTTGCAAGCATCACCACCTCCTCCTTTCCCACCATGCACCTCTCCCTTCCCCTCCAGCCTCTGGGGCGCAGTCCCGGTGGTTCCCAGACGACAGCTCAGGTTCTCCGTTGCAGCCGGCAACCTCCTCCCTCTGCGGAGCGAAGGTAGTGGAAATATATAGTCTCACATCCCCCCACCTTTTATAGAGGTGGGGGCGGAATAGAAAGCTGGACGGGCATCGTCCCCCCACCCACCCACCCACCCACCCATTTTTCCCGGGCGTTTCCCCATCCCCAGGCTCCTTTGCTTTTTTATATATGCGATTTTTATTAAATTTTCTGTTTTACAATTTCAGATCAACATTTTACCTACTCAAGGTATCAACGACTTCCCTTCTTCTCTTTCCATGGTTCATTTTGCATATCTTATATCCCTGCATATTTTACAAAAACCATACCAATCGGTTCTCCATTATTACATCCATCAAAAATCATTTACACTGTTGACTTTATCTTAATGCTGCCGGCGTTTTCAGCTGTACACAGTTATTTTCCATATATTCACCTGTCGAGTTTCCGCCTGCCACCCACGTGTTAAAGGAGCGAAGGTGTCATTTCCAGGCCGCCGCCCCCCCCCAATATTTCAAAAGTCTAGATAGGGGCTTGCGCACCATTGTTCGGGGGTCTCCTCCCTCCTGCGTTGCAACCCTATTGCAACAGTTTTATTTCCTTTAATAAAGATAAGGCTTACTTTCCGCTTTGCTTTCGATCTACTCTGCTTGGCCTCTGCTTTCTCTGCGACCCATAGAGATCTCCTGAGAGAGATCTCCTATACGGGCTCTAGATACCCCATAAGGGAATCAATTAGACATATTTTTCTTACAACATTGGAACAAAGACAGCTCGGCAGGTAGACATTCGCCAGGTGCAGCGTCTCTCCCTCATTATGGAGACCCTTCGAGCCAAGCGGGCTCTATTTAAAGATCTGTATTGCCTTCTCGCCGCCGGCTTCCGCCAATGTCGCTTCTCGCACAGGGGTGGCTAATCGGGAACCGGAAGTGGTGGCTGCGCGAGGAACCATCCTACCTCTTTGGCCTGGATTCGGGAGGCGGTCGCGTTGCCTAGCAACCCATCCCTGACGCTTCCCCGACGCTTTGCTTTTAACCCTGTCACCGCCGGACAGAGCCCGCCCCTTAAAGCAGGGTTAGCCAACCCGGGATCATGCTGCTGGCTGGGGTGCTGTCATTTTAGGGGGTGGCACTTAATTTTTTGCAAATTCCCTCGGGGGAGGGGGGCGTCTTGAAAATATGTTTCTGGATGTGAGGGATTAAAATGTGCTATTATTTTTGTGATTGGACAACATTTTGCTTGGCAAGCCTACGTTTTTGGCACATAAACTGCATTTGGAAAACCAAATAATTTTACCTCCTGAAAATGTCCAGTAATGCTAAACAACAACAACAACAAATATTAATAAATAATATAACTGCAATTACTTGGCAATCACTTTTAATGATTTCTATGCAGTTTTACAAATAAAATCCTTTATACAACAACTGCAATATTAATAACTTCTCTTCGTGTTGACACATTAAATAATTTATAAAGCTACAAGTGAGGAACTCAAACTATATCCTTGTTCTTCCTGTGTGTGGCTATTACCCGTATTCTGTCTGTGGTGTTTCTTCCCGTGCTTGTAAGATGTTATGTCTTTCTTTTCCCCAGTTGTTGCTGTTATCCATCATGCCTTGGGCAGAGCCGATATCCCATTGTTGTTCCAGAAATTTCTCCATTGCTCCATCCCATTGAAAAAGTCAAGACATCCAAGTGCTGGAGGCCTAGGAACATTTGAATGGCACCACATTGGCTACTCCTGCTTAGAAAGGGCATGTGCACTGTGAAAGAGTTGCAGGAATCCTGGATTCCCTTCGGAAGGGTGGCGGGTGGGGCTGCCACTTTATTTTACCTGGCTTTTACTTTATTGTTTTCCTGGCAAGGCTCCTAAGCTGTTAAACTAACTGTTGCATGAAAATCAGGCACTTAGCATCCACAGAAGCCATACCAAAGCTTACCACCACCATAATCATCATCATCATCACTTTTAATTTGTATACCGTCTTTCTATCTTACGAAACCCAAGGCGGTTTACAAGCTGAAGAAACAAAGTATGTAGACCTTATAACAATCTAATGCAATACAAAAATGTGATAATAAAACATAACTCAAATAAAGTAACTCGACAATCATTAGAATAGTATGGAATAATAATAGCAGCATATAAAAATTAAACAGAAATCCACTCTTAACAATTACAATGAATAATTTCTAAACTACAATCAATAAAACAATAGCAAGCCACAAAGCTTAAAATAATACAATACAAATTGAGAAGCAGGGACTGGAGGGTGGGGCAAGGCAGGTGGAAGGCGGCATTGCCTGATGAAGTCTCTCCCCTCACCAGTTAGGGTCTGAGAGGGGAGAGACAGTGCCCAAATGCTGGGCCAATGAACTCAGGTCAGCAGAGAACATCCCTAGCCTAAAGGTAAAGGGACCCCTGACCGTTAGGTCCAGTTGCGGACAACTCTGGGATTGCAGCGCTCATCTCACATTATTGGCCGAGGGAGCCGGCATCCAGCTTCCAAGTCATGTGGCCAGCATGACTAAGCCGCTTCTGGCGAACCAGAGCAGCGCACAGAAACGCCATTTACCTGCCCGCTGCAGTGGAACCTATTTATCTACTTGCACTTTGATGTGCTTTCGAACTGCTAGGTTGGCAGAAGCAGGGACCAAGCAACGGGAGTTCACCCCGTCACGGGGATTCGAACTCCCAACCTTCTGATCGGCAAAGCCTCCCACTTCACCAACCCTAATGGAACAGCCAGCAACAATTCTGGTTCTCTCCAGACGGGCACTCTGCTGCCACGATTGGCCAAACACCCAATAGCTCTCTTTGCCTAGCAGAATCACAGCCGGAGTGTGTGGAACAGAACAAGCTGTCTCTGTGCTCACAGCGTTTCATTGCAAGCCAAAAGGGGGGAAATATACCCACAGGTCCTGCCCCTCACAGCCTTGCATGGGTGTGAAGCTAAAGAATGAGTAGGTCTATGTGCTCCTGTGCTGACTATCGCTCATCATTCTCCCTGCATGTCTCCTTTTGCTATTCTCAGGCTGTTTTCCCACAGGTATACACCCATCCTAGGCTGATCACGAGGGAGGTCCACCCCACGGTGCACAGCAGTGACCAGGATGCTCCCAGCTGTTCTTCCAGGGTATCTGAATGCTGGCAAGCTCAAGTGGTCACATCAAAGGAAAATTACCCCAATCCTGGGGAGAAGCAATGATTACACTACTACCAAAAAAACCAGAGATTGAAGAAATAGGCAATTATAGACCAATTAGCCTCCTAAACTGTGATTATACAATCTTCGCAGGTATTTTGGCAAAAAGAATAAACGAAGTGCTGGGAACAATAATACATAAGAATCCAGCGGGCTTTATGAAAGGGAGGCAAATCAAAGATAACACAACGCTTCCGGCTCTGAATTAACATGTGTAATAGAGGGTGGAGATGAGATGAGCTTGAGTCTTGACTGATCAGTCTTTTTTTTTTTTTAAAGCACTTTTATCTTTCCCTGAATGAGATTGGGTACGCTGGGGGAAAATGTTCAAAAAATGATTTTTTTCTTTTACTTCCTCAACTCACCCACCCAATACAGTACTTTCCATGAATGCACCTCCCCCTGTTGGATTCCCTTCTAGTTCCTGTTAATACCGGGTGCTGCGGTCTGAAACCGGAAATGATGTCCCATCGCAGAAGCACTTTCCCTACCTCTTTGTCCCAAGGTTCACCCGCCCCGTCATTCTCATTAGGAAGACCCCGCCTCCTTTTCCCATCATGCATCGCCAGAGCAAGGCCCAGTTTCCGTCTAGGTTTCTCCCATTCTTTTGCTACTTTCCTTTAAAAAACTGCACTCCACAGGAGAAGAGTCCCAGAATCATTTCCTTTGATAAAAAAAAAAGGTGAGAAAAGGTCTAAAGGGAAACAGTGGGTTTGTACCATTCCCCCCCCCCCCGCAGTTGTGCTCACCATAACCTTACAGTGTTTCCACCATCCGAACTTTATATACCAACGGCGCACTTGTATGTTATGTGCTCCGTATGGAAACACATATACCGTGGTGCCTGCAAGGGAACCTCGGGACCCTCGCCGCTAGCAGTGCAGCGCAAACAGCCACAGCGTACAGAGGCGGAGGGAGAGGAGGAAAATCTCCTTTTTCAGGGCTTGGACATTACAAGCGGGACCTTTGGGAGGAAGAGAAGGGGAAAATACAAACCAGACCCCTCCGCAATAAATAGACTGCGGCAAGAGAAGTGCCGCACAGCCACAGCGAAAAGAGGCGGAGGGACCCCCCCCCCCAGGGCACGGAGAGGAGGAAAATCTCGTTTTTTAGAGCTTGGACATTACAAGCGGGACCTTTGGGAGGAAGAGAAGGGGAAAATAAAAACCAGCCCCCTCCGCAATAAATAGAGGGCGGCAAGCTACCGGTACCACTCAAATACCGTAGAAGGGGGGGGGAGCGGAGAGCGGGGAAGACTTTGCAGAAGTCAAAACAAAGAACATCCGGATAACGTCGCCGGGGAAAATACTGAAATAACTTAGAAGGAAGAAAGGTGGAAGGAAAAGGAAAGGGAGCTCTCTTGATTGCGGCACAACCGACAGATCTACATTAAGCAAAACCCAGTGAAAGGGTCTAAATTAAGGACAGCGAAGGAGAGCTAGATAAGGAAAGTTCAAGAGGGAAGGGTGGTAATGGTCAAAATAATGGGAGAAGGAGAACAAATGATTATAGTGGGAATCTATGCTCCAAATGGAAGCAAATCAAAATTCTTTAGAATTATAGAAAGCAAAATGTTGGAAAATGCAAGTATGCAAATGTAAGAGACCCTTTCTTTCCAAGCCTTCCCTCTTAACTCCTGCCCTCATCCCAGCTCTGCCCACCCTGAAACCTTCCCACAATATGCCCCCTCCCCCCTGATGCCCTCCCTGAACATGCCCCCTCCCCCCGAAACCTTCCCACAATATTCCCCTTTGCTCCCTGAAACCTTCCCACAATATGCCCCCTCCCCCCTGATGCCCTCCCTGAACATGCCCCTTCCCCCTGAAACCTTCCCAAAATATTCCCCTTTGCTCCCTGAAACCTTCCCACAATATGCCCCCTCCCCCCTGATGCCCTCCCTGGACATGCCCCCTCCCCCCTGAAACCTTCCCAAAATATTTCCCTTTACTCCCTGAAACCTTCCCACAATATGCCCCGGCCCCCCTGATGCCCTCCCTGAACATGCCCCCTCCCCCCTGAAACCTTCCCACAATATTCCCCTTTGCTCCCTGAAACGTACCCATAATATGCCCCCTCCCCCCTGATGCCCTCCCTGATACACACACAAACACACACACAGAGTGCTTTTTCTCTTTAAAAAATGTTTAAGGGTACTCTCATTTAAATAAAGTTATTTTGAACTTATTCTGCGTCTTCTCAGATGGGTTTCATTACCTACATTTGTTGGTGAAACACAATTCTGTAAATTATAAAGATGATTCCACCCCTCTATATTATGAAAGGGAAGATCCAGGTTTTCTAAAAAAAATTCAAGCAAATCATTGTAATAACTACCGTAATAAAGCACTGCTATAATTACCGGTATATATAATTTTCTTAAAATTTTGGTTTCATTCACCTTTTCTGTGCTGAAATGTCACAACCTTATCGACCATGGCTTGCCCCCCCCCCCCAGTTTTGATCCTGGGTACGCCCCTGCTTGCTAATGCCATTAGTCAAATTAATGAATGATATTCTAGAGAAAGGAAAATTACCCCAATCCTGGGGAGAAGCAATGATTACACTACTACCAAAAACAACAGAGATTGAAGAAATAGGCAATTATAGACCAATTAGCCTCCTAAACTGTGATTATAAAATCTTCGCAGGTATTTTGGCAAAAAGAATAAACGAAGTGCTGGGAACAATAATACATAAGAATCCAGCGGGCTTTATGAAAGGGAGGCAAATCAAAGATAACACAACGCTTCCGGCTCTGAATTAATAGGTGTAATAGAGGGTGGAGATGAGATGAGCTTGAGTCTTGACTGATCAGTCGTTTGTTTTTTTTAAAGCACTTTTATCTTTCCCTGAATGAGATTGGGTACGCTGGGGAAAAATGTTCAAAAAATGATTTTTTTCTTTTACTTCCTCAACTCACCCACACAATACAGTACTTTCCATGAATGCACCTCCCCCTGTTGGATTCCCTTCTAGTTCCTGTTAATACCGGGTGCTGCGGTCTGAAACCGGAAATGATGTCCCATCGCAGAAGCACTTTCCCTACCTCTTTGTCCCAAGGTTCACCCGCCCCGTCATTCTCATTAGGAAGACCCCGCCTCCTTTTCCCATCATGCATCGCCAGAGCAAGGCCCAGTTTCCGTCTAGGTTTCTCCCATTCTTTTGCTACTTTCCTTTAAAAAACTGCACTCCACAGGAGAAGAATCCCAGAATCATTTCCTTTGATAAAAAAAAAGGCGAGAAAAGGTCTAAAGGGAAACAGTGGGTTTGTACCATTCCCCCCCCCCCCCCGCAGTTGTGCTCACCATAACCTTACAGTGTTTCCACCATCCGAGCTTTATATACCAACGGCGCGCTTGTATGTTATGTGCTCCGTATGGAAACACATATACCGTGGTGCCTGCAAGGGAACCTCGGGACCCTCGCCGCTAGCAGTGCAGCGCAAACAGCCACAGCGTACAGAGGCGGAGGGAGAGGAGGAAAATCTCCTTTTTCAGGGCTTGGACATTACAAGCGGGACCTTTGGGAGGAAGAGAAGGGGAAAATAAAAACCAGCCCCCTCCGCAATAAATAGACTGCGGCAAGAGAAGTGCCGCACAGCCACAGCGAAAAGAGGCGGAGGGACCCCCCCCCAGGGCACGGAGAGGAGGAAAATCTCGTTTTTTAGAGCTTGGACATTACAAGCGGGACCTTTGGGAGGAAGAGAAGGGGAAAATAAAAACCAGCCCCCTCCGCAATAAATAGAGGGCGGCAAGCTACCGGTACCACTCAAATACCGTAGAAGGGGGGGGGGAGCGGAGAGCGGGGAAGACTTTGCAGAAGTCAAAACAAAGAACATCCGGATAACGTCGCCGGGGAAAATACTGAAATAACTTAGAAGGAAGAAAGGTGGAAGGAAAAGGAAAGGGAGCTCTCTTGATTGCGGCACAACCGACAGATCTACATTAAGCAAAACCCAGTGAAAGGGTCTAAATTAAGGACAGCGAAGGAGAGCTAGATAAGGAAAGTTCAAGAGGGAAGGGTGGTAATGGTCAAAATAATGGGAGAAGGAGAACAAATGATTATAGTGGGAATCTATGCTCCAAATGGAAGCAAATCAAAATTCTTTAGAAATATAGAAAGCAAAATGTTGGAAAATGCAAGTATGCAAATGTAAGAGACCCTTTCTTTCCAAGCCTTCCCTCTTAACTCCTGCCCTCATCCCAGCTCTGCCCACCCTGAAACCTTCCCACAATATGCCCCCTCCCCCCTGATGCCCTCCCTGAACATGCCCCCTCCCCCCGAAACCTTCCCACAATATTCCCCTTTGCTCCCTGAAACCTTCCCACAATATGCCCCCTCCCCCCTGATGCCCTCCCTGAACATGCCCCTTCCCCCTGAAACCTTCCCAAAATATTCCCCTTTGCTCCCTGAAACCTTCCCACAATATGCCCCCTCCCCCCTGATGCCCTCCCTGGACATGCCCCCTCCCCCCTGAAACCTTCCCAAAATATTTCCCTTTACTCCCTGAAACCTTCCCACAATATGCCCCCGCCCCCCTGATGCCCTCCCTGAACATGCCCCCTCCCCCTGAAACCTTCCCAAAATATTCCCCTTTGCTCCCTGAAACCTTCCCACAATATGCCCCCGCCCCCCTGATGCCCTCCCTGAACATGCCCCCTCCCCCCTGAAACCTTCCCACAATATTCCCCTTTGCTCCCTGAAACGTACCCATAATATGCCCCCTCCCCCCTGATGCCCTCCCTGATACACACACAAACACACACACAGAGTGCTTTTTCTCTTTAAAAAATGTTTAAGGCTACTCTCATTTAAATAAAGTTATTTTGAACTTATTCTGCGTCTTCTCAGATGGGTTTCATTACCTACATTTGTTGGTGAAACACAATTCTGTAAATTATAAAGATGATTCCACCCCTCTATATTATGAAAGGGAAGATCCAGGTTTTCTAAAAAAAATTCAAGCAAATCATTGTAATAACTACCGTAATAAAGCACTGCTATAATTACCGGTATATATAATTTTCTTAAAATTTTGGTTTCATTCACCTTTTCTGTGCTGAAATGTCACAACCTGAACGACCATGGCTTGCCCCCCCCCCCCCCAGTTTTGATCCTGGGTACGCCCCTGCTTGCTAATGCCATTAGTCAAATTAATGAATGATATTCTAGAGAAAGGAAAATTACCCCAATCCTGGGGAGAAGCAATGATTACACTACTACCAAAAACAACAGAGATTGAAGAAATAGGCAATTATAGACCAATTAGCCTCCTAAACTGTGATTATAAAATCTTCGCAGGTATTTTGGCAAAAAGAATAAACGAAGTGCTGGGAACAATAATACATAAGAATCCAGCGGGCTTTATGAAAGGGAGGCAAATCAAAGATAACACAACGCTTCCGGCTCTGAATTAATATGTGTAATAGAGGGTGGAGATGAGATGAGCTTGAGTCTTGACTGATCAGTCGTTTGTTTTTTTTAAAGCACTTTTATCTTTCCCTGAATGAGATTGGGTACGCTGGGGAAAAATGTTCAAAAAATGATTTTTTTCTTTTACTTCCTCAACTCACCCACACAATACAGTACTTTCCATGAATGCACCTCCCCCTGTTGGATTCCCTTCTAGTTCCTGTTAATACCGGGTGCTGCGGTCTGAAACCGGAAATGATGTCCCATCGCAGAAGCACTTTCCCTACCTCTTTGTCCCAAGGTTCACCCGCCCCGTCATTCTCATTAGGAAGACCCCGCCTCCTTTTCCCATCATGCATCGCCAGAGCAAGGCCCAGTTTCCGTCTAGGTTTCTCCCATTCTTTTGCTACTTTCCTTTAAAAAACTGCACTCCACAGGAGAAGAGTCCCAGAATCATTTCCTTTGATAAAAAAAAGGCGAGAAAAGGTCTAAAGGGAAACAGTGGGTTTGTACCATTCCCCCCCCCCCGCAGTTGTGCTCACCATAACCTTACAGTGTTTCCACCATCCGAGCTTTATATACCAACGGCGCGCTTGTATGTTATGTGCTCCGTATGGAAACACATATACCGTGGTGCCTGCAAGGGAACCTCGGGACCCTCGCCGCTAGCAGTGCAGCGCAAACAGCCACAGCGTACAGAGGCGGAGGGAGAGGAGGAAAATCTCCTTTTTTAGGGCTTGGACATTACAAGCGGGACCTTTGGGAGGAAGAGAAGGGGAAAATAAAAACCAGCCCCCTCCGCAATAAATAGACTGCGGCAAGAGAAGTGCCGCACAGCCACAGCGAAAAGAGGCGGAGGGAACCCCCCCCCCCGGGCACGGAGAGGAGGAAAATCTCCTTTTTTAGGGCTTGGACATTACAAGTGGGACCTTTGGGAGGAAGAGAAGGGGAAAATAAAAACCAGCCCCCTCCGCAATAAATACAGGGCGGCAAGCTACCACTCAAATACCGAAGAGGGGGGGGGGGAGCGGAGAGCGGGGAAGACTTTGCAGAAGTCAAAACAAAGAACATCCGGATAACGTCGCCGGGGAAAATACTGAAATAACTTAGAAGGAAGAAAGGTGGAAGGAAAAGGAAAGGGAGCTCTCTTGATTGCGGCACAACCGACAGATCTACATTAAGCAAAACCCAGTGAAAGGGTCTAAATTAAGGACAGCGAAGGAGAGCTAGATAAGGAAAGTTCAAGAGGGAAGGGTGGTAATGGTCAAAATAATGGGAGAAGGAGAACAAATGATTATAGTGGGAATCTATGCTCCAAATTGTTACGGAAATTTCCGGGTCAGAGGTTACTCAGGTCCCGGTCCTACGAGAGAAGCCCGTGGTTCGCAGCGGAGATCAAAGGAGAACAGCCAGAAGTTGGAGCAAAAGCAAAGGAGTTTATTGCGCAACAGGTTACAGCCAGGAGACTGGACCCTCAACAAAGGGTGACAGAGACTTTTAAAACTTCCCGCTATAACCCAGAATACAATTCACCATACATCACAACTACATCACTAACACATAAGCAAAACGTCAAGAAGGGGTGGAGAGTAGGAGGGTTCAACAAGATCAGCATATGGGTAAACAAGATTTACATATGAGTGGTGGGTTACAGGAACAGGTAAATGGGTTTTGGGTGAGGTTCAATATACATCTGGAACATCTACCGGGGCAGAACAATAAGGAACATTGTGGGGCTGTCTGTCGCCTTGGCAATCTGAGGATGGGTGCTTGAGAGGATTGCCCAGGTGTGGCATTTCCTGAGGCCCTAGGTGAGTGTGTACGTGTCCCTTCGCTTAAGGGATTATGGTGGGTTGAGGAGACGTGCCTCCCTGTCCAGTGACCAATGGTGGATGACAAAAGGGCATCAGAAGTCAATTCCTGATGCCCGAGCAATGGCGGGAACCGAGAGGTTTGGAAGCCCTTTTTACAAGCTTTAAAATGACACCAGAACGGAGAAAATCTGTTAAAGCAGTGATTTTCTATGATTATTTGAAGATTTGTGGCTTGACTGCAAGGAATAAAGCTTTTCAAACGACATTTCCTAGTCTAGACTCCATTTTGTTACAAAGTATCTGTTTTAATTAATAACTATCCATTTCTGATTGTATCAGCTTTGTTCTGTTAGCAGGGCTTGTCAACACCTTGTTAGTTTCTGATTAGATCAAGTCCGAGGGCTTTGTTCTCACAGCGGGGCACCTGTCAACACCTCGTTAGAAGGTAATGGAGCGTGCAAAGAGTTCGAATCGAGCTCCGCTCTGCAGAGGAGATGCGTGGTTCTGATTGGCTGAGACGCACCCCATTGGAAAGCATTGCCCATAGGAAATAATGGGTAGACCGACACGAAGAAAGGAAAAATAGCGGACAGAGGGGTTCTAGCGCTGATATTTCGCGATTTATAGGGGAAAAAAGAAGGGAACCCTTTATTTCAGGGTTTATGTGTATGCTTGTGCGACTACAGTGTGGGGCAGGAACAGGGGCTCTCTTGAGGTCATCGCCTCGTGTCTTGGGGTCCGGACCTTTACGGGGCAAGTCAGGTCCCCCATTCGGGAATTTTCCTATCAAAATGGAAGCAAATCAAAATTCTTTAGAAATATAGAAAGCAAAATGTTGGAAAATGCAAGTATGCAAATGTAAGAGACCCTTTCTTTCCAAGCCTTCCCTCTTAACTCCTGCCCTCATCCCAGCTCTGCCCACCCTGAAACCTTCCCACAATATGCCCCCTCCCCCCTGATGCCCTCCCTGAACATTCCCCCTCCCCCCTGAAACCTTCCCAAAATATTCCCCTTTGCTCCCTGAAACCTTCCCACAATATGCCCCCTCCCCCCTGATGCCCTCCCTGAACATGCCCCCTCCCCCCTGAAACCTTCCCAAAATATTTCCCTTTACTCCCTGAAACCTTCCCACAATATGCCCCCTCCCCCCTGATGCCCTCCCTGAACATGCCCCCTCCCCCCTGAAACCTTCCCAAAATATTTCCCTTTACTCCCTGAAACCTTCCCACAATATGCCCCCTCCCCCCTGATGCCCTCCCTGAACATGCCCCCTCCCCCCTGAAACCTTCCCACAATATTCCCCTTTGCTCCCTGAAACGTACCCATAATATGCCCCCTCCCCCCTGATGCCCTCCCTGATACACACACAAACACACACACAGAGTGCTTTTTTTCTTTAAAAAATGTTTAAGGGTACTCTCATTTAAATAAAGTTATTTTGAACTTATTCTGCGTCTTCTCAGATGGGTTTCATTAGAAAAGTTGTGCCGGAGTCCTCCCGGCGTGAGCAGAAGCTCCGCCGGGCCTCTCCGACGCGGGGAAAAGCCCCGCCGGGCCTCCCCAGTGCTGGAAGAAGCCGCACTGGGCCTCGGAGGCCTGAGAAAAAACTGTGCCGCCCCCCCCCCATGGAAAAAAAAACCGCTCGCTGTGGGTGCTGTGCCGCGAGATTTTTTTCAGGAGACAGGTGTTCCGTTGCCCAGAAGAGGGTGAAAAACACTGAAATAGATGACTGAATGGAAAGAAGGAAGGAAGGAAGGCCAAAGCAGTGACTCACGCAGGAACACAACAGGCACCCTCCTCTGAGGGAGAGTGATTGTGCTGTGCCTTTACACTGGGAATGATCCATCTGCAACTAATGAAGAGACAGGGCAGAATCCTACCCCCCTCCCAATAACAGATGGAAAGAGTCAGGGCTCAAGGAATATATACTGGACATCTTCCTTTCCAAGTGGATACTTTAGACTCACAGGAGCGCTTTTGTCTGCCTGTCTTACTTTTATTAAACTATTTGAAATGTTACAAAAACAAATGTATACCCAGTAAAATAAAGTCACAAGACAGACTACATTGCATTATGAAAGGAGACCATTTATCTACAGTAACAATGAAACTGGGGTGGTGAATCCCTTTCTCTTTTGCATGCTGTCAGTGGGTTTATTCATCTGGAAGATCTTGGACATTTAATAGGATTTAAGTACATAGCCCATGTAGTCCAGCTCTCTCTTCTCACAGTGGCCAGTCAGATTCATATGGGAAGCCTAAAAGCAGGACATTAGTGCAACATCACTTGCCTCACCTGGTATTCTGGTTTTCAGCTGCACAGCGCCTCTGACAATGGGGGTGGAACACAGCCATGACGGCTAGTTGCCATTGACAGCCTTATTCCCCATGGATTTGCTTTGTCCTGGATCTTGTTTACCTTGTTTGTCGTCCTTATAGTGCAGGGGTGCCCAAACCTTTTTTCAAAGAGGGCCAGATTTGATGAAGTGAACATGTGTGAGGGCCGACCGAAGTTGTTGAGCTTTTTTTAGGATTTTACCCCAGGCATAGCTGTCAACTTTCGGATTTGAAAATAAGGGATTTTCCCAAACTTTCGGATTTGAAAATAAGGGATGCCAAGAGGGCCGTGCAATGGCACCAAGTAGCCTCGCCACCCTGCGCTCCAGAGGCTGCGCGCAAACAGGTGAGCGAAAGAGTGAGCGCATAGACGGCAGGCAGGCTGTCTGTCTGGTTGGGCGTGAGGGTCTGGCTGCACAAGGCATGCAAGCTCCGCCCCCAGTCGGTCTCAGACTCCTTATTGGCAGCCGAGCAACGCAGCTGAGGAGCCTCCCTGGCCGGCAGGGAGGAAGAGAAGCTGCTTCCTTTGAAATCCGGGAAATTTAAGGGATATCAACAATCCGGGATAGCAGCGGGAAACGGCATTGGAATAAGGGAGTTTCCCGCAAAAAAAGGGAGGGTTGACAGCTATGACACAGAATCCAGGATTTATGTTGGGAAATCAAAGAGTTTTCTCTAGCAACTCTTTTGTATCACTTTGAGAGATGACACTTCACACCTGAGTACCTACTTAATATCATTTAATGACTCAGATTTCTTTGTCACGCTATAAAGCTACCGGTAATGGCTGTGACATCTGAATGGCTATTCTTTTTCTACAGTGGGGACCATCTACCCATCAATTCCTCTTGGTTTGTTGCCTTCCCCTCTTATGGCTGCCCCCACAAAACATCGTTTCTGCATCAGCTCCGGAGTTTACACACGAGATAACATTCTAAACCAGGCATAGGCAACCTTGGCTCTCCAGATGTTTTGGAACTACAATTCCCATCATCCCTGACCACTGGTCCTGTTAGCTATGGGATTTGTAGTCCCAAAACATCTGGAGAGCCAAGGTTGCCTGTGCCTGTTCTAAACCATGCCAGGACTGAAAAGCCTTTTGACAGAGCAAAGCCAACACCCAAAAGAGCCACTGGGATATTTTAATGGCAAACATGCAGCCCAGCAAGCCATACCCACCAGGTACCGTATTCCCTAACAAACATAGCTGTCAACTTTCGGATTTGAAAATAAGGGATTTTTCCAAAGTTTCAGATTTGAAAATAAGGGATGCCACAAGGGCGGTGCAATGGCACCAAGTAGCCTCGCCACCCTGCACTCCAGAGGCTGCGCACGAACGGGTGGCAGGCAGGCTGTCTGGTTGGGCGTGAGGGTCTGGCTGCACAAGGCATGCAAGCTCCGCCCCCAGTCGGTCTCAGACTCCTTATTGGCAGCCGAGCAACGCAGCTGAGGAGCCTCCCTGGCCAGCAGGGAGGGAGAGGAGCTGCTTCTTTTGAAATCCGGGAAATTTAAGGGATGTCAACAATCTGGGATAGCAGTGGGAAGCGGCATTGGAATAAGGGAGTTTCCCACAAAAAAAGGGAGGGGTTGACAGCTATGCTAACAAAGTTCACCATCTTTGATCCAAGGAAAGAGGACCAGGAATTTGGCTCACTGTTTTACCAAACCATTTAATTACAAAACGTTGCTACGGAGCTGCTACAAAAGAGCTTCACCACAGAAGCATCCCAAAGTCCTGGAAGGAAAGGTCCAAAGTGGAGGTTTTTATGGAGAAGAGGCTGGCAAGGCCAACCTTTTTGTGTCCAAGGTTTCCAACTCTGCTCCAGAGGAATAAGGAATTGGTCCACTCCTGCCCTGAACGGGGCTCCTGTCTCTTTCGCAGCAGCATAAAGGGGGACTTCAGGCAAGAGAGGTTTCCCTTGTCCACACTGCCAGCTGCCCCTGCTCGATTTCTGTCTTCTGCCACCCCATTCCTGCCAGTTCAATGAAGCGGCTCAATCCTGCTTAAGATGAACTAGCTCTCCTGACCCAAGAGAGGGGCCACAGAAATCCCGCTGCCCCACGGAGAGCCAAGAGAGCCTCTTTTCATACGTCCACCACGTAAGGCGCCACCAGCTCCAGGTCCACCACTGACTCCTCCAGAGGCTGCTCCACATGGAAGTCACGCTGGTGCTGGGGGCCCTGGTGGGCTTTTTTGCCCCCACGCTGAGGGATGGGCAGCTCCAAGTGGTGGGCAGGCAGCGGGGGAGTGAAGAAATAGGGGTGCAACAGCGCCTGGAGAACGAAAGGAAGTCATAGCTGTCAACTTTCGGATTTGAAAATAAGGATTTTTTCAAACTTTCGTTTTTGAAAATAAGGGATGCTGTGAGGGCGGTGCAATGGCACCAAGTAGCCTCGCCACCCTGCGCTCCAGAGGCTGCGCGCGAACGGGTGAGCGAAAGAGCAAGCGTGTAGACGGCTGGCTGTCTGGTTGGGTGTGAGGGTCTGGCTGCACAAGACGGGGACGAAGATGGGCAGCCGCCGCCGGCCAAGGCACCCCAGAGCCTCGCGTGTGCGGGGTTCCAGCGGTCTGGCCAGTCGCACCGCGGCCACATCGGCGGCGGCTTCACTGGACAGCGGCTCCTGGGCTACGAGGTGGCCCCGAGTTCTAAATACTGAGAAGGGGGGGCGCCAGAGGGATTTTTGCGCCACGGCGCGGGATGTGCTTAAGACGGCCCTGGGTGAGAGGCTGCCAGCTCTGCAGGCAAGGGGTGACATAACTGGGATCCTGAGCCCCACTGAGGTGCCGCAGAAAGTAGTTGGTCAAGGGAGTCATGGACTCAAAAGGTTGAAAACCTCTGCACCTCTGTCTAAACTCCCTCTTCCCTTCCCCTCCATTTACCCCCCCCCACACACATTTCTTCGTTATCTGAACTTCAATTACTAATTGCCATTCATGCATCTAAATAAATAGCCACATTCAAACAGTGAGTAGGGTGTCCTCTCACCCCCTCACTCGGGGAACATGGGAAAGCCAGGCCCCTTTAAAAGTCCACTGGAAATAGACTGGGGCGCCATCTGGTGGCAATTTGGAGCACAACAACTGGCGCTGTGGGTTAAACCACAGAGCCTAGGGCTTGCCGATCAAAAGGTCGGCGGTTCGAATCCCCGCGATGGGGTGAGCTCCCGTTGCTCAGTCCCCTCTCCTGCCAACCTAGCAGTTCAAAAGCACGTCAAAGTGCAAGTAGATAAATAGGTACCGCTCCGGCGGGAAGGTAAACGGCGTTTCCGTGCGCTGCTCTGGTTCGCCAGAAGCGGCTTAGTCATGCTGGCCACATGACCCGGAAGCTATACGCCGGCTCTAGGCCAATAAAGCGAGATGAGCGCTGCAACCCCAGAGTCGTCCGCGACTTGGACCTAATGGTCAGGGGTCCCTTTAGCTTTAGCTTTTTACCTGCTCTTTCCATAGTGTGTTCCAAGCGTGTGCTGATGTGAGATGCATCTCCCCTGGCCCAGAAACGAACGCACGTATTTAAAAGGGGCGTGCATTCATGGTGGAGGCCTCTTCCAGGACACCTGGAGAGCACATTCTAGAGGGGAATGGGGTCTCTTGGAGCACAGAATCCCCCCAGTTGGCCAGTTCCCCATGCCCCCCCAAAGGGACAAAAGGAAGGAACCATGTGGCAAGGGCAACCCAATGCCAGGACTACTCTCCAAGCACCAATTCTACAATCATCCACCTGTGAGATTCCTGCTATTCCCACAGCTGATGAGCTGCACTGAACTCAGAGGTGTGCAGTTCTGACTTCGCTATTTATTAAACAGCGTTCAACTGAAGTATGGCGACCAGCCTTTACAGCGTGCACCCATTACTCACGTCCTTCAACCCAACCAAATTCCTCGCCCTGTTCCCTGCTCTGGTGTCTGCAAAGGCCAGCTAGGAACCTCCCTGCATCTCTTACCTGGGCTGCCTGCACACGCTGCTTGGAAGGATAGACCAGGAACTGTTTCAGGAGCTGCACGGCTTGTGGGGAGGCATCAGGCACCACCTGCTCCAGGGGAATTGGCAGCTTCTCTTTGAAGGAAATCTTGTTGTAATCCGGCAACTCTGTGATCTCCTGCTCTCAAACAGTTGGGAAACATGAGCTCTCAAGCTTCTTTGTTTTTAAACTGCCCCCCCCATTCCTCCCAGAGACAAAAGGATGGGACGCTGACCCACAACCTCTGCGGGCAATCCCATAACTAACAAACCCACCGGCCAGATCTTCTGGTTTGGGGTCCCAAGGACTCGGAGGACACAGCACAGCTGCTCAATATCGTTTTCTCCGGGGAAAAGTGGGGAGTTGTTGAGAAGTTCGGCAAAGATGTATCCCACAGCCCTGGTCAAAGGAGAGAGAGGGTGGGCAGCCGAAGCAGGTCAAAACAGAGGTGAAATGCACAAGGCCCAGAAACTAACCACATCCTAGTTGTGGGTTCTGCACTGCATATTCAAACTGGTGTGGAACCGGATAGTTTTGTACTGCTGCAAGGGTGTGAAGAAATTATGGATTTCTAGCTGAGAGGCTTGATAGTTAAACAGGCACCAAACTGGCAAAGTTTTATAGTGTATATGTCTTCCACACACAGAGACACCCCAAGCAAATCCTATGAAAGGATATGAAAGGTTTATGTAACCTGCCTTTTTTTATTTTGTAAACTCCTTAGAAATCTATTTGGCACTAAGCAGTACATAAACAAGTATTAAACGTGTTCCTCATGCTCATAAAGCCACAGCTGATGAGATTCCATGGGGGCAGCTGCTGCATGATGGCTAAACCAGCTGATCTCTGTAGTATATAATTGCCCTGGGGCTCATCTTGGGCTCCAATATAACTTTTAATAAAATAATAATAATAATAATAATAATATATTTATACCCCACCCATCTGGCTGGGTTTCCCCAGCCACTCTAGGCGGCTCCCAACAAAATATTAAAAATACAATGAAACATCAAACATTAAAAACTTCCCTAAACAGGGCTGCCTTCAGATGTCTTCTAAAAGTCAGGTACAGTCATACCTCAGGCTGCGAATGCTCCGTGTTGAGTACGTTTGGGTTGCGTACTCCGCAAACCTGGAAGTGCAACACGGAGTGCGGACGTTTCTGCGGACGTCCGCGCGGTCTGTGCATGTGCAGAAGCGTTCTGCGCAGTTTGCGCATGCACAGAAGCGTGATATCGCGCTTTCGTGCATGCGCAAAAGTGCTGCCCAGGTTGCGCACTGTTTGGGGGCAAATGGCACCCCGGAACGAATTGAGTGCGCAACCCTGGGTACCACTGTAGTTGTTTATTTCCTTGACATCTGATGGGAGGGCGTTCCACAAGGCGGGCGCCACTACCAAGAAGGCCCTCTGCCTGGTTCCCTGTAACCTCGCAGTGAGGGAACTGCCAGAAGGCCCTTGGAGCTGGACCTCAGTGTCCAGGCAGAACGATGGGCGTGGAGATGCTCCTTCAGGTATACTGGGCCGAGGCCGTTTATATGTGCAGAAGCAACTCCAGGCTGATGCACTCACTAGCCAAAAGTCATACATACCTAGGAAATCTTGGGGGGGGGGTGTTTCAGCAGCAACAGACACCCCCGTTATCTCACACACACCCCACCTCCACATGCTGCACTATTACTGGCTGCACACAGTAAATCTGTAACAGTTGCTTAGGAACTGCAGGACTTGTTTATTCAGTACCATTCAGGTCCACCAAGAGAAAGGTGGTCAGTCTGTCCTGCTGCACTGAGGACACCACCTGAGTCCTCCTCCTTTATGGAGTGGAATGGATTTCCCAGCCTTGGGAAGAGAGAGCCGTAAAACAGCACGGGGATGGAGGGATTCTTCACAGCAGAGACGGGGCAGCTGTGGTGAGCCTTCAGGCGTCCCTCATCCTCAGCAGACAGCATGGCCAATGGTCAGGGATGATGGGAGATGTAGTCCAACAACATCTGGGGGGCCACAGGTTCCCCATCCCTCCTTTGTAGCAAAAGACAAGGCAAATATACTCACCAGAGATCCACACCTTCGTCATATTTCCGAGCACCGTACAGGAGTTCAGGAGCCCGGTACCACCTAATGCAGAAAGGTTAGGCGAGTCACACCTTTGAGGGTACCAAAACTCATTCGTCTCTAGTGCTTCCCAGCTCCAGCTACCAGGCTCAACACTTCACACTAATCTCGAGAGACAGCTCCTGGAAGCCATCAGACTCCACAGCATTCTCAATGCTAAGCCAGACTGCAAGCGCCATGGATGGAGAGCTGTTTCTTTGTCGTCGTTCCAGCAGGAGCAAGGGGTGGGCTTTCCCTTCCCCGGCTTTATGCTCAGCCCACACCCCCTGCCCATCCCGACTCACCTGGTGGCCACTTGGTGGCTATACAGTCTCTCTCCATCACTGGTGAACACCCTGGCCAGGCCAAAATCAGCAATTTTCAGCTGACCCGTGGAGCTGATCAGCAAATTGGCTGGTTTCAGATCCTGAAAAGGACAGGGAGGAGTTCAGAAATACGTGCAGTTTTTAACAGGAGAACCGAGGGGTGAAGAGGAGTACGGCGCAAACAGGTGAGAAAAGGGGAGATGGGATCTCGGGGAGAAGAAAGCAACCTGGTAGCCAGGCCTCACCCGATGCATGATAGAGTTGGCATGGCAGAAGGCCACCCCCTTGAGCAGCATCAGCATGTAGCCTTTGACTTGGGCCTCGGTGAGCGGCTGCTCGGAGTTGCGGATGACCTCCGACAAGTCGGACAGCATGTATTCGAACACAAGCCTGTGCCGTGGGGGAAGAAATCCTTCAGCTTCACCACCTGGGGAGAGGGAGAGAAGTAGTTGCCTTCTGACTCTTCAATGTGTAGTGGCCAAAAGGCCGAGAGACTAGAATGGGAAATCAAGTTGATGCAGGGGCGGAGGAAGCCTCCTCGCTACCCGGGGCGGCGAACGGAGCCCCCCCCCCGGGGGCGGGGCACCGTGACGTCCCGACGCACCGTCCCGACGGAGTGCGCATGCGCAAAATGCCGCGTGTGCGCACTCCGTCGCCGGGCCACCACTGCTCCCGCGGCGCCCTTGCGAGCCACCGCGCCAAAAGTGGCAGCAGCGAGGCAGCCCTACGAGCCGCCGATTGCGTGCGGCAGCCCATGGGGTTGCCCCGCTGCTGCCGCTTTTGACGCGGCGGCTCGCAAGGGCGCCGCGGGAGCAGCGGCAGCCCGGTAACGAGCTGCCGATCGTGCGCCGCAGCTCCGGCGGGTGGGCCCCGGGCGGGGCGGGGCCAGCCAAAATGTCACCCCCCTCCCCTGGAACCCAGGGCATACCGCCCCTCCGCTCCCCCCTTGCTACGCCACTGAGTTGATGGACTATGCCAAAATGGCAAAATTAACTGGGAAGCTCAGGAATCTGTATCTGGAATTAGTTTGGCCAAACACAGCTTGATTTAAATGCTTTGGCGCAGCTTGGGTTTTGCAAGCCCCTTTTCTTTCTTTGCTGAATTTGGAACTAGAAAGGGCTTGAAAAAAGAAAGAGAGCCAGGATAGGCAAATGCCAAACTAAGGTCTCCAGGGCATGCATGGAGAACTCATACAGAGCTCCATGTGTGCAAGGGAACCCCATAATGCATTAGACTGAAAACGATGAGCTATGCTACCATCAGGGAATCTCTGCTCCTGACCAAGTCAATTCCCCAATCTCAATTCCCCAGCAATCAGCATTTTCTATGTTTTTGGCAAAAACTACGTATGAGCAATTCTTTATTTGGTGCTTTGTATTTCACAATTACAGCTGTTAAGGTATTCAGAGATCCTAATCAGTGCTTTTTTTCTGGGGGAAGCATATCCCTAAACATGTGAATCTTTGCACTTTTGTAAACTTACTGTATTTATTTTTCCCAATTTGAACTATAAAATTGTGATTTTCTTGAGTCAAAATGAGAGTACCTGTCAGGGACATGCCCTCCCCTGCCAGTCCGGCACTGAGTGGGTACCGGAAGCCTCAGCCTCTGTTGTCCATGGACACGTCTCCCAGTGAGTTTGCCAGCTCCTCCCCGGGGGAGGAGGAGTTACCAGGGAGGAGCCAAGTGGGAAGGGGTCTCCAGGATGATGCAGAGCAGGGTGGATAAAAATCAATTATTTTTAAAAAAAAAATCGGATTTTTTTGATTTAAATCAGATTTTTTTGATTTAAATCGGATTTTTTTTTATTTAAATTGGATTTTTAAAATAAAATGCTTTTGGAGGAAAAATCTTTCTAAATATAGTCTTCTATTTAAGTTACATTGTAGTCCAAAGGCTATTCATCAGGAAATAAGGATTTGTTTTAAGTTTATCAAGTGTGCTAAAACTCAGTCTAAGTTTTTTTTAAAAAAAATGTTTAACCACATCAGTTAACAAACATGGATACGTATGCTATCATGTTATTGTTTTAGTTAAATAAATTGTTTAAATGGTTATTAAGGAAATGATTATTTTTCTCCTTCCAATAAAGTACAGCAGAAAAGTTGTCCAAATATAAACAGTTAACTTATTAAACCTCACCATAATTTCATAATTATCTGTCTATGTATTTCTAGTAGTATAACCAAATCAGTAATTTTTGATATAACTGTAAAAACTACTCTGAAAATTTATTATTCCAAAAATGAAACCTTCATATGGTTGTAAATATTAAGATTATACCAGCAAGAATGAGTCTTTCTGTAAAAAAAATTTAAATCAAGTCTTACTGACTAGTGATTTAAATCAAGCCTTACTGACTAGTGATTTAAATCGTGATTTAAATCGTGATTTAAATCAATTTGATTTAAATCAAATCCACCCTGATGCAGAGAGACCCAGCACCGCTCAGCAGACCCATTCCGAGGGGGAGACACCATTTCCGGCGCCTGCTTTACGCAGAGGGGTGAGGGGAGCAAGGAGGCGGCACTTCAGGGTGCCAAGACTCTGGTGTTGGCGCCGCAACAGGAGGGGGGCACTTCGGGATTCTGCTAGCGACTAGGTGGTCATGTTTTAGGATAGCTCCGCACTGTACATACTTTGCACAATAAAGATAGTTGAAAGACGAGACGGACTTGGTCTTTACTCATGAGCAACTGTTAAGCGAATCTGACAGTACCCCTAAACAATTTTTTAAGAAAACTAACTATATCCCTACCGCTGAATCAATACAAGGGGACTAGCTGACCTGGTTGCCTCTTCTGCTTTGACCAGAACAATGTGACAGCCTGGTGTTTGATCCTGACGCTGATAACCCATATCCCTGACAGGACAGCTGCACCAAACTCAGCACATGCAACCCATGAGAGAGAAATAGTAATGTCAACCACACCTCACAGCTAGAAATATATGAGCATCTTGTTTTGTATGCTTTGAACAATAAACCTGCCACGTTGTTATGCTACAGACCACGTCCTCTAATGTGGAATTGGATATTTGCATTTCAGTGTGTGTTTTTCTTCTCCTCACACCCCACTCCAAGGTTTCCAGTCCTCATGTTTACAAAAAAAAAAAGCCTTAACACCGAAAGGGCCTGGATGAACTTTCCACTGATTTACAAGATTCCCTCATCATAACCATTAACCACTTCTGGCGAGCATTCACCATCCTCTGTCTCCCATCTTTATGAAACAATTCTTATCGCTGTTCTTTTTCCGGGCCTAGACAAAATCTCATATACTGCAACAAATATTTTAAAATGCAAACATGCAATTTTTAAAAAAAAACAACAACTGGCAAACGAAAGCAGATTTGTCCAGTTGACACAATTTCATTTGCATCCTAGTGCCGTAGCATGGAGTGCCAGATCCACGGTTTAAGAAACTAACAGCTTTGGCCAACTAACCGGGCTTTGGCCGGGACCACATAACACCGGTCCTGAGAGATCTACATTGGCTCCCACTACGTTTCCGAGCACAATTCAAAGTGTTGGTGCTGACCTTTAAAGCCCTAAACGGCGTCGGTCCTGTATACCTGAAGGACCGTCTCCACCCCCACCGTTCAGCCCGGACACTGAGATCCAGCGCCGAGGGCCTTCTGGCTGTTCCCTCACTGCGAGAAGCAAAGCTACAGGGAACCAGGCAGAGGGCCTTCTCGGTAGTGGCGCCTGCCCTGTGGAACGCCCTCCCAGCAGAGGTTAAAAGGATCAACAATTGCATGACATTTAGAAAACACTTGAAGGCAGCCCTGTTCAGGGAAGTTTTTAATCTGTGATGTGTTAATGTATTTTAATGTTTGCTGGAAGCCGCCCAGAGTGGCTGGGGAGACCCCGCCAGATGGGCGGGGTACAAATAATAAATTATTATTATTATTATTATTATTATTATTATAACACAATTTATTTCTAAGGCTATCGTAACCCAAACCACATCCTCCCTTCTTCTCAGCCTAAGGTAAACTGAGGTAAAAAGGTAAACACACACCCTGACCATTAGGTCCAGTCGTGACTGACTCTGTGGTTGTGGCGCTCATCTCGCATTATTGGCCAAGGGAGCCGGCGTACAGCTTCCAGGTCATGTGGCCAGCATGACTAAGCCACTTCTGGCGAACCAGAGCAGCGCACAGAAACGCCGTTTACCTTCCCACTGCAGCGGTACCTATTTATCTACTTGCACTTTGACGTGCTTTCGAACTGCTAGGTTGGCAGGAGCAGGGACCAAGCAACGGGAGCTCACCCCGCTCACCCCGTCGCTTCAGATCGGCAAGCCCTAGGCTCTGTGGTTTAACCCACAGCGCCACCTTCGAGGTAAACACACACAAAAGAAATTCAAACAGGCTACTCACATGTTGATTTTCCTCAATCTCCTGCAGGGCTTTGATCTCCCGAAGGGCTTGATTGGGGATCCCATCCTCTAACTTGCGGAGAGCCACCTTCTTCAGGGCAACAGTCTCACCTGTCTGCAGTGAAAGAAGCCCAAAAGCTCTCTACTCCCCTGCTTGACTCATTCTTATCCCAGAGCTTGAGAAAAATACCAAAAGGCAATCCCTGGTGAAAGGTGAGACCCCACTTACTTCTATGTTCTTGGCTTTGAAAACGATGCCATGGGCTCCTTCTCCAATGCGGCCTAGGATGCTATATTGGTCCATGGTGGCCTCTATTTGTAGAAAAGGGAATTCAGTCACAATGCATACTCAGTGGTATGTCTCAGCCTGACATGCATTCATAATTACAGAACAGTAAAGCCTGCAAGTTTATAGTCCACCTTTCATATATCTCACACTGTGAGAAGGGTGCAGATCGCTATAGCTGTGCCTATACTATACTTTTAATCCAATACCAGATTGTTTTAGGGCTACAGATTTCTATAGGTATGTCTACACAATAAATTTTATCTGGTTCCACATTGTTACACTAGTGCAGATTTCTATAAATACGTCAAATTTAATTTACTTCCACAGCGCTCAAGCAAAAGTACCGAAGTTGTATGAAGGCATGCAAAAAAGAAATTGGAAACACTTCACAAAATTACAATTCTATTTGCCGGAAGCCAAAACTGTTAAGGGCAGACTTTCCAGGGGAAAAACCAGGGAACTGTAGTTTCTCTTTGCAGAGCTATGGCCAACACCCTTAAGAAACGACAGTTCCCATGAAGTCATACACTTTAAATGTGCATTGAATATCCTTTAAATTTTTCAAAAATAACTTACAAGTGAAATGGTTGGGACAAAAATCTGTCTATACTGTCTGCACTTTAATGTTGTATTTTAATCTTGTTTTTAAGTTGTATATTAATCAATTGTTTTTATACCAACCCAACCCAACTAAGCCCTTATCCTGCATGGGATGGGATCCAACATTTGCAGAGATATTTCCTGTCCTGGGGGGGTGGGCCAGCCCTGCTTGCAGGAACACACGGGGAGGGAGGGGGTCGCTTCATGCACTGGAGGATTCGCACTCAGCACTGGGCTGAGTCAAGGGGGACCCCCAGGCACACACACCCCTCCCAGCCACCCCCACCCCCACCCAGCTTGGCTCCCTACAAGGATCAGGAAACTGCGCCGTGGGGAGTTCAGCTGGGATACCCACAGGTACAGGCACAGATCCAGGTACAGGTACAGGTACACACTACAGCATCCCCGCCAACGACCCACTTGCAAGCATCACCACCTCCTCCTTTCCCACCATGCACCTCTCCCTTCCCCTCCAGCCTCTGGGGCGCAGTCCCGGTGGTTCCCAGACGACAGCTAAGGTTCTCCGTTGCAGCCGGCAACCTCCTCCCTCTGCGGAGCGAAGGTAGTGGAAATATATA
Source organism: Darevskia nairensis (assembly GCA_034642065.1). Lineage (NCBI taxonomy): Eukaryota > Metazoa > Chordata > Lepidosauria > Squamata > Lacertidae > Darevskia > Darevskia nairensis. The sequence goes on along the minus strand of JAWWNI010001131.1, from coordinate 749,717 downwards.
GTCTCACATCCCCCCACCTTTTATAGAGGTGGGGGCGGAATAGAAAGCTGGACGGGCATCGTCCCCCCACCCACCCACCCACCCACCCATTTTTCCCGGGCGTTTCCCCATCCCCAGGCTCCTTTGCTTTTTTATATATGCGATTTTTATTAAATTTTCTGTTTTACAATTTCAGATCAACATTTTACCTACTCAAGGTATCATTTTGCATATCTTATATCCCTGCATATTTTACAAAAACCATACCAATCGGTTCTCCATTATTACATCCATCAAAAATCATTTACACTGTTGACTTTATCTTAATGCTGCCGGCGTTTTCAGCTGTACACAGTTATTTTCCATATATTCACCTGTCGAGTTTCCGCCTGCCACCCACGTGTTAAAGGAGCGAAGGTGTCATTTCCAGGCCGCCGCCCCCACCAATATTTCAAAAGTCTAGATAGGGGCTTGCGCACCATTGTTCGGGGGTCTCCTCCCTCCTGCGTTGCAACCCTATTGCAACAGTTTTATTTCCTTTAATAAAGATAAGGCTTACTTTCCGCTTTGCTTTCGATCTACTCTGCTTGGCCTCTGCTTTCTCTGCGACCCATAGAGATCTCCTGAGAGAGATCTCCTATACGGGCTCTAGATACCCCATAAGGGAATCAATTAGACATATTTTTCTTACAACATTGGAACAAAGACAGCTCGGCAGGTAGACATTCGCCAGGTGCAGCGTCTCTCCCTCATTATGGAGACCCTTCGAGCCAAGCGGGCTCTATTTAAAGATCTGTATTGCCTTCTCGCCGCCGGCTTCCGCCAATGTCGCTTCTCGCACAGGGGTGGCTAATCGGGAACCGGAAGTGGTGGCTGCGCGAGGAACCATCCTACCTCTTTGGCCTGGATTCGGGAGGCGGTCGCGTTGCCTAGCAACCCATCCCTGACGCTTCCCCGACGCTTTGCTTTTAACCCTGTCACCGCCGGACAGAGCCCGCCCCTTAAAGCAGGGTTAGCCAACCCGGGATCATGCTGCTGGCTGGGGTGCTGTCATTTTAGGGGGTGGCACTTAATTTTTTGCAAATTCCCTCGGGGGAGGGGGGCGTCTTGAAAATATGTTTCTGGATGTGAGGGATTAAAATGTGCTATTATTTTTGTGATTGGACAACATTTTGCTTGGCAAGCCTACGTTTTTGGCACATAAACTGCATTTGGAAAACCAAATAATTTTACCTCCTGAAAATGTCCAGTAATGCTAAACAACAACAACAACAAATATTAATAAATAATATAACTGCAATTACTTGGCAATCACTTTTAATGATTTCTATGCAGTTTTACAAATAAAATCCTTTATACAACAACTGCAATATTAATAACTTCTCTTCGTGTTGACACATTAAATAATTTATAAAGCTACAAGTGAGGAACTCAAACTATATCCTTGTTCTTCCTGTGTGTGGCTATTACCCGTATTCTGTCTGTGGTGTTTCTTCCCGTGCTTGTAAGATGTTATGTCTTTCTTTTCCCCAGTTGTTGCTGTTATCCATCATGCCTTGGGCAGAGCTGATATCCCATTGTTGTTCCAGAAATTTCTCCATTGCTCCATCCCATTGAAAAAGTCAAGACATCCAAGTGCTGGAGGCCTAGGAACATTTGAATGGCACCACATTGGCTACTCCTGCTTAGAAAGGGCATGTGCACTGTGAAAGAGTTGCAGGAATCCTGGATTCCCTTTGGAAGGGTGGCGGGTGGGGCTGCCACTTTATTTTACCTGGCTTTTACTTTATTGTTTTCCTGGCAAGGCTCCTAAGCTGTTAAACTAACTGTTGCATGAAAATCAGGCGCTTAGCATCCACAGAAGCCATACCAAAGCTTACCACCACCATAATCATCATCATCATCACTTTTAATTTGTATACCGTCTTTCTATCTTACGAAACCCAAGGCGGTTTACAAGCTGAAGAAACAAAGTATGTAGACCTTATAACAATCTAATGCAATACAAAAATGTGATAATAAAACATAACTCAAATAAAGTAACTCGACAATCATTAGAATAGTATGGAATAATAATAGCAGCATATAAAAATTAAACAGAAATCCACTCTTAACAATTACAATGAATAATTTCTAAACTACAATCAATAAAACAATAGCAAGCCACAAAGCTTAAAATAATACAATACAAATTGAGAAGCAGGGACTGGAGGGTGGGGCAAGGCAGGTGGAAGGCGGCATTGCCTGATGAAGTCTCTCCCCTCACCAGTTAGGGTCTGTGAGGGGAGAGACAGTGCCCAAATGCTGGGCCAATGAACTCAGGTCAGCAGAGAACATCCCTAGCCTAAAGGTAAAGGGACCCCTGACCGTTAGGTCCAGTTGCGGACAACTCTGGGATTGCAGCGCTCATCTCACATTATTGGCCGAGGGAGCCGGCATCCAGCTTCCAAGTCATGTGGCCAGCATGACTAAGCCGCTTCTGGCGAACCAGAGCAGCGCACAGAAACGCCATTTACCTGCCCGCTGCAGTGGAACCTATTTATCTACTTGCACTTTGATGTGCTTTCGAACTGCTAGGTTGGCAGAAGCAGGGACCAAGCAACGGGAGTTCACCCCGTCACGGGGATTCGAACTCCCAACCTTCTGATCGGCAAAGCCTCCCACTTCACCAACCCTAATGGAACAGCCAGCAACAATTCTGGTTCTCTCCAGACGGGCACTCTGCTGCCACGACTGGCCAAACACCCAATAGCTCTCTTTGCCTAGCAGAATCACAGCCGGAGTGTGTGGAACAGAACAAGCTGTCTCTGTGCTCACAGCGTTTCATTGCAAGCCAAAAGGGGGGAAATATACCCACAGGTCCTGCCCCTCACAGCCTTGCATGGGTGTGGGGCTAAAGAATGAGTAGGTCTATGTGCTCCTGTGCTGACTATCGCACATCATTCTCCCTGCATGTCTCCTTTAGCTATTCTCAGGCTGTTTTCCCACAGGTATACACCCATCCTAGGCTGATCACGAGGGAGGTCCACCCCACGGTGCACAGCAGTGACCAGGATGCTCCCAGCTGTTCTTCCAGGGTATCTGAATGCTGGCAAGCTCAAGTGGTCACATCAAAGGAAAATTACCCCAATCCTGGGGAGAAGCAATGATTACACTACTACCAAAAACAACAGAGATTGAAGAAATAGGCAATTATAGACCAATTAGCCTCCTAAACTGTGATTATAAAATCTTCGCAGGTATTTTGGCAAAAAGAATAAACGAAGTGCTGGGAACAATAATACATAAGAATCCAGCGGGCTTTATGAAAGGGAGGCAAATCAAAGATAACACAACGCTTCCGGCTCTGAATTAATATGTGTAATAGAGGGTGGAGATGAGATGAGCTTGAGTCTTGACTGATCAGTCGTTTGTTTTTTTTAAAGCACTTTTATCTTTCCCTGAATGAGATTGGGTACGCTGGGGAAAAATGTTCAAAAAATGATTTTTTTCTTTTACTTCCTCAACTCACCCACACAATACAGTACTTTCCATGAATGCACCTCCCCCTGTTGGATTCCCTTCTAGTTCCTGTTAATACCGGGTGCTGCGGTCTGAAACCGGAAATGATGTCCCATCGCAGAAGCACTTTCCCTACCTCTTTGTCCCAAGGTTCACCCGCCCCGTCAATCTCATTAGGAAGACCCCGCCTCCTTTTCCCATCATGCATCGCCAGAGCAAGGCCCAGTTTCCGTCTAGGTTTCTCCCATTCTTTTGCTACTTTCCTTTAAAAAACTGCACTCCACAGGAGAAGAGTCCCAGAATCATTTCCTTTGATAAAAAAAAAGGCGAGAAAAGGTCTAAAGGGAAACAGTGGGTTTGTACCATTCCCCCCCCCCCCCGCAGTTGTGCTCACCATAACCTTACAGTGTTTCCACCATCCGAGCTTTATATACCAACGGCGCGCTTGTATGTTATGTGCTCCGTATGGAAACACATATACCGTGGTGCCTGCAAGGGAACCTCGGGACCCTCGCCGCTAGCAGTGCAGCGCAAACAGCCACAGCGTACAGAGGCGGAGGGAGAGGAGGAAAATCTCCTTTTTCAGGGCTTGGACATTACAAGCGGGACCTTTGGGAGGAAGAGAAGGGGGAAATAAAAACCAGCCCCCTCCGCAATAAATAGAGGGCGGCAAGCTACCACTCAAATACCGTAGAAGGGGGGGGGGGAAGCGGAGAGCGGGGAAGACTTTGCAGAAGTCAAAACAAAGAACATCCGGATAACGTCGCCGGAAAAAATACTGAAATAACTTAGAAGGAAGAAAGGTGGAAGGAAAAGGAAAGGGAGCTCTCTTGATTGCGGCACAACCGACAGATCTACATTAAGCAAAACCCAGTGAAAGGGTCTAAATTAAGGACAGCGAAGGAGAGCTAGATAAGGAAAGTTCAAGAGGGAAGGGTGGTAATGGTCAAAATAATGGGAGAAGGAGAACAAATGATTATAGTGGGAATCTATGCTCCAAATGGAAGCAAATCAAAATTCTTTAGAAATATAGAAAGCAAAATGTTGGAAAATGCAAGTATGCAAATGTAAGAGACCCTTTCTTTCCAAGCCTTCCCTCTTAACTCCTGCCCTCATCCCAGCTCTGCCCACCCTGAAACCTTCCCACAATATGCCCCCTCCCCCCTGATGCCCTCCCTCAACATGCCCCCTCCCCCCTGAAACCTTCCCAAAATATTCCACTTTGCTCCCTGAAACCTTCCCACAATATGCCCCCTCCCCCCTGATGCCCTCCCTGAACATGCCCCCTCCCCCCTGAAACCTTCCCAAAATATTCCACTTTGCTCCCTGAAACCTTCCCACAATATGCCCCCTCCCCCCTGATGCCCTCCCTGAACATGCCCCCTCCCCCCTGAAACCTTCCCAAAATATTTCCCTTTACTCCCTGAAACCTTCCCACAATATGCCCCCTCCCCCCTGATGCCCTCCCTGAACATGCCCCCTCCCCCCTGAAACCTTCCCACAATAATCCCCTTTGCTCCCTGAAACGTACCCATAATATGCCCCCTCCCCCCTGATGCCCTCCCTGATACACACACAATCACACACACAGAGTGCTTTTTTTCTTTAAAAAATGTTTAAGGGTACTCTCATTTAAATAAAGTTATTTTGAACTTATTCTGCGTCTTCTCAGATGGGTTTCATTACCTACATTTGTTGGTGAAACACAATTCTGTAAATTATAAAGATGATTCCACCCCTCTATATTATGAAAGGGAAGATCCAGGTTTTCTAAAAAAAATTCAAGCAAATCATTGTAATAACTACCGTAATAAAGCACTGCTATAATTACCGGTATATATAATTTTCTTAAAATTTTGGTTTCATTCACCTTTTCTGTGCTGAAATGTCACAACCTGAACGACCATGGCTTGCCCCCCCCCCCCAGTTTTGATCCTGGGTACGCCCCTGCTTGCTAATGCCATTAGTCAAATTAATGAATGATATTCTAGAGAAAGGAAAATTACCCCAATCCTGGGGAGAAGCAATGATTACACTACTACCAAAAACAACAGAGATTGAAGAAATAGGCAATTATAGACCAATTAGCCTCCTAAACTGTGATTATAAAATCTTCGCAGGTATTTTGGCAAAAAGAATAAACGAAGTGCTGGGAACAATAATACATAAGAATCCAGCGGGCTTTATGAAAGGGAGGCAAATCAAAGATAACACAACGCTTCCGGCTCTGAATTAATATGTGTAATAGAGGGTGGAGATGAGATGAGCTTGAGTCTTGACTGATCAGTCGTTTGTTTTTTTTAAAGCACTTTTATCTTTCCCTGAATGAGATTGGGTACGCTGGGGAAAAATGTTCAAAAAATGATTTTTTTCTTTTACTTCCTCAACTCACCCACACAATACAGTACTTTCCATGAATGCACCTCCCCCTGTTGGATTCCCTTCTAGTTCCTGTTAATACCGGGTGCTGCGGTCTGAAACCGGAAATGATGTCCCATCGCAGAAGCACTTTCCCTACCTCTTTGTCCCAAGGTTCACCCGCCCCGTCAATCTTATTAGGAAGACCCCGCCTCCTTTTCCCATCATGCATCGCCAGAGCAAGGCCCAGTTTCCGTCTAGGTTTCTCCCATTCTTTTGCTACTTTCCATTAAAAAACTGCACTCCACAGGAGAAGAGTCCCAGAATCATTTCCTTTGATAAAAAAAAGGCGAGAAAAGGTCTAAAGGGAAACAGTGGGTTTGTACCATTCCCCCCCCCCCCCGCAGTTGTGCTCACCATAACCTTACAGTGTTTCCACCATCCGAGCTTTATATACCAACGGCGCGCTTGTATGTTATGTGCTCCGTATGGAAACACATATACCGTGGTGCCTGCAAGGGAACCTCGGGACCCTCGCCGCTAGCAGTGCAGCGCAAACAGCCACAGCGTACAGAGGCGGAGGGAGAGGAGGAAAATCTCCTTTTTAAGGGCTTGGACATTACAAGCGGGACCTTTGGGAGGAAGAGAAGGGGGAAATAAAAACCAGCCCCCTCCGCAATAAATAGACTGCGGCAAGAGAAGTGCCGCACAGCCACAGCGAAAAGAGGCGGAGGGAACCCCCCCCTCCCAGGGCACGGAGAGGAGGAAAATCTCCTTTTTTAGAGCTTGGACATTACAAGTGGGACCTTTGGGAGGAAGAGAAGGGGAAAATAAAACCAGCCCCCTCCGCAATAAATACAGGGCGGCAAGCTACCACTCAAATACCGTAGAAGGGGGGGGGGGAGCGGAGAGCGGGGAAGACTTTGCAGAAGTCAAAACAAAGAACATCCGGATAACGTCGCCGGGGAAAATACTGAAATAACTTAGAAGGAAGAAAGGTGGAAGGAAAAGGAAAGGGAGCTCTCTTGATTGCGGCACAACCGACAGATCTACATTAAGCAAAACCCAGTGAAAGGGTCTAAATTAAGGACCGCGAAGGAGAGCTAGATAAGGAAAGTTCAAGAGGGAAGGGTGGTAATGGTCAAAATAATGGGAGAAGGAGAACAAATGATTATAGTGGGAATCTATGCTCCAAATGGAAGCAAATCAAAATTCTTTAGAAATATAGAAAGCAAAATGTTGGAAAATGCAAGTATGCAAATGTAAGAGACCCTTTCTTTCCAAGCCTTCCCTCTTAACTCCTGCCCTCATCCCAGCTCTGCCCACCCTGAAACCTTCCCACAATATGCCCCCTCCCCCCTGACGCCCTCCCTGAACATGCCCCCTCCCCCCTGAAACCTTCCCAAAATATTTCCCTTTACTCCCTGAAACCTTCCCACAATATGCCCCCTCCCCCCTGATGCCCTCCCTGAACATGCCCCCTCCCCCCTGAAACCTTCCCACAATAATCCCCTTTGCTCCCTGAAACGTACCCATAATATGCCCCCTCCCCCCCTGATGCCCTCCCTGATACACACACAAACACACACACAGAGTGCTGTTTTTCTTTAAAAAATGTTTAAGGGTACTCTCATTTAAATAAAGTTATTTTGAACTTATTCTGCGTCTTCTCAGATGGGTTTCATTACCTACATTTGTTGGTGAAACACAATTCTGTAAATTATAAAGATGATTCCACCCCTCTATATTATGAAAGGGAAGATCCAGGTTTTCTAAAAAAAATTCAAGCAAATCATTGTAATAACTACCGTAATAAAACACTGCTATAATTACCGGTATATATAATTTTCTTAAAATTTTGGTTTCATTCACCTTTTCTGTGCTGAAATGTCACAACCTGAACGACCATGGCTTGCCCCCCCCCCCCCAGTTTTGATCCTGGGTACGCCCCTGCTTGCTAATGCCATTAGTCAAATTAATGAATGATATTCTAGAGAAAGGAAAATTACCCCAATCCTGGGGAGAAGCAATGATTACACTACTACCAAAAACAACAGAGATTGAAGAAATAGGCAATTATAGACCAATTAGCCTCCTAAACTGTGATTATAAAATCTTCGCAGGTATTTTGGCAAAAAGAATAACCGAAGTGCTGGGAACAATAATACATAAGAATCCAGCGGGCTTTATGAAAGGGAGGCAAATCAAAGATAACACAACGCTTCCGGCTCTGAATTAATATGTGTAATAGAGGGTGGAGATGAGATGAGCTTGAGTCTTGACTGATCAGTCGTTTGTTTTTTTTAAAGCACTTTTATCTTTCCCTGAATGAGATTGGGTACGCTGGGGAAAAATGTTCAAAAAATGATTTTTTTCTTTTACTTCCTCAACTCACCCACACAATACAGTACTTTCCATGAATGCACCTCCCCCTGTTGGATTCCCTTCTAGTTCCTGTTAATACCGGGTGCTGCGGTCTGAAACCGGAAATGATGTCCCATCGCAGAAGCACTTTCCCTACCTCTTTGTCCCAACGTTAACCCGCCCCGTCATTCTCATTAGGAAGACCCCGCCTCCTTTTCCCATCATGCATCGCCAGAGCAAGGCCCAGTTTCCGTCTAGGTTTCTCCCATTCTTTTGCTACTTTCCTTTAAAAAACTGCACTCCACAGGAGAAGAGTCCCAGAATCATTTCCTTTGATAAAAAAAAGGCGAGAAAAGGTCTAAAGGGAAACAGTGGGTTTGTACCATTCCCCCCCCCCCCCGCAGTTGTGCTCACCATAACCTTACAGTGTTTCCACCATCCGAGCTTTATATACCAACGGCGCGCTTGTATGTTATGTGCTCCGTATGGAAACACATATACCGTGGTGCCTGCAAGGGAACCTTGGGACCCTCGCCGCTAGCAGTGCAGCGCAAACAGCCACAGCGTACAGAGGCGGAGGGAGAGGAGGAAAATTTCCTTTTTTAGGGCTTGGACATTACAAGCGGGACCTTTGGGAGGAAGAGAAGGGGGAAATAAAAACCAGCCCCCTCCGCAATAAATAGACTGCGGCAAGAGAAGTGCCGCACAGCCACAGCGAAAAGAGGCGGAGGGAACCCCCCCCCCAGGGCACGGAGAGGAGGAAAATCTCCTTTTTTAGAGCTTGGACATTACAAGCGGGTGCGGGTTTGTTGAACACGAGAGAAACGGACTACAGAATGCGTTAACGTGAGAGCGACCTCGATCACTCCAGGCTGCCTCTATTTATTGTCATTAACCTCATGCATAAACATTCTTGCATTAACATATAACATTACATCAGTCTCTGGAAACTTCTCAAAACTTTTCCACTCCTATCCTAAGTTGTACAGTAACTTCTTGACCTGACCCAGGACCTCATCACAAGGTGTTTGCCTGATTTCATGCTCCCATGCAGGTATCTTCCCTCGTGCTTGCCTCTAATACAATGTATCCTTAGGTCATTCGTTTACTCTTCTTCACACAATTTGTCACACCTCATTGTCTTCCTCGGAACTGTGCGAGTCTCTTCGGCACCTCATCGGAAGACGTGGTTTGCCAACACGTCGCCCTCAGCAGTGGAGAAGTACTGTGGCATGCCATCATAGTACAGGACGTGCGTGTGTGTATGCGTACTAAATGGGCTCATAAGTGCGTCCCATCAGCAATGCTTAGGTGCAGACAAAATGGATGCAACATCTCATCCTTTTTATTTTATTTTTTCGTTATTTGTTTTTAGTATGCCCAATTATAGCCAATTCAAAAGAGCCAATTCAATAGAGTGCAAGCAGAGGAAGAACGCTAGGGCAATCTTTATTTATGAATGAAAGACCTAGATTTATGAATGAATGTAACCTGTTTTTATGAATGAAGCCAAATCCCATGAATGAAATACCAATGTTCCCCTGAATGAAAGTCAAATACAGCCTCTTTTATGGGCTGGGTGCCAGAAAACCTCTGTACCTTCTCTTGCAAACATTTCAAAGCACTTCCCAACAATGTTTCTTTTTTCATGTAAAAACTTGGTAACTGTTGCATATAAATACTTTGTAAACTTTTTAGATAAATACTTTGTACATAACACTGTAACTACTTTTATAAACTTTGTATCAGTTCAAACAATAGCAGTAAGAATACTTAAGTCTCTCTGTAACTGAGGGTACGATAAACTTAGAAATTGAAAGTCTGTTGCAATGCCTTTTCTGTAGAAGAAAAGAAACTTGGTTTCCCTCAACGGAGGGTGAACTTTAGAAAGAAATTGTCTATGTCCCTTTTACTTATATGGTTCATAGCGAGGTGGTCGAGCATAACTGTGCTCGCGAGTAGAGTTCACAGCTAGGCAACTGAAAACAGCCATCAGATGGTTCTCCAAAGTCAGCGGAATGTTCTGTGACTTAATGATGAAAGTGATGTGGTGATGTTGTAGAGAGGGACTCCATTTCTGTCTTTCCGCGGATCCTGGAGTCGCAGCGCTGTCAGGTCTGGTATCTCGCCCAGAGGATCCCATAGTTGAAGCGCTGCCAAGTTTTGAATTGGATTCGAAGCGTTGTGGAATCCCAGATTTCCCAGCGGCTGCTGGCACGCCATCTTTCCACCTGGCTGGCAGCTGCTGGATTAAACACAACTACATGCCCTCGACCCCACGCTAGAAGCGATACGGATCTTGAGCCAGATAGGGTTAGGTAACATCCTATAACTAACCTATGGCTGTGGATAACTAACTCTTTGGCCAAAATGATTGTCCACAGCTGATGAATTGAATTTTTAATATTTAATTGAATATTTTAATATTTAAATGATTTAATATAAATAGAACTTTATGTAAATATTCCTGTTCTCCAGGGGATTTCCTGCTTTTTTTATTTATTTTTGTTTAATGTCCAAATTATCCCCTGGACTTTGAGAATTACCAATATAAGGAATTCCAAAGTAATGGTCAATTTCCCATTCAGAAGCTGTTAAAGCTATGTGTAACTGTACATAGAGATTGACCCTTTTTCCAATCTCCTAATGGCAAAGAAAGAATAATAAATCCAATCCAATTAACATTTTAATTCTCTCTTTTCCTTTGAACAAATGTTCTGAAAACATTTGAGCCAGGTAAATCCACTCTAAATTTGACAAAGATGAATTTTTTCTTCTCTGGTATCACAACTTCCTCAACCACAGCAACTGAAAACATTCTTGCTGTGAAGATAAATGATTAACAACTTTGCTTTCACACCTTTCAGCCCAGGCTAGTCTTAAAGACTCATTAACCAATGTAAACAATGCCTTTTGCTCTGGAAAATTTTGCTCTGTCCTTTCTACATTTTAAACCTAAAATAAATGAATCTTAATCTGAAGTACCTATAGATGGGAATAGGTTTGTAAAAATTTTGTGACTTAAATACAAAAATGACTCCTGCAGTTGTATCATTCCAGGAGCAATTTATAAGCCAAATTAGCCAAATTCAATAGATAATTCCTATAATCATTTAGATATGATTTTCAAAGCTGCTGTCAAAATGTCATTGCAATGAGCCAAAAAGACCTCTAGGTGAAGCCTTCTGAATTACTTTAACGTTCTATTGGGCTCAATGTGGCTATTTTACACACATCACAAAGACTGGATTTTCCTCTGACAGCATTTTAAGGAAAACCACCCACTTAAAATCCCTGATTCTGATTCTTGGGTAAAAAATGCAAGTCCTCCACTATGAGGCTAATGAATTTACAATATAAAAATAAAAAACAACTATCATATGAAAAGAAAACCCATTCAGATAGAGAGATACCAAAATAAGCAACAATTTCAAGAGGAGTGTGTGCTCTATGCTACTATAGAATGAATTAATTCTCCACACTTCTCCTATTACCGTTCCTGTGAGCTGTTTTTCTGAATTAAGCCTAAGGACACTGAATTGCTTCTGCGGGATTTGCACAAACCTGTTTCTGAGCTTCTAAAAATCCTTGCCATTGGGAGAGCTTTTAAAAGTAAAAAGCTTCTGTTCTTTTTTACTCAATGGAAATAATAAAATTGGTCCTAATAATAAATTAATTCTTTTTAAATCCTACCTTTACAACATATAAAAAATGCCATTTACCTGAACATTTTAAATACCAAAACTGAAATACTGAACCTAACTTTTTGAGAATTTACCTTTTTTCCTAAATAAATGGCCATTGTTTTGTCCAACCAGGGTCTGTAAATTTCTGCCCTAGAGGCATGCAATATGGGTTAAGCATAGCCCATTGTGCTCTAATTGTTACTAATTTGCTACAATGAGTCTCTGCCCTAAAGAGTTACACAAAGGGAAAGATTGCTGGCCATAGTGATCTACCAATTAACAAATGTGCATTTTAATTTAGATTCCCTAACTATTTCTGTTACTTCTAGAATGTTAGGAAGGTCAGTAGACCTGAAACCTCTCACTAATTCTTCTCCCAGCCGGGAGGACAAAAAGAATGATTAACAGTGCAAATGACTCTCCTTGCTTTTAAATCATTGGAATTTAACTTCCACTACCCTGGAATAACAAAAATTCTCCCTTCTCTCCTGCCAGCAGAAGATCGAAGAGAACTAGTCCCATGATGATTTTTTGGTAGGGATTCATTTAATTGAGAAGACATGAGAATCACCACTCCAGGGAAAATTACAAATTTAACCTCCTGATTTATCAAATTTTATCCCCCACATCTATTTTTAGTAGCTGCTTTTAACTATTATATTTATTTTCCCTGGGCAGCTGCTTTTTGCATAATACGCAATAGAATAGTGAAAAACAGTCCTTAAATCTTATCACCTTTACAGTATCTGAAAATCACAATAAATCCTTTTTTACACTGAGATCGCATTAATCACCTTTCCAATCCAATCTCCAGATTGTGACACTGACTTTCCAAGGGAAAGCCTTTTTCTGCTCACTCTCATCGCTGAAGTAAAAAAACTTGAGACATGAGAGAGAAGCTCCATAGGGTATTACGATACCAGCTTCTGAGAGGTGCTCACGCACGAGCAACCCCTGAGGGCTTTCTAAACTATAACATAGATTAGCCCTTTGAAAACCCTTCCTGCATTTTCCTTTGTCCCTGTAAACCCCTCGCTGTGGTATAGGCTCATGCTTCTGAGTTCGGGCTGGCAGCTGCAGCAGCTGCTCAGCTGATGAGCTAAGGAGAGGGAGGAAAAGTAGCAAAAAAAAAAGGAGGGGAAATAAAAAACACCCGAGGGAATAGCAAGCCACGCAAGCCTGCTCAAATGTTAACTTCTTACTAAGTTCAATCCTGCCACAGTTGAAACAATTACCTGTAGGCTTACTTCGTCCTAGACCTGCTCTAGAATTAGCTCCTTGATTAAAGCCTCTTTTCCGGAGCGCTGATGCCAATGCTTCCATTTGGAACGCATTAGTTCCTACATCTGAACACGCTCTAAGCATGTCAGCGAGATTGTAGTCTCCTCTTGCTACAACCGTCTGCAAAACTCTTTTACAGTCTGCATTTGCCTGTTCAAAATAAAGCTTCTTGAGCAATTCTGCGCCAGCCTCCGCATTATCAACTTGACGCGAAACCGCCTCCTGAAGTCGGTCCACAAAATCCTGATAGGATTCTGAGGCACCTTGCTTCACTGAGGAAAAGGACTTTACTATCTTTCCTGAATCTGGAACTCTTTTAAGACTCTTTAACACACAGCGATTGATAACCGGATATGCTACTTCCGGAATCCCCGCTGCTTGTTGCGGCATGGTAGAAAAGTCTCCAGAACCAAACAATTGATCCGGGATGTACGCTCCACCAGAGATGTTTCCTTCCTGAATCGCTTCCCTTTTAAATTCTGCCTCCCAAACAACATATTGAGCGCTGGAAAGGATCATTCGAAAAAGATCCTTCCAATCTTGAGGAATTAGATTATAGGAAGTGCTTACACTTTCCAGGAGACCCAAAGTAAAGGATGATTTCAAACCTGTCTCAACTATGCTTTTTCTGATTTCCCTCATGATCTGATACGTTACCGGAGCCCACTGATAATGTGCTACGTTTTGACCATCAACAATCCTAGTAACCGGAAACGCTTGTAATCCTGCTTCAATTTCCTCAGAGGTTAAACCTCCGCGAAGCATTTCCTTCCGAAATCCTGCTCTCACTGCGCCCATAGCTCTAGCCAGAGTTTTTGGACTCGCAGGAGCCGCAGGCGATGTGGCCCCTAGTGGCTCGGGCAAAGATGCCTCGCTCAGAACTAGGGGTGAGGGGGCGGCAGCCTTTGTATACCCCTCTGAACACTTTTGAGAATTTGGTGATGGAGATGGTGCTCTCGAAGAGATCCCCATCTTCTCTAAAGCATCCCTGCAGATCTTCCAGGTCGCAATTACTGACACTGGTGCTCGTGGCGGGGAGGTAAGGCACTTCCCGACTCTATCCCAATCTTGAAGATCGAGAGAGCCTTCCTCCGCATACCACGAACAGCGATCCCTAACCTCATTGTCCAGTTCCAACAATTCTGCCAAATTCAATTCTGTCTTGTGGAAAGTTTCCACTATTTGCTTCAACTCCTCTGCATGACTGGAATGCTGAGCTGAGCTACCTAGACCCATACTCACTTTTGCGCGGGGCGCCGTGGATCCAAAAACCGAGTGAGAGATGAGCTCCGAATCACGTCGCGGGCACCACAATGCGGGGGTGTTGAACACGAGAGAAACGGACTACAGAATGCGTTAACGTGAGAGCGACCTCGATCACTCCAGGCTGCCTCTATTTATTGTCATTAACCTCATGCATAAACATTCTTGCATTAACATATAACATTACATCAGTCTCTGGAAACTTCTCAAAACTTTTCCACTCCTATCCTAAGTTGTACAGTAACTTCTTGACCTGACCCAGGACCTCATCACAAGGTGTTTGCCTGATTTCATGCTCCCATGCACGTATCTTCCCTCGTGCTTGCCTCTAATACAATGTATCCTTAGGTCATTCGTTTACTCTTCTTCACACAATTTGTCACACCTCATTGTCTTCCTCGGAACTGTGCGAGTCTCTTCGGCACCTCATCGGAAGACGTGGTTTGCCAACACGTCGCCCTCAGCAGTGGAGAAGTACTGTGGCATGCCATCATAGTACAGGACGTGCGTGTGTGTATGCGTACTAAATGGGCTCATAAGTGCGTCCCATCAGCAATGCTTAGGTGCAGACAAAATGGATGCAACAAGCGGGAACTTTGGGAGGAAGAGAAGGGGGAAATAAAAACCAGCCCCCTCCGCAATAAATAGAGGGCGGCAAGCTACCACTCAAATACCGTAGAAGGGGGGGGGAGCGGAGAGCGGGGAAGACTTTGCAGAAGTCAAAACAAAGAACATCCGGATAACGTCGCTGGGGAAAATACTGAAATAACTTAGAAGGAAGAAAGGTGGAAGGAAAAGGAAAGGGAGCTGTCTTGATTGCGGCACAACCGACAGATCTACATTAAGCAAAACCCAGTGAAAGGGTCTAAATTAAGGACCGCGAAGGAGAGCTAGATAAGGAAAGTTCAAGAGGGAAGGGTGGTAATGGTCAAAATAATGGGAGAAGGAGAACAAATGATTATAGTGGGAATCTATGCTCCAAATGGAAGCAAATCAAAATTCTTTAGAAATATAGAAAGCAAAATGTTGGAAAATGCAAGTATGCAAATGTAAGAGACCCTTTCTTTCCAAGCCTTCCCTCTTAACTCCTGCCCTCATCCCAGCTCTGCCCACCCTGAAACCTTCCCACAATATGCCCCCTCCCCCCTGACGCCCTCCCTGAACATGCCCCCTCCCCCCTGAAACCTTCCCAAAATATTTCCCTTTACTCCCTGAAACCTTCCCACAATATGCCCCCTCCCCCCTGATGCCCTCCCTGAACATGCCCCCTCCCCCCTGAAACCTTCCCACAATAATCCCCTTTGCTCCCTGAAACGTACCCATAATATGCCCCCTCCCCCCTGATGCCCTCCCTGATACACACACAAACACACACACAGAGTGCTTTTTTTCTTTAAAAAATGTTTAAGGGTACTCTCATTTAAATAAAGTTATTTTGAACTTATTCTGCGTCTTCTCAGATGGGTTTCATTACCTACATTTGTTGGTGAAACACAATTCTGTAAATTATAAAGATGATTCCACCCCTCTATATTATGAAAGGGAAGATCCAGGTTTTCTAAAAAAAATTCAAGCAAATCATTGTAATAACTACCGTAATAAAGCACTGCTATAATTACCGGTATATATAATTTTCTTAAAATTTTGGTTTCATTCACCTTTTCTGTGCTGAAATGTCACAACCTGAACGACCATGGCTTGCCCCCCCCCCCCAGTTTTGATCCTGGGTACGCCCCTGCTTGCTAATGCCATTAGTCAAATTAATGAATGATATTCTAGAGAAAGGAAAATTACCCCAATCCTGGGGAGAAGCAATGATTACACTACTACCAAAAACAACAGAGATTGAAGAAATAGGCAATTATAGACCAATTAGCCTCCTAAACTGTGATTATAAAATCTTCGCAGGTATTTTGGCAAAAAGAATAACCGAAGTGCTGGGAACAATAATACATAAGAATCCAGCGGGCTTTATGAAAGGGAGGCAAATCAAAGATAACACAACGCTTCCGGCTCTGAATTAATATGTGTAATAGAGGGTGGAGATGAGATGAGCTTGAGTCTTGACTGATCAGTCGTTTGTTTTTTTTAAAGCACTTTTATCTTTCCCTGAATGAGATTGGGTACGCTGGGGAAAAATGTTCAAAAAATGATTTTTTTCTTTTACTTCCTCAACTCACCCACACAATACAGTACTTTCCATGAATGCACCTCCCCCTGTTGGATTCCCTTCTAGTTCCTGTTAATACCGGGTGCTGCGGTCTGAAACCGGAAATGATGTCCCATCGCAGAAGCACTTTCCCTACCTCTTTGTCCCAACGTTAACCCGCCCCGTCATTCTCATTAGGAAGACCCCACCTCCTTTTCCCATCATGCATCGCCAGAGCAAGGCCCAGTTTCCGTCTAGGTTTCTCCCATTCTTTTGCTACTTTCCTTTAAAAAACTGTACTCCACAGGAGAAGAGTCCCAGAATCATTTCCTTTGATAAAAAAAAAGGCGAGAAAAGGTCTAAAGGGAAACAGTGGGTTTGTACCATTCGCCCCCCCCCCCCCCGCAGTTGTGCTCACCATAACCTTACAGTGTTTCCACCATCCGAGCTTTATATACCAACGGCGCGCTTGTATGTTATGTGCTCCGTATGGAAACACATATACCGTGGTGCCTGCAAGGGAACCTCGGGACCCTCGCCGCTAGCAGTGCAGCGCAAACAGCCACAGCGTACAGAGGCGGAGGGAGAGGAGGAAAATCTCCTTTTTCAGGGCTTGGACATTACAAGCGGGACCTTTGGGAGGAAGAGAAGGGGAAAATAAAAACCAGCCCCCTCCGCAATAAATAGACTGCGGCAAGAGAAGTGCCGCACAGCCACAGCGAAAAGAGGCGGAGGGAACCCCCCCCCCCAGGGCACGGAGAGGAGGAAAATCTCCTTTTTTAGAGCTTGGACATTACAAGTGGGACATTTGGGAGGAAGAGAAGGGGAAAATAAAAACCAGCCCCCTCCGCAATAAATACAGGGCGGCAAGCTACCACTCAAATACCGTAGAAGGGGGGGGGGAGCGGAGAGCGGGGAAGACTTTGCAGAAGTCAAAACAAAGAACATCCGGATAACGTCGCCGGGGAAAATACTGAAATAACTTACAAGGAAGAAAGGTGGAAGGAAAAGGAAAGGGAGCTCTCTTGATTGCGGCACAACCGACAGATCTACATTAAGCAAAACCCAGTGAAAGGGTCTAAATTAAGGACCGCGAAGGAGAGCTAGATAAGGAAAGTTCAAGAGGGAAGGGTGGTAATGGTCAAAATAATGGGAGAAGGAGAACAAATGATTATAGTGGGAATCTATGCTCCAAATGGAAGCAAATCAAAATTCTTTAGAAATATAGAAAGCAAAATGTTGGAAAATGCAAGTATGCAAATGTAAGAGACCCTTTCTTTCCAAGCCTTCCCTCTTAACTCCTGCCCTCATCCCAGCTCTGCCCACCCTGAAACCTTCCCACAATATGCCCCCTCCCCCCTGATGCCCTCCCTGAACATGCCCCCTCCCCCCTGAAACCTCCCCAAAATATTTCCCTTTACTCCCTGAAACCTTCCCACAATATGCCCCCTCCCCCCTGATGCCCTCCCTGAACATGCCCCCTCCCCCCTGAAACCTTCCCACAATAATCCCCTTTGCTCCCTGAAACGTACCCATAATATGCCCCCTCCCCCCTGATGCCCTCCCTGATACACACACAAACACACACACAGAGTGCTTTTTTTCTTTAAAAAATGTTTAAGGGTACTCTCATTTAAATAAAGTTATTTTGAACTTATTCTGCGTCTTCTCAGATGGGTTTCATTACCTACATTTGTTGGTGAAACACAATTCTGTAAATTATAAAGATGATTCCACCCCTCTATATTATGAAAGGGAAGATCCAGGTTTTCTAAAAAAAATTCAAGCAAATCATTGTAATAACTACCGTAATAAAGCACTGCTATAATTACCGGTATATATAATTTTCTTAAAATTTTGGTTTCATTCACCTTTTCTGTGCTGAAATGTCACAACCTGAACGACCATGGCTTGGCCCCCCCCCCCAGTTTTGATCCTGGGTACGCCCCTGCTTGCTAATGCCATTAGTCAAATTAATGAATGATATTCTAGAGAAAGGAAAATTACCCCAATCCTGGGGAGAAGCAATGATTACACTACTACCAAAAACAACAGAGATTGAAGAAATAGGCAATTATAGACCAATTAGCCTCCTAAACTGTGATTATAAAATCTTCGCAGGTATTTTGGCAAAAAGAATAAACGAAGTGCTGGGAACAATAATACATAAGAATCCAGCGGGCTTTATGAAAGGGAGGCAAATCAAAGATAACACAACGCTTCCGGCTCTGAATTAATATGTGTAATAGAGGGTGGAGATGAGATGAGCTTGAGTCTTGACTGATCAGTCTTTTTTTTTTTTAAAGCACTTTTATCTTTCCCTGAATGAGATTGGGTACGCTGGGGAAAAATGTTCAAAAAATGATTTTTTTCTTTTACTTCCTCAACTCACCCACACAATACAGTACTTTCCATGAATGCACCTCCCCCTGTTGGATTCCCTTCTAGTTCCTGTTAATACCGGGTGCTGCGGTCTGAAACCGGAAATGATGTCCCATCGCAGAAGCACTTTCCCTACCTCTTTGTCCCAAGGTTCACCCGCCCCGTCAATCTCATTAGGAAGACCCCGCCTCCTTTTCCCATCATGCATCGCCAGAGCAAGACCCAGTTTCCGTCTAGGTTTCTCCCATTCTTTTGCTACTTTCCTTTAAAAAACTGCACTCCACAGGAGAAGAGTCCCAGAATCATTTCCTTTGATAAAAAAAAAGGCGAGAAAAGGTCTAAAGGGAAACAGTGGGTTTGTACCATTCCCCCCCCCCCCGCAGTTGTGCTCACCATAACCTTACAGTGTTTCCACCATCCGAGCTTTATATACCAACGGCGCGCTTGTATGTTATGTGCTCCGTATGGAAACACATATACCGTGGTGCCTGCAAGGGAACCTCGGGACCCTCGCCGCTAGCAGTGCAGCGCAAACAGCCACAGCGTACAGAGGCGGAGGGAGAGGAGGAAAATCTCCTTTTTCAGGGCTTGGACATTACAAGCGGGACCTTTGGGAGGAAGAGAAGGGGGAAATAAAAACCAGCCCCCTCCGCAATAAATAGACTGCGGCAAGAGAAGTGCCGCACAGCCACAGCGAAAAGAGGCGGAGGGAACCCCCCCCCCCCAGGGCACGGAGAGGAGGAAAATCTCCTTTTTTAGAGCTTGGACATTACAAGCGGGAACTTTGGGAGGAAGAGAAGGGGAAAATAAAAACCAGCCCCCTCCGCAATAAATAGAGGGCGGCAAGCTACCACTCAAATACCGTAGAAGGGGGGGGGGAGCGGAGAGCGGGGAAGACTTTGCAGAAGTCAAAACAAAGAACATCCGGATAACGTCGCTGGGGAAAATACTGAAATAACTTAGAAGGAAGAAAGGTGGAAGGAAAAGGAAAGGGAGCTGTCTTGATTGCGGCACAACCGACAGATCTACATTAAGCAAAACCCAGTGAAAGGGTCTAAATTAAGGACCGCGAAGGAGAGCTAGATAAGGAAAGTTCAAGAGGGAAGGGTGGTAATGGTCAAAATAATGGGAGAAGGAGAACAAATGATTATAGTGGGAATCTATGCTCCAAATGGAAGCAAATCAAAATTCTTTAGAAATATAGAAAGCAAAATGTTGGAAAATGCAAGTATGCAAATGTAAGAGACCCTTTCTTTCCAAGCCTTCCCTCTTAACTCCTGCCCTCATCCCAGCTCTGCCCACCCTGAAACCTTCCCACAATATGCCCCCTCCCCCCTGACGCCCTCCCTGAACATGCCCCCTCCCCCCTGAAACCTTCCCAAAATATTTCCCTTTACTCCCTGAAACCTTCCCACAATATGCCCCCTCCCCCCTGATGCCCTCCCTGAACATGCCCCCTCCCCCCTGAAACCTTCCCACAATAATCCCCTTTGCTCCCTGAAACGTACCCATAATATGCCCCCTCCCCCCTGATGCCCTCCCTGATACACACACAAACACACACACAGAGTGCTTTTTTTCTTTAAAAAATGTTTAAGGGTACTCTCATTTAAATAAAGTTATTTTGAACTTATTCTGCGTCTTCTCAGATGGGTTTCATTACCTACATTTGTTGGTGAAACACAATTCTGTAAATTATAAAGATGATTCCACCCCTCTATATTATGAAAGGGAAGATCCAGGTTTTCTAAAAAAAATTCAAGCAAATCATTGTAATAACTACCGTAATAAAGCACTGCTATAATTACCGGTATATATAATTTTCTTAAAATTTTGGTTTCATTCACCTTTTCTGTGCTGAAATGTCACAACCTGAACGACCATGGCTTGCCCCCCCCCCCCAGTTTTGATCCTGGGTACGCCCCTGCTTGCTAATGCCATTAGTCAAATTAATGAATGATATTCTAGAGAAAGGAAAATTACCCCAATCCTGGGGAGAAGCAATGATTACACTACTACCAAAAACAACAGAGATTGAAGAAATAGGCAATTATAGACCAATTAGCCTCCTAAACTGTGATTATAAAATCTTCGCAGGTATTTTGGCAAAAAGAATAAACGAAGTGCTGGGAACAATAATACATAAGAATCCAGCGGGCTTTATGAAAGGGAGGCAAATCAAAGATAACACAACGCTTCCGGCTCTGAATTAATATGTGTAATAGAGGGTGGAGATGAGATGAGCTTGAGTCTTGACTGATCAGTCGTTTGTTTTTTTTAAAGCACTTTTATCTTTCCCTGAATGAGATTGGGTACGCTGGGGAAAAATGTTCAAAAAATGATTTTTTTCTTTTACTTCCTCAACTCACCCACACAATACAGTACTTTCCATGAATGCACCTCCCCCTGTTGGATTCCCTTCTAGTTCCTGTTAATACCGGGTGCTGCGGTCTGAAACCGGAAATGATGTCCCATCGCAGAAGCACTTTCCCTACCTCTTTGTCCCAACGTTAACCCGCCCCGTCATTCTCATTAGGAAGACCCCACCTCCTTTTCCCATCATGCATCGCCAGAGCAAGGCCCAGTTTCCGTCTAGGTTTCTCCCATTCTTTTGCTACTTTCCTTTAAAAAACTGCACTCCACAGGAGAAGAGTCCCAGAATCATTTCCTTTGATAAAAAAAAAGGCGAGAAAAGGTCTAAAGGGAAACAGTGGGTTTGTACCATTCCCCCCCCCCCCGCAGTTGTGCTCACCATAACCTTTCAGTGTTTCCACCATCCGAGCTTTATATACCAACGGCGCGCTTGTATGTTATGTGCTCCGTATGGAAACACATATACCGTGGTGCCTGCAAGGGAACCTCGGGACCCTCGCCGCTAGCAGTGCAGCGCAAACAGCCACAGCGTACAGAGGCGGAGGGAGAGGAGGAAAATCTCCTTTTTCAGGGCTTGGACATTACAAGCGGGACCTTTGGGAGGAAGAGAAGGGGAAAATAAAAACCAGCCCCCTCCGCAATAAATAGACTGCGGCAAGAGAAGTGCCGCACAGCCACAGCGAAAAGAGGCGGAGGGAACCCCCCCCCCCCCAGGGCACGGAGAGGAGGAAAATCTCCTTTTTTAGAGCTTGGACATTACAAGTGGGACATTTGGGAGGAAGAGAAGGGGAAAATAAAAACCAGCCCCCTCCGCAATAAATACAGGGCGGCAAGCTACCACTCAAATACCGTAGAAGGGGGGGGGAGCGGAGAGCGGGGAAGACTTTGCAGAAGTCAAAACAAAGAACATCCGGATAACGTCGCCGGGGAAAATACTGAAATAACTTAGAAGGAAGAAAGGTGGAAGGAAAAGGAAAGGGAGCTCTCTTGATTGCGGCACAACCGACAGATCTACATTAAGCAAAACCCAGTGAAAGGGTCTAAATTAAGGACAGCGAAGGAGAGCTAGATAAGGAAAGTTCAAGAGGGAAGGGTGGTAATGGTCAAAATAATGGGAGAAGGAGAACAAATGATTATAGTGGGAATCTATGCTCCAAATTGTTACGGAAATTTCCGGGTCAGAGGTTACTCAGGTCCCGGTCCTACGAGAGAAGCCCGTGGTTCGCAGCGGAGATCAAAGGAGAACAGCCAGAAGTTGGAGCAAAAGCAAAGGAGTTTATTGCGCAACAGGTTACAGCCACGAGACTGGACCCTCAACAAAGGGTGACAGAGACTTTTAAAACTTCCCGCTATAACCCAGAATACAATTCACCATACATCACAACTACATCACTAACACATAAGCAAAACGTCAAGAAGGGGTGGAGAGTAGGAGGGTTCAACAAGATCAGCATATGGGTAAACAAGATTTACATATGAGTGGTGGGTTACAGGAACAGGTAAATGGGTTTTGGGTGAGGTTCAATATACATCTGGAACATCTACCGGGGCAGAACAATAAGGAACATTGTGGGGCTGTCTGTCGCCTTGGCAATCTGAGGATGGGTGCTTGAGAGGATTGCCCAGGTGTGGCATTTCCTGAGGCCCTAGGTGAGTGTGTACGTGTCCCTTCGCTTAAGGGATTATGGTGGGTTGAGGAGACGTGCCTCCCTGTCCAGTGACCAATGGTGGATGACAAAAGGGCATCAGAAGTCAATTCCTGATGCCCGAGCAATGGCGGGAACCGAGAGGTTTGGAAGCCCTTTTTACAAGCTTTAAAATGACACCAGAACGGAGAAAATCTGTTAAAGCAGTGATTTTCTATGATTATTTGAAGATTTGTGGCTTGACTGCAAGGAATAAAGCTTTTCAAACGACATTTCCTAGTCTAGACTCCATTTTGTTACAAAGTATCTGTTTTAATTAATAACTATCCATTTCTGATTGTATCAGCTTTGTTCTGTTAGCAGGGCTTGTCAACACCTTGTTAGTTTCTGATTAGATCAAGTCCGAGGGCTTTGTTCTCACAGCGGGGCACCTGTCAACACCTCGTTAGAAGGTAATGGAGCGTGCAAAGAGTTCGAATCGAGCTCCGCTCTGCAGAGGAGATGCGTGGTTCTGATTGGCTGAGACGCACCCCATTGGAAAGCATTGCCCATAGGAAATAATGGGTAGACCGACACGAAGAAAGGAAAAATAGCGGACAGAGGGGTTCTAGCGCTGATATTTCGCGATTTATAGGGGAAAAAAGAAGGGAACCCTTTATTTCAGGGTTTATGTGTATGCTTGTGCGACTACAGTGTGGGGCAGGAACAGGGGCTCTCTTGAGGTCATCGCCTCGTGTCTTGGGGTCCGGACCTTTACGGGGCAAGTCAGGTCCCCCATTCGGGAATTTTCCTATCAAAATGGAAGCAAATCAAAATTCTTTAGAAATATAGAAAGCAAAATGTTGGAAAATGCAAGTATGCAAATGTAAGAGACCCTTTCTTTCCAAGCCTTCCCTCTTAACTCCTGCCCTCATCCCAGCTCTGCCCACCCTGAAACCTTCCCACAATATGCCCCCTCCCCCCTGATGCCCTCCCTGAACATGCCCCCTCCCCCCTGAAACCTTCCCAAAATATTCCCCTTTGCTCCCTGAAACCTTCCCACAATATGCCCCCTCCCCCCTGATGCCCTCCCTGAACATGCCCCCTCCCCCCTGAAACCTTCCCAAAATATTTCCCTTTACTCCCTGAAACCTTCCCACAATATGCCCCCTCCCCCCTGATGCCCTCCCTGAACATGCCCCCTCCCCCCTGAAACCTTCCCAAAATATTTCCCTTTACTCCCTGAAACCTTCCCACAATATGCCCCCTCCCCCCTGATGCCCTCCCTGAACATGCCCCCTCCCCCCTGAAACCTTCCCACAATATTCCCCTTTGCTCCCTGAAACGTACCCATAATATGCCCCCTCCCCCCTGATGCCCTCCCTGATACACACACAAACACACACACAGAGTGCTGTTTTTCTTTAAAAAATGTTTAAGGGTACTCTCATTTAAATAAAGTTATTTTGAACTTATTCTGCGTCTTCTCAGATGGGTTTCATTAGAAAAGTTGTGCCGGAGTCCTCCCGGCGTGAGCAGAAGCTCCGCCGGGCCTCTCCGACGCGGGGAAAAGCCCCGCCGGGCCTCCCCAGTGCGGGAAGAAGCCGCGCTGGGCCTCGGAGGCCTGAGAAAAAACTGTGCCGCCCCCCCCCCCCATGGAAAAAAAAACCGCTCGCTGTGGGTGCTGTGCCGCGAGATTTTTTTCAGGAGACAGGTGTTCCGTTGCC
The DNA here is from genome assembly GCA_034642065.1 of Darevskia nairensis. Taxonomy (NCBI): domain Eukaryota; kingdom Metazoa; phylum Chordata; class Lepidosauria; order Squamata; family Lacertidae; genus Darevskia; species Darevskia nairensis. The sequence continues at coordinate 725,029 of JAWWNI010001131.1, read as the reverse complement.
CAGAAGAGGGTGAAAAACACTGAAATAGATGACTGAATGGAAAGAAGGAAGGAAGGAAGGAAGGCCAAAGCAGTGACTCACGCAGGAACACAACAGGCACCCTCCTCTGAGGGAGAGAGATTGTGCTGTGCCTTTACACTGGGAATGATCCATCTGCAACTAATGAAGAGACAGGGCAGAATCCTACCCCCCTCCCAATAAGAGATGGAAAGAGTCAGGGCTCAAGGAATATATACTGGACATCTTCCTTTCCAAGTGGATACTTTAGACTCACAGGAGCGCTTTTGTCTGCCTGTCTTACTTTTATTAAACTATTTGAAATGTTACAAAAACAAATGTATACCCAGTAAAATAAAGTCACAAGACAGACTACATTGCATTATGAAAGGAGACCATTTATCTACAGTAACAATGAAACTGGGGTGGTGAATCCCTTTCTCTTTTGCATGCTGTCAGTGGGTTTATTCATCTGGAAGATCTTGGACATTTAATAGGATTTAAGTACATAGCCCATGTAGTCCAGCTCTCTCTTCTCACAGTGGCCAGTCAGATTCATATGGGAAGCCTAAAAGCAGGACATTAGTGCAACATCACTTGCCTCACCTGGTATTCTGGTTTTCAGCTGCACAGCGCCTCTGACAATGGGGATGGAACACAGCCATGACGGCTAGTTGCCATTGACAGCCTTATTCCCCATGGATTTGCTTTGTCCTGGATCTTGTTTACCTTGTTTGTCGTCCTTATAGTGCAGGGGTGCCCAAACCTTTTTTCAAAGAGGGCCAGATTTGATGAAGTGAACATGTGTGAGGGCCGACCGAAGTTGTTGAGCTTTTTTTAGGATTTTACCCCAGGCATAGCTGTCAACTTTCGGATTTGAAAATAAGGGATTTTCCCAAACTTTCGGATTTGAAAATAAGGGATGCCAAGAGGGCCGTGCAATGGCACCAAGTAGCCTCGCCACCCTGCGCTCCAGAGGCTGCGCGCAAACAGGTGAGCGAAAGAGTGAGCGCATAGACGGCAGGCAGGCTGTCTGTCTGGTTGGGCGTGAGGGTCTGGCTGCACAAGGCATGCAAGCTCCGCCCCCAGTCGGTCTCAGACTCCTTATTGGCAGCCGAGCAACGCAGCTGAGGAGCCTCCCTGGCCGGCAGGGAGGAAGAGAAGCTGCTTCCTTTGAAATCCGGGAAATTTAAGGGATATCAACAATCCGGGATAGCAGCGGGAAACGGCATTGGAATAAGGGAGTTTCCCGCAAAAAAAGGGAGGGTTGACAGCTATGACACAGAATCCAGGATTTATGTTGGGAAATCAAAGAGTTTTCTCTAGCAACTCTTTTGTATCACTTTGAGAGATGACACTTCACACCTGAGTACCTACTTAATATCATTTAATGACTCAGATTTCTTTGTCACGCTATAAAGCTACCGGTAATGGCTGTGACATCTGAATGGCTATTCTTTTTCTACAGTGGGGACCATCTACCCATCAATTCCTCTTGGTTTGTTGCCTTCCCCTCTTATGGCTGCCCCCACAAAACATCGTTTCTGCATCAGCTCCGGAGTTTACACACGAGATAACATTCTAAACCAGGCATAGGCAACCTTGGCTCTCCAGATGTTTTGGAACTACAATTCCCATCATCCCTGACCACTGGTCCTGTTAGCTATGGGATTTGTAGTCCCAAAACATCTGGAGAGCCAAGGTTGCCTGTGCCTGTTCTAAACCATGCCAGGACTGAAAAGCCTTTTGACAGAGCAAAGCCAACACCCAAAAGAGCCACTGGGATATTTTAATGGCAAACATGCAGCCCAGCAAGCCATACCCACCAGGTACCGTATTCCCTAACAAACATAGCTGTCAACTTTCGGATTTGAAAATAAGGGATTTTTCCAAAGTTTCAGATTTGAAAATAAGGGATGCCACAAGGGCGGTGCAATGGCACCAAGTAGCCTCGCCACCCTGCACTCCAGAGGCTGCGCACGAACGGGTGGCAGGCAGGCTGTCTGGTTGGGCGTGAGGGTCTGGCTGCACAAGGCATGCAAGCTCCGCCCCCAGTCGGTCTCAGACTCCTTATTGGCAGCCGAGCAACGCAGCTGAGGAGCCTCCCTGGCCAGCAGGGAGGGAGAGGAGCTGCTTCTTTTGAAATCCGGGAAATTTAAGGGATGTCAACAATCTGGGATAGCAGTGGGAAGCGGCATTGGAATAAGGGAGTTTCCCGCAAAAAAAGGGAGGGTTGACAGCTATGCTAACAAAGTTCACCATCTTTGATCCAAGAAAGAGACCAGGAATTTGGCTCACTGTTTTACCAAACCATTTAATTACAAAACGTTGCTACGGAGCTGCTACAAAAGAGCTTCACCACAGAAGCATCCCAAAGTCCTGGAAGGAAAGGTCCAAAGTGGTGGTTTTTATGGAGAAGAGGCTGGCAAGGCCAACCTTTTTGTGTCCAAGGTTTCCAACTCTGCTCCAGAGGAATAAGGAATTGGTCCACTCCTGCCCTGAACGGGGCTCCTGTCTCTTTCGCAGCAGCATAAAGGGGGACTTCAGGCAAGAGAGGTTTCCCTTGTCCACACTGCCAGCTGCCCCTGCTCGATTTCTGTCTTCTGCCACCCCATTCCTGCCAGTTCAATGAAGCGGCTCAATCCTGCTTAAGATGAACTAGCTCTCCTGACCCAAGAGAGGGGACACAGAAATCCCGCTGCCCCACGGAGAGCAAAGAGAGCCTCTTTTCATACGTCCACCACGTAAGGCGCCACCAGCTCCAGGTCCACCACCGACTCCTCCAGAGGCTGCTCCACATGGAAGTCACGCTGGTGCTGGGGGCCCTGGTGGGCTTTTTTGCCCCCACGCTGAGGGATGGGCAGCTCCAAGTGGTGGGCAGGCAGCGGGGGAGTGAAGAAATAGGGGTGCAACAGCGCCTGGAGAACGAAAGGAAGTCATAGCTGTCAACTTTCGGATTTGAAAATAAGGATTTTTTTCAAACTTTCGGATTTGAAAATGAGGGATGCTGCGAGGGCGGTGCAATGGCACCAAGTAGCCTTGCCACCCTGCGCTCCAGAGGCTGCGCGCGAACGGGTGAGCGAAAGAGCAAGCGTGTAGACGGCTGGCTGTCTGGTTGGGCGTGAGGGTCTGGCTGCACAAGACGGGGACGAAGATGGGCAGCCGCCGGCGGCCAAGGCACCCCAGAGCCTCGCGTGTGCGGGGTTCCAGCGGTCTGGCCAGTCGCACCGCGGCCACATCGGCGGCGGCTTCACTGGACAGCGGCTCCTGGGCTACGAGGTGGCCCCGAGTTCTAAATACTGAGAAGGGGGGGCGCCAGAGGGATTTTTGCGCCACGGCGCGGGATGTGCTTAAGACGGCCCTGGGTGAGAGGCTGCCAGCTCTGCAGGCAAGGGGTGACATAACTGGGATCCTGAGCCCCACTGAGGTGCCGCAGAAAGTAGTTGGTCAAGGGAGTCATGGACTCAAAAGGTTGAAAACCTCTGCACCTCTGTCTAAACTCCCTCTTCCCTTCCCCTCCATTTACCCCCCCCCCCACACACATTTCTTCGTTATCTGAACTTCAATTACTAATTGCCATTCATGCATCTAAATAAATAGCCACATTCAAACAGTGAGTAGGGTGTCCTCTCACCCCCTCACTCAGGGAACATGGGAAAGCCAGGCCCCTTTAAAAGTCCACTGGAAATAGACTGGGGCGCCATCTGGTGGCAATTTGGAGCACAACAACTGGCGCTGTGGGTTAAACCACAGAGCCTAGGGCTTGCCGATCAGAAGGTCGGCGGATCGAATCCCCGCGATGGGGTGAGCTCCCGTTGCTCAGTCCCCTCTCCTGCCAACCTAGCAGTTCAAAAGCACGTCAAAGTGCAAGTAGATAAATAGGTACCGCTCCGGCGGGAAGGTAAACGGCGTTTCCGTGCGCTGCTCTGGTTCGCCAGAAGCGGCTTAGTCATGCTGGCCACATGACCCGGAAGCTATACGCCGGCTCTAGGCCAATAAAGCGAGATGAGCGCTGCAACCCCAGAGTCGTCCGCGACTGGACCTAATGGTCAGGGGTCCCTTTAGCTTTAGCTTTTTAACTGCCCTTTCCATAGTGTGTTCCAAGCGTGTGCTGATGTGAGATGCATCTCCCCTGGCCCAGAAACGAACGCACGTATTTAAAAGGGGCGTGCATTCATGGTGGAGGCCTCTTCCAGGACACCTGGAGAGCACATTCTAGAGGGGAATGGGGTCTCTTGGAGCACAGAATCCCCCCAGTTGGCCAGTTCCCCATGCCCCCCCAAAGGGACAAAAGGAAGGAACCATGTGGCAAGGGCAACCCAATGCCAGGACTACTCTCCAAGCACCAATTCTACAATCACTGTGAGATTCCTGCTATTCCCACAGCTGATGAGCTGCACTGAACTCAGAGGTGTGCAGTTCTGACTTCGCTATTTATTAAACAGCGTTCAACTGAAGTATGGCGACCAGCCTTTACAGCGTGCACCCATTACTCACGTCCTTCAACCCAACCGAATTCCTCGCCCTGTTCCCTGCTCTGGTGTCTGCAAAGGCCAGCTAGGAACCTCCCTGCATCTCTTACCTGGGCTGCCTGCACACGCTGCTTGGAAGGATAGACCAGGAACTGTTTCAGGAGCTGCACGGCTTGTGGGGAGGCATCAGGCACCACCTGCTCCAGGGGAATTGGCAGCTTCTCTTTGAAGGAAATCTTGTTGTAATCCGGCAACTCTGTGATCTCCTGCTCTCAAACAGTTGGGAAACATGAGCTCTCAAGCTTCTTTGTTTTTAAACTGCCCCCCCCCATTCCTCCCAGAGACAAAAGGATGGGACGCTGACCCACAACCTCTGCGGGCAATCCCATAACTAACAAACCCACCGGCCAGATCTTCTGGTTTGGGGTCCCAAGGACTCGGAGGACACAGCACAGCTGCTCAATATCGTTTTCTCCGGGGAAAAGAGGGGAGTTGTTGAGAAGTTCGGCAAAGATGCATCCCACAGCCCTGGTCAAAGGAGAGAGAGGGTGGGCAGCCGAAGCAGGTCAAAACAGAGGTGAAATGCACAAGGCCCAGAAACTAACCACATCCTAGTTGTGGGTTCTGCACTGCATATTCAAACTGGTGTGGAACCGGATAGTTTTGTACTGCTGCAAGGGTGTGAAGAAATTATGGATTTCTAGCTGAGAGGCTTGATAGTTAAACATGCACCAAACTGGCAAAGTTTTATAGTGTATATGTCTTCCACACACAGAGACACCCCAAGCAAATCCTATGAAAGGATATGAAAGGTTTATGTAACCTGCCTTTTTTTATTTTGTAAACTCCTTAGAAATCTATTTGGCACTAAGCAGTACATAAACAAGTACGGTATTAAACGTGTTCCTCATGCTCATAAAGCCACAGCTGATGAGATTCCATGGGGGCAGCTGCTGCATGATGGCTAAACCAGCTGATCTCTGTAGTATATAATTGCCCTGGGGCTCATCTTGGGCTCCATTATAACTTTTAATAAAATAATAATAATAATAATAATAATAATAATAATAATAATAATAATATATTTGTACCCCACCCATCTGGCTGGGTTTCCCCAGCCACTCTAGGCGGCTCCCAACAAAATATTAAAAATACAATGAAACATCAAACATTAAAAACTTCCCTAAACAGGGCTGCCTTCAGATGTCTTCTAAAAGTCAGGTACAGTCATACCTCAGGCTGCGAATGCTCCGTGTTGAGTACGTTTGGGTTGCGTACTCCGCAAACCTGGAAGTGCAACACGGAGTGCGGACGTTTCTGCGGACGTCCGCGCGGTCTGTGCATGTGCAGAAGCGTTCTGCGCAGTTTGCGCATGCACAGAAGCGTGATATCGCGCTTTCGTGCATGCGCAAAAGTGCTGCCCAGGTTGCGCACTGTTTGGGGGCAAATGGCACCCCGGAACGAATTGAGTGCGCAACCCTGGGTACCACTGTAGTTGTTTATTTCCTTGACATCTGATGGGAGGGCGTTCCACAAGGCGGGCGCCACTACCAAGAAGGCCCTCTGCCTGGTTCCCTGTAACCTCGCAGTGAGGGAACTGCCAGAAGGCCCTTGGAGCTGGACCTCAGTGTCCAGGCAGAACGATGGGCGTGGAGATGCTCCTTCAGGTATACTGGGCCGAGGCCGTTTATATGTGCAGAAGCAACTCCAGGCTGATGCACTCACTAGCCAAAAGTTATACATACCTAGGAAATCTTGGGGGGGGGGGTGTTTCAGCAGCAACAGACACCCCCGTTATCTCACACACACCCCACCTCCACATGCTGCACTATTACTGGCTGCACACAGTAAATCTGTAACAGTTGCTTAGGAACTGCAGGACTTGTTTATTCAGTACCATTCAGGTCCACCAAGAGAAAGGTGGTCAGTCTGTCCTGCTGCACTGAGGACACCACCTGAGTCCTCCTCCTTTATGGAGTGGGATGGATTTCCCAGCCTTGGGAAGAGAGAGCCGTAAAACAGCATGGGGATGGAGGGATTCTTCACAGCAGAGACGGGGCAGCTGTGGTGAGCCTTCAGGAGTCCCTCATCCTCAGCAGACAGCATGGCCAATGGTCAGGGATGATGGGAGATTTAGTCCAACGACATCTGGAGGGCCACAGGTTCCCCATCCCTCCTTTGTAGCAAAAGACAAGGCAAATATACTCACCAGAGATCCACACCTTCGTCATATTTCCGAGCACCGTACAGGAGTTCAGGAGCCCGGTACCACCTAATGCAGAAAGGTTAGGCGAGTCACACCTTTGAGGGTACCAAAACTCATTCGTCTCTAGTGCTTCCCAGCTCCAGCTACCAGGCTCAACACTTCACACTAATCTCGAGAGACAGCTCCTGGAAGCCATCAGACTCCACAGCATTCTCAATGCTAAGCCAGACTGCAAGCGCCATGGATGGAGAGCTGTTTCTTTGTCGTCGTTCCAGCAGGAGCAAGGGGTGGGCTTTCCCTTCCCCGGCTTTATGCTCAGCCCACACCCCCTGCCCATCCCGACTCACCTGGTGGCCACTTGGTGGCTATACAGTCTCTCTCCATCACTGGTGAACACCCTGGCCAGGCCAAAATCAGCAATTTTCAGCTGACCCGTGGAGCTGATCAGCAAATTGGCTGGTTTCAGATCCTGAAAAGGACAGGGAGGAGTTCAGAAATACGTGCAGTTTTTAACAGGAGAACCGAGGGGTGAAGAGGAGTACGGCGCAAACAGGTGAGAAAAGGGGAGATGGGATCTCGGGGAGAAGAAAGCAACCTGGTAGCCAGGCCTCACCCGATGCATGATAGAGTTGGCATGGCAGAAGGCCACCCCCTTGAGCAGCATCAGCATGTAGCCTTTGACTTGGGCCTCGGTGAGCGGCTGCTCGGAGTTGCGGATGACCTCCGACAAGTCGGACAGCATGTATTCGAACACAAGCACAAAGCCTGTGCCGTGGGGGAAGAAATCCTTCAGCTTCACCACCTGGGGAGAGGGAGAGAAGTAGTTGCCTTCTGACTCTTCAATGTGTAGTGGCCAAAAGGCCGAGAGACTAGAATGGGAAATCAAGTTGATGCAGGGGCGGAGGAAGCCTCCTCGCTACCCGGGGCGGCGAACGGAGCCTCCCCCCCCCCGGGGGCGGGGCACCGTGACGTCCCGACGCACCGTCCCGACGGAGTGCGCATGCGCAAAATGCTGCGTGTGCGCACTCCGTCACCGGGCCACCACTGCTCCCGCGGCGCCCTTGCGAGCCACCGCGCCAAAAGTGGCAGCAGCGAGGCAGCCCTACGAGCCGCCGATTGCGTGCGGCAGCCCATGGGGTTGCCCCGCTGCTGCCGCTTTTGACGCGGCGGCTCGCAAGGGCGCCGCGGGAGCAGCGGCAGCCCGGTAACGAGCTGCCGATCGCGCGCCGCAGCTCCGGCGGGTCCAGCCAAAATGTCACCCCCCCTCCCCTGGAACCCAGGGCGTACCGCCCCTCCGCTCCCCCCTTGCTACGCCACTGAGTTGATGGACTATGCCAAAATGGCAAAATTAACTGGGAAGCTCAGGAATCTGTATCTGGAATTAGTTTGGCCAAACACAGCTTGATTTAAATGCTTTGGCGCAGCTTGGGTTTTGCAAGCCCCTTTTCTTTCTTTGCTGAATTTGGAACTAGAAAGGGCTTGAAAAAAGAAAGAGAGCCAGGATAGGCAAATGCCAAACTAAGGTCTCCAGTGCATGCATGGAGAACTCATACAGAGCTCCATGTGTGCAAGGGAACCCCATAATGCATTAGACTGAAAACGATGAGCTATGCTACCATCAGGGAATCTCTGCTCCTGACCAAGTCAATTCCCCAATCTCAATTCCCCAGCAATCAGCATTTTCTATGTTTTTGGCAAAAACTACGTATGAGCAATTCTTTATTTGGTGCTTTGTATTTCACAATTACAGCTGTTAAGGTATTCAGAGATCCTAATCAGTGCTTTTTTTCTGGGGGAAGCATATCCCTAAACATGTGAATCTTTGCACTTTTGTAAACTTACTGTATTTATTTTTCCCAATTTGAACTATAAAATTGTGATTTTCTTGAGTCAAAATGAGAGTACCTGTCAGGGACATGCCCTCCCCTGCCAGTCCGGCACTGAGTGGGTACCGGAAGCCTCAGCCTCTGTTGTCCATGGACACGTCTCCCAGTGAGTTTGCCAGCTCCTCCCCGGGGGAGGAGGAGTTACCAGGGAGGAGCCAAGTGGGAAGGGGTCTCCAGGATGATGCAGAGCAGGGTGGATAAAAATCAATGATTTTTTTTAAAAAAATCGGATTTTTTTTTATTTAAATCAGATTTTTTTGATTTAAATCAGATTTTTTTTATTTAAATTGGATTTTTAAAATAAAATGCTTTTGGAGGAAAAATCTTTCTAAATATAGTCTTCTATTTAAGTTACATTGTAGTCCAAAGGCTATTCATCAGGAAATAAGGATTTGTTTTAAGTTTATCAAGTGTGCTAAAACTCAGTCTAAGTTTTTTTTAAAAAAAATGTTTAACCACATCAGTTAACAAACATGGATACGTATGCTATCATGTTATTGTTTTAGTTAAATAAATTGTTTAAATGGTTATTAAGGAAATGATTATTTTTCTCCTTCCAATAAAGTACAGCAGAAAAGTTGTCCAAATATAAACAGTTAACTTATTAAACCTCACCATAATTTCATAATTATCTGTCTATGTATTTCTAGTAGTATAACCAAATCAGTAATTTTTGATATAACTGTAAAAACTACTCTGAAAATTTATTATTCCAAAAATGAAACCTTCATATGGTTGTAAATATTAAGATTATACCAGCAAGAATGAGTCTTTCTGTAAAAAAAAATTAAATCAAGCCTTACTGACTAGTGATTTAAATTGTGATTTAAATCGTGATTTAAATCAATTTAATTTAAATCAAATCCACCCTGATGCAGAGAGACCCAGCACCGCTCAGCAGACCCATTCCGAGGGGGAGACACCATTTCCGGCGCCTGCTTTACGCAGAGGGGTGAGGGGAGCAAGGAGGCGGCACTTCAGGGTGCCAAGACTCTGGTGTTGGCGCCGCAACAGGAGGGGGGCACTTCGGGATTCTGCTAGCGACTAGGTGGTCATGTTTTAGGATAGCTCCGCACTGTACATACTTTGCACAATAAAGATAGTTGAAAGACAAGACGGACTTGGTCTTTACTCATGAGCAACTGTTAAGCGAATCTGACAGTACCCCTAAACAATTTTTTAAGAAAACTAACTATATCCCTACCGCTGAATCAATACAAGGGGACTAGCTGACCTGGTTGCCTCTTCTGCTTTGACCAGAACAATGTGACAGCCTGGTGTTTGATCCTGACGCTGATAACCCATATCCCTGACAGGACAGCTGCACCAAACTCAGCACATGCAACCCATGAGAGAGAAATAGTAATGTCAACCACACCTCACAGCTAGAAATATATGAGCATCTTGTTTCGTATGCTTTGAACAATAAACCTGCCACGTTGTTATGCTACAGACCATGTCCTCTAATGTGGAATTGGATATTTGCATTTCAGTGTGTGTTTTTCTTCTCCTCACACCCCACTCCAAGGTTTCCAGTCCTCATGTTTACAAAAAAAAAAAGCCTTAACACCAAAAGGGCCTGGATGAACTTTCTACTGATTTACAAGATTCCCTCATCATAACCATTAACCACTTCTGGCGAGCATTCACCATCCTCTGTCTCCCATCTTTATGAAACAATTCTTATCGCTGTTCTTTTTCCGGGCCTAGACAAAATCTCATATACTGCAACAAATATTTTAAAATGCAAACATGCAATTTTTTTAAAAAAACAACAACTGGCAAACGAAAGCAGATTTGTCCAGTTGACACAATTTCATTTGCATCCTAGTGCCGTAGCATGGAGTGCCAGATCCACGGTTTAAGAAACTAACAGCTTTGGCCAACTAACCGGGCTTTGGCCGGGACCACATAACACCGGTCCTGAGAGATCTACATTGGCTCCCACTACGTTTCCGAGCACAATTCAAAGTGTTGGTGCTGACCTTTAAAGCCCTAAACGGCCTCGGTCCTGTATACCTGAAGGACCGTCTCCACCCCCACCGTTCAGCCCGGACACTGAGATCCAGCGCCGAGGGCCTTCTGGCTGTTCCCTCACTGCGAGAAGCAAAGCTACAGGGAACCAGGCAGAGGGCCTTCTCGGTAGTGGCGCCTGCCCTGTGGAACGCCCTCCCAGCAGAGGTTAAAAGGATCAACAATTGCATGACATTTAGAAAACACTTGAAGGCAGCCCTGTTCAGGGAAGTTTTTAATCTGTGATGTGTTAATGTATTTTAATGTTTGCTGGAAGCCGCCCAGAGTGGCTGGGGAGACCCCGCCAGATGGGCGGGGTACAAATAATAAATTATTATTATTATTATTATTATTATTATTATTATTATTATAACACAATTTATTTCTAAGGCTATCGTAACCCAAACCACATCCTCCCTTCTTCTCAGCCTAAGGTAAACTGAGGTAAAAAGGTAAACACACACCCTGACCATTAGGTCCAGTCGTGACTGACTCTGTGGTTGTGGCGCTCATCTCGCATTATTGGCCAAGGGAGCCGGCGTACAGCTTCCAGGTCATGTGGCCAGCATGACTAAGCCACTTCTGGCGAACCAGAGCAGCGCACAGAAACGCCGCCGTTTACCTTCCCACTGCAGCGGTACCTATTTATCTACTTGCACTTTGACGTGCTTTCGAACTGCTAGGTTGGCAGGAGCAGGGACCAAGCAACGGGAGCTCACCCCGTCGCTTCAGATCGGCAAGCCCTAGGCTCTGTGGTTTAACCCACAGCGCCACCCTCGAGGTAAACACACACAAAAGAAATTCAAACAGGCTACTCACATGTTGATTTTCCTCAATCTCCTGCAGGGCTTTGATCTCCCGAAGGGCTTGATTGGGGATCCCATCCTCTAACTTGCGGAGAGCCACCTTCTTCAGGGCAACAGTCTCACCTGTCTGCAGTGAAAGAAACCCAAAAGCTCTCTACTCCCCTGCTTGACTCATTCTTCTCCCAGAGCTTGAGAAAAATACCAAAAGGCAATCCCTGGTGAAAGGTGAGACCCCACTTACTTCTATGTTCTTGGCTTTGAAAACGATGCCATGGGCTCCTTCTCCAATGCGGCCTAGGATGCTATATTGGTCCATGGTGGCCTCTATTTGTAGAAAAGGGAATTCAGTCACAATGCATACTCAGTGGTATGTCTCAGCCTGACATGCATTCATAATTACAGAACAGTAAAGCCTGCAAGTTTATAGTCCACCTTTCATATATCTCACACTGTGAGAAGGGTGCAGATCGCTATAGCTGTGCCTATACTATACTTTTAATCCAATACCAGATTGTTTTAGGGCTACAGATTTCTATAGGTATGTCTACACAATAAATTTTATCTGGTTCCACATTGTTACACTAGTGCAGATTTCTATAAATACGTCAAATTTAATTTACTTCCACAGCGCTCAAGCAAAAGTACCGAAGTTGTATGAAGGCATGCAAAAAAGAAATTGGAAACACTTCACAAAATTACAATTCTATTTGCCGGAAGCCAAAACTGTTAAGGGCAGACTTTCCAGGGGAAAAACCAGGGAACTGTAGTTTCTCTTTGCAGAGCTATGGCCAACACCCTTAAGAAACGACAGTTCCCATGAAGTCATACACTTTAAATGTGCATTGAATATCCTTTAAATTTTTCAAAAATAACTTACAAGTGAAATGGTTGGGACAAAAATCTGTCTATACTGTCTGCACTTTAATGTTGTATTTTAATCTTGTTTTTAAGTTGTATATTAATCAATTGTTTTTATACCAACCCAACCCAACTAAGCCCTTATCCTGCATGGGATGGGATCCAACATTTGCAGAGATATTTCCTGTCCTGGGGTGGTGGGCCAGCCCTGTTTGCAGGAACACACGGGGAGGGAGGGGGTCGCTTCATGCACTGGAGGATTCGCACTCAGCACTGGGCTGAGTCAAGGGGGACCCCCAGGCACACACACCCCTCCCAGCCACCCCCACCCCCACCCAGCTTGGCTCCCTACAAGGATCAGGAAACTGCGCCGTGGGGAGTTCAGCTGGGATACCCACAGGTACAGGCACAGATCCAGGTACAGGTACAGGTACACACTACAGCATCCCCGCCAACGACCCACTTGCAAGCATCACCACCTCCTCCTTTCCCACCATGCACCTCTCCCTTCCCCTCCAGCCTCTGGGGCGCAGTCCCGGTGGTTCCCAGACGACAGCTCAGGTTCTCCGTTGCAGCCGGCAACCTCCTCCCTCTGCGGAGCGAAGGTAGTGGAAATATATAGTCTCACATCCCCCCACCTTTTATAGAGGTGGGGGCGGAATAGAAAGCTGGACGGGCATCGTCCCCCCACCCACCCACCCACCCACCCATTTTTCCCGGGCGTTTCCCCATCCCCAGGCTCCTTTGCTTTTTTATATATGCGATTTTTATTAAATTTTCTGTTTTACAATTTCAGATCAACATTTTACCTACTCAAGGTATCAACGACTTCCCTTCTTCTCTTTCCATGGTTCATTTTGCATATCTTATATCCCTGCATATTTTACAAAAACCATACCAATCGGTTCTCCATTATTACATCCATCAAAAATCATTTACACTGTTGACTTTATCTTAATGCTGCCGGCGTTTTCAGCTGTACACAGTTATTTTCCATATATTCACCTGTCGAGTTTCCGCCTGCCACCCACGTGTTAAAGGAGCGAAGGTGTCATTTCCAGGCCGCCGCCCCCCCCCACCAATATTTCAAAAGTCTAGATAGGGGCTTGCGCACCATTGTTCGGGGGTCTCCTCCCTCCTGCGTTGCAACCCTATTGCAACAGTTTTATTTCCTTTAATAAAGATAAGGCTTACTTTCCGCTTTGCTTTCGATCTACTCTGCTTGGCCTCTGCTTTCTCTGCGACCCATAGAGATCTCCTGAGAGAGATCTCCTATACGGGCTCTAGATACCCCATAAGGGAATCAATTAGACATATTTTTCTTACAACATTGGAACAAAGACAGCTCGGCAGGTAGACATTCGCCAGGTGCAGCGTCTCTCCCTCATTATGGAGACCCTTCGAGCCAAGCGGGCTCTATTTAAAGATCTGTATTGCCTTCTCGCCGCCGGCTTCCGCCACTGTCGCTTCTCGCACAGGGGTGGCTAATCGGGAACCGGAAGTGGTGGCTGCGCGAGGAACCATCCTACCTCTTTGGCCTGGATTCGGGAGGCGGTCGCGTTGCCTAGCAACCCATCCCTGACGCTTCCCCGACGCTTTGCTTTTAACCCTGTCATCGCCGGACAGAGCCCGCCCCTTAAAGCAGGGTTAGCCAACCCGGGATCATGCTGCTGGCTGGGGTGCTGTCATTTTAGGGGGTGGCACTTAATTTTTTGCAAATTCCCTCGGGGGAGGGGGGCGTCTTGAAAATATGTTTCTGGATGTGAGGGATTAAAATGTGCTATTATTTTTGTGATTGGACAACATTTTGCTTGGCAAGCCTACGTTTTTGGCACATAAACTGCATTTGGAAAACCAAATAATTTTACCTCCTGAAAATGTCCAGTAATGCTAAACAACAACAACAACAAATATTAATAAATAATATAACTGCAATTACTTGGCAATCACTTTTAATGATTTCTATGCAGTTTTACAAATAAAATCCTTTATACAACAACTGCAATATTAATAACTTCTCTTCGTGTTGACACATTAAATAATTTATAAAGCTACAAGTGAGGAACTCAAACTATATCCTTGTTCTTCCTGTGTGTGGCTATTACCCGTATTCTGTCTGTGGTGTTTCTTCCCGTGCTTGTAAGATGTTATGTCTTTCTTTTCCCCAGTTGTTGCTGTTATCCATCATGCCTTGGGCAGAGCTGATATCCCATTGTTGTTCCAGAAATTTCTCCATTGCTCCATCCCATTGAAAAAGTCAAGACATCCAAGTGCTGGAGGCCTAGGAACATTTGAATGGCACCACATTGGCTACTCCTGCTTAGAAAGGGCATGTGCACTGTGAAAGAGTTGCAGGAATCCTGGATTCCCTTCGGAAGGGTGGCGGGTGGGGCTGCCACTTTATTTTACCTGGCTTTTACTTTATTGTTTTCCTGGCAAGGCTCCTAAGCTGTTAAACTAACTGTTGCATGAAAATCAGGCGCTTAGCATCCACAGAAGCCATACCAAAGCTTACCACCACCATAATCATCATCATCATCACTTTTAATTTGTATACCGTCTTTCTATCTTACGAAACCCAAGGCGGTTTACAAGCTGAAGAAACAAAGTATGTAGACCTTATAACAATCTAATGCAATACAAAAATGTGATAATAAAACATAACTCAAATAAAGTAACTCGACAATCATTAGAATAGTATGGAATAATAATAGCAGCATATAAAAATTAAACAGAAATCCACTCTTAACAATTACAATGAATAATTTCTAAACTACAATCAATAAAACAATAGCAAGCCACAAAGCTTAAAATAATACAATACAAATTGAGAAGCAGGGACTGGAGGGTGGGGCAAGGCAGGTGGAAGGCGGCATTGCCTGATGAAGTCTCTCCCCTCACCAGTTAGGGTCTGTGAGGGGAGAGACAGTGCCCAAATGCTGGGCCAATGAACTCAGGTCAGCAGAGAACATCCCTAGCCTAAAGGTAAAGGGACCCCTGACCGTTAGGTTCAGTTGCGGACAACTCTGGGATTGCAGCGCTCATCTCACATTATTGGCCGAGGGAGCCGGCATCCAGCTTCCAAGTCATGTGGCCAGCATGACTAAGCCGCTTCTGGCGAACCAGAGCAGCGCACAGAAACGCCATTTACCTGCCCGCTGCAGTGGAACCTATTTATCTACTTGCACTTTGATGTGCTTTCGAACTGCTAGGTTGGCAGAAGCAGGGACCAAGCAACGGGAGTTCACCCCGTCACGGGGATTCGAACTCCCAACCTTCTGATCGGCAAAGCCTCCCACTTCACCAACCCTAATGGAACAGCCAGCAACAATTCTGGTTCTCTCCAGACGGGCACTCTGCTGCCACGACTGGCCAAACACCCAATAGCTCTCTTTGCCTAGCAGAATCACAGCCGGAGTGTGTGGAACAGAACAAGCTGTCTCTGTGCTCACAGCGTTTCATTGCAAGCCAAAAGGGGGGAAATATACCCACAGGTCCTGCCCCTCACAGCCTTGCATGGGTGTGGGGCTAAAGAATGAGTAGGTCTATGTGCTCCTGTGCTGACTATCGCTCATCATTCTCCCTGCATGTCTCCTTTAGCTATTCTCAGGCTGTTTTCCCACAGGTATACACCCATCCTAGGCTGATCACGAGGGAGGTCCACCCCACGGTGCACAGCAGTGACCAGGATGCTCCCAGCTGTTCTTCCAGGGTATCTGAATGCTGGCAAGCTCAAGTGGTCACATCAAAGGAAAATTACCCCAATCCTGGGGAGAAGCAATGATTACACTACTACCAAAAACAACAGAGATTGAAGAA
This sequence comes from Darevskia nairensis, assembly GCA_034642065.1. Classification (NCBI taxonomy): domain Eukaryota; kingdom Metazoa; phylum Chordata; class Lepidosauria; order Squamata; family Lacertidae; genus Darevskia; species Darevskia nairensis. The sequence continues at coordinate 708,972 of JAWWNI010001131.1, read as the reverse complement.
ATAGGCAATTATAGACCAATTAGCCTCCTAAACTGTGATTATAAAATCTTCGCAGGTATTGTGGCAAAAAGAATAAACGAAGTGCTGGGAACAATAATACATAAGAATCCAGCGGGCTTTATGAAAGGGAGGCAAATCAAAGATAACACAACGCTTCCGGCTCTGAATTAATATGTGTAATAGAGGGTGGAGATGAGATGAGCTTGAGTCTTGACTGATCAGTCGTTTGTTTTTTTTAAAGCACTTTTATCTTTCCCTGAATGAGATTGGGTACGCTGGGGAAAAATGTTCAAAAAATGATTTTTTTCTTTTACTTCCTCAACTCACCCACACAATACAGTACTTTCCATGAATGCACCTCCCCCTGTTGGATTCCCTTCTAGTTCCTGTTAATACCGGGTGCTGCGGTCTGAAACCGGAAATGATGTCCCATCGCAGAAGCACTTTCCCTACCTCTTTGTCCCAAGGTTCACCCGCCCCGTCAATCTCATTAGGAAGACCCCGCCTCCTTTTCCCATCATGCATCGCCTGAGCAAGGCCCAGTTTCCGTCTAGGTTTCTCCCATTCTTTTGCTACTTTCCTTTAAAAAACTGCACTCCACAGGAGAAGAGTCCCAGAATCATTTCCTTTGATAAAAAAAAGGCGAGAAAAGGTCTAAAGGGAAACAGTGGGTTTGTACCATTCCCCCCCCCCCGCAGTTGTGCTCACCATAACCTTACAGTGTTTCCACCATCCGAGCTTTATATACCAACGGCGCGCTTGTATGTTATGTGCTCCGTATGGAAACACATATACCGTGGTGCCTGCAAGGGAACCTCGGGACCCTCGCCGCTAGCAGTGCAGCGCAAACAGCCACAGCGTACAGAGGCGGAGGGAGAGGAGGAAAATCTCCTTTTTCAGGGCTTGGACATTACAAGCGGGACCTTTGGGAGGAAGAGAAGGGGAAAATAAAAACCAGCCCCCTCCGCAATAAATAGACTGCGGCAAGAGAAGTGCCGCACAGCCACAGCGAAAAGAGGCGGAGGGAACCCCCCCCCCCAGGGCACGGAGAGGAGGAAAATCTCCTTTTTTAGAGCTTGGACATTACAAGTGGGACCTTTGGGAGGAAGAGAAGGGGAAAATAAAAACCAGCCCCCTCCGCAATAAATACAGGGCGGCAAGCTACCACTCAAATACCGTAGAGGGGGGGGGGAGCGGAGAGCGGGGAAGACTTTGCAGAAGTCAAAACAAAGAACATCCGGATAACGTCGCCGGGGAAAATACTGAAATAACTTAGAAGGAAGAAAGGTGGAAGGAAAAGGAAAGGGAGCTCTCTTGATTGCGGCACAACCGACAGATCTACATTAAGCAAAACCCAGTGAAAGGGTCTAAATTAAGGACAGCGAAGGAGAGCTAGATAAGGAAAGTTCAAGAGGGAAGGGTGGTAATGGTCAAAATAATGGGAGAAGGAGAACAAATGATTATAGTGGGAATCTATGCTCCAAATTGTTACGGAAATTTCCGGGTCAGAGGTTACTCAGGTCCCGGTCCTACGAGAGAAACCCGTGGTTCGCAGCGGAGATCAAAGGAGAACAGCCAGAAGTTGGAGCAAAAGCAAAGGAGTTTATTGCGCAACAGGTTACAGCCAGGAGACTGGACCCTCAACAAAGGGTGACAGAGACTTTTAAAACTTCCCGCTATAACCCAGAATACAATTCACCATACATCACAACTACATCACTAACACATAAGCAAAACGTCAAGAAGGGGTGGAGAGTAGGAGGGTTCAACAAGATCAGCATATGGGTAAACAAGATTTACATATGAGTGGTGGGTTACAGGAACAGGTAAATGGGTTTTGGGTGAGGTTCAATATACATCTGGAACATCTACCGGGGCAGAACAATAAGGAACATTGTGGGGCTGTCTGTCGCCTTGGCAATCTGAGGATGGGTGCTTGAGAGGATTGCCCAGGTGTGGCATTTCCTGAGGCCCTAGGTGAGTGTGTACGTGTCCCTTCGCTTAAGGGATTATGGTGGGTTGAGGAGACGTGCCTCCCTGTCCAGTGACCAATGGTGGATGACAAAAGGGCATCAGAAGTCAATTCCTGATGCCCGAGCAATGGCGGGAACCGAGAGGTTTGGAAGCCCTTTTTACAAGCTTTAAAATGACACCAGAACGGAGAAAATCTGTTAAAGCAGTGATTTTCTATGATTATTTGAAGATTTGTGGCTTGACTGCAAGGAATAAAGCTTTTCAAACGACATTTCCTAGTCTAGACTCCATTTTGTTACAAAGTATCTGTTTTAATTAATAACTATCCATTTCTGATTGTATCAGCTTTGTTCTGTTAGCAGGACTTGTCAACACCTTGTTAGTTTCTGATTAGATCAAGTCCGAGGGCTTTGTTCTCACAGCGGGGCACCTGTCAACACCTCGTTAGAAGGTAATGGAGCGTGCAAAGAGTTCGAATCGAGCTCCGCTCTGCAGAGGAGATGCGTGGTTCTGATTGGCTGAGACGCACCCCATTGGAAAGCATTGCCCATAGGAAATAATGGGTAGACCGACACGAAGAAAGGAAAAATAGCGGACAGAGGGGTTCTAGCGCTGATATTTCGCGATTTATAGGGGAAAAAAGAAGGGAACCCTTTATTTCAGGGTTTATGTGTATGCTTGTGCGACTACAGTGTGGGGCAGGAACAGGGGCTCTCTTGAGGTCATCGCCTCGTGTCTTGGGGTCCGGACCTTTACGGGGCAAGTCAGGTCCCCCATTCGGGAATTTTCCTATCAAAATGGAAGCAAATCAAAATTCTTTAGAAATATAGAAAGCAAAATGTTGGAAAATGCAAGTATGCAAATGTAAGAGACCCTTTCTTTCCAAGCCTTCCCTCTTAACTCCTGCCCTCATCCCAGCTCTGCCCACCCTGAAACCTTCCCACAATATGCCCCCTCCCCCCTGATGCCCTCCCTGAACATGCCCCCTCCCCCCTGAAACCTTCCCAAAATATTTCCCTTTACTCCCTGAAACCTTCCCACAATATGCCCCCTCCCCCCTGATGCCCTCCCTGAACATGCCCCCTCCCCCCTGAAACCTTCCCACAATATTCCCCTTTGCTCCCTGAAACGTACCCATAATATGCCCCCTCCCCCCTGATGCCCTCCCTGATACACACACAAACACACACACAGAGTGCTTTTTTTCTTTAAAAAATGTTTAAGGGTACTCTCATTTAAATAAAGTTATTTTGAACTTATTCTGCGTCTTCTCAGATGGGTTTCATTAGAAAAGTTGTGCTGGAGTCCTCCCGGCGTGAGCAGAAGCTCCGCCGGGCCTCTCCGACGCGGGGAAAAGCCCCGCCGGGCCTCCCCAGTGCGGGAAGAAGCCGCGCTGGGCCTCGGAGGCCTGAGAAAAAACTGTGCCGCCCCCCCCCATGGAAAAAAAACCGCTCGCTGTGGGTGCTGTGCCGCGAGATTTTTTTCAGGAGACAGGTGTTCCGTTGCCCAGAAGAGGGTGAAAAACACTGAAATAGATGACTGAATGGAAAGAAGGAAGGAAGGAAGGAAGGCCAAAGCAGTGACTCACGCAGGAACACAACAGGCACCCTCCTCTGAGGGAGAGTGATTGTGCTGTGCCTTTACACTGGGAATGATCCATCTGCAACTAATGAAGAGACAGGGCAGAATCCTACCCCCCTCCCAATAACAGATGGAAAGAGTCAGGGCTCAAGGAATATATACTGGACATCTTCCTTTCCAAGTGGATACTTTAGACTCACAGGAGCGCTTTTGTCTGCCTGTCTTACTTTTATTAAACTATTTGAAATGTTACAAAAACAAATGTATACCCAGTAAAATAAAGTCACAAGACAGACTACATTGCATTATGAAAGGAGACCATTTATCTACAGTAACAATGAAACTGGGGTGGTGAATCCCTTTCTCTTTTGCATGCTGTCAGTGGGTTTATTCATCTGGAAGATCTTGGACATTTAATAGGATTTAAGTACATAGCCCATGTAGTCCAGCTCTCTCTTCTCACAGTGGCCAGTCAGATTCATATGGGAAGCCTAAAAGCAGGACATTAGTGCAACATAACTTGCCTCACCTGGTATTCTGGTTTTCAGCTGCACAGCGCCTCTGACAATGGGGGTGGAACACAGCCATGACGGCTAGTTGCCATTGACAGCCTTATTCCCCATGGATTTGCTTTGTCCTGGATCTTGTTTACCTTGTTTGTCGTCCTTATAGTGCAGGGGTGCCCAAACCTTTTTTCAAAGAGGGCCAGATTTGATGAAGTGAACATGTGTGAGGGCCGACCGAAGTTGTTGAGCTTTTTTTAGGATTTTACCCCAGGCATAGCTGTCAACTTTCGGATTTGAAAATAAGGGATTTTCCCAAACTTTCGGATTTGAAAATAAGGGATGCCAAGAGGGCCGTGCAATGGCACCAAGTAGCCTCGCCACCCTGCGCTCCAGAGGCTGCGCGCAAACAGGTGAGCGAAAGAGTGAGCGCATAGACGGCAGGCAGGCTGTCTGTCTGGTTGGGCGTGAGGGTCTGGCTGCACAAGGCATGCAAGCTCCGCCCCCAGTCGGTCTCAGACTCCTTATTGGCAGCCGAGCAACGCAGCTGAGGAGCCTCCCTGGCCGGCAGGGAGGAAGAGAAGCTGCTTCCTTTGAAATCCGGGAAATTTAAGGGATATCAACAATCCGGGATAGCAGCGGGAAACGGCATTGGAATAAGGGAGTTTCCCGCAAAAAAAGGGAGGGTTGACAGCTATGACACAGAATCCAGGATTTATGTTGGGAAATCAAAGAGTTTTCTCTAGCAACTCTTTTGTATCACTTTGAGAGATGACACTTCACACCTGAGTACCTACTTAATATCATTTAATGACTCAGATTTCTTTGTCACGCTATAAAGCTACCGGTAATGGCTGTGACATCTGAATGGCTATTCTTTTTCTACAGTGGGGACCATCTACCCATCAATTCCTCTTGGTTTGTTGCCTTCCCCTCTTATGGCTGCCCCCACAAAACATCGTTTCTGCATCAGCTCCGGAGTTTACACACGAGATAACATTCTAAACCAGGCATAGGCAACCTTGGCTCTCCAGATGTTTTGGAACTACAATTCCCATCATCCCTGACCACTGGTCCTGTTAGCTATGGGATTTGTAGTCCCAAAACATCTGGAGAGCCAAGGTTGCCTGTGCCTGTTCTAAACCATGCCAGGACTGAAAAGCCTTTTGACAGAGCAAAGCCAACACCCAAAAGAGCCACTGGGATATTTTAATGGCAAACATGCAGCCCAGCAAGCCATACCCACCAGGTACCGTATTCCCTAACAAACATAGCTGTCAACTTTCGGATTTGAAAATAAGGGATTTTTCCAAAGTTTCAGATTTGAAAATAAGGGATGCCACAAGGGCGGTGCAATGGCACCAAGTAGCCTCGCCACCCTGCACTCCAGAGGCTGCGCACGAACGGGTGGCAGGCAGGCTGTCTGGTTGGGCATGAGGGTCTGGCTGCACAAGGCATGCAAGCTCCGCCCCCAGTCGGTCTCAGACTCCTTATTGGCAGCCGAGCAACGCAGCTGAGGAGCCTCCCTGGCCAGCAGGGAGGGAGAGGAGCTGCTTCTTTTGAAATCCGGGAAATTTAGGGGATGTCAACAATCTGGGATAGCAGTGGGAAGCGGCATTGGAATAAGGGAGTTTCCCGCAAAAAAAGGGAGGGTTGACAGCTATGCTAACAAAGTTCACCATCTTTGATCCAAGAAAGAGACCAGGAATTTGGCTCACTGTTTTACCAAACCATTTAATTACAAAACGTTGCTACGGAGCTGCTACAAAAGAGCTTCACCACAGAAGCATCCCAAAGTCCTGGAAGGAAAGGTCCAAAGTGGTGGTTTTTATGGAGAAGAGGCTGGCAAGGCCAACCTTTTTGTGTCCAAGGTTTCCAACTCTGCTCCAGAGGAATAAGGAATTGGTCCACTCCTGCCCTGAACGGGGCTCCTGTCTCTTTCGCAGCAGCATAAAGGGGGACTTCAGGCAAGAGAGGTTTCCCTTGTCCACACTGCCAGCTGCCCCTGCTCGATTTCTGTCTTCTGCCACCCCATTCCTGCCAGTTCAATGAAGCGGCTCAATCCTGCTTAAGATGAACTAGCTCTCCTGACCCAAGAGAGGGGACACAGAAATCCCGCTGCCCCACGGAGAGCAAAGAGAGCCTCTTTTCATACGTCCACCACGTAAGGCGCCACCAGCTCCAGGTCCACCACCGACTCCTCCAGAGGCTGCTCCACATGGAAGTCACGCTGGTGCTGGGGGCCCTGGTGGGCTTTTTTGCCCCCACGCTGAGGGATGGGCAGCTCCAAGTGGTGGGCAGGCAGCGGGGGAGTGAAGAAATAGGGGTGCAACAGCGCCTGGAGAACGAAAGGAAGTCATAGCTGTCAACTTTCGGATTTGAAAATAAGGATTTTTTTCAAACTTTCGGATTTGAAAATAAGGGATGCTGCGAGGGCGGTGCAATGGCACCAAGTAGCCTCGCCACCCTGCGCTCCAGAGGCTGCGCGCGAACGGGTGAGCGAAAGAGCAAGCGTGTAGACGGCTGGCTGTCTGGTTGGGCGTGAGGGTCTGGCTGCACAAGACGGGGACGAAGATGGGCAGCCGCCGCCGGCCAAGGCACCCCAGAGCCTCGCGTGTGCGGGGTTCCAGCGGTCTGGCCAGTCGCACCGCGGCCACATCGGCGGCGGCTTCACTGGACAGCGGCTCCTGGGCTACGAGGTGGCCCCGAGTTCTAAATACTGAGAAGGGGGGGCGCCAGAGGGATTTTTGCGCCACGGCGCGGGATGTGCTTAAGACGGCCCTGGGTGAGAGGCTGCCAGCTCTGCAGGCAAGGGGTGACATAACTGGGATCCTGAGCCCCACTGAGGTGCCGCAGAAAGTAGTTGGTCAAGGGAGTCATGGACTCAAAAGGTTGAAAACCTCTGCACCTCTGTCTAAACTCCCTCTTCCCTTCCCCTCCATTTACCCCCCCCACACACATTTCTTCGTTATCTGAACTTCAATTACTAATTGCCATTCATGCATCTAAATAAATAGCCACATTCAAACAGTGAGTAGGGTGTCCTCTCACCCCCTCACTCGGGGAACATGGGAAAGCCAGGCCCCTTTAAAAGTCCACTGGAAATAGACTGGGGCGCCATCTGGTGGCAATTTGGAGCACAACAACTGGCGCTGTGGGTTAAACCACAGAGCCTAGGGCTTGCCGATCAGAAGGTCGGCGGTTCGAATCCCCGCGATGGGGTGAGCTCCCGTTGCTCAGTCCCCTCTCCTGCCAACCTAGCAGTTCAAAAGCACGTCAAAGTGCAAGTAGATAAATAGGTACCGCTCCGGCGGGAAGGTAAACGGTGTTTCCGTGCGCTGCTCTGGTTCGCCAGAAGCGGCTTAGTCATGCTGGCCACATGACCCGGAAGCTATACGCCGGCTCTAGGCCAATAAAGCGAGATGAGCGCTGCAACCCCAGAGTCGTCCGCGACTGGACCTAATGGTCAGGGGTCCCTTTAGCTTTAGCTTTTTAACTGCCCTTTCCATAGTGTGTTCCAAGCGTGTGCTGATGTGAGATGCATCTCCCCTGGCCCAGAAACGAACGCACGTATTTAAAAGGGGCGTGCATTCATGGTGGAGGCCTCTTCCAGGACACCTGGAGAGCACATTCTAGAGGGGAATGGGGTCTCTTGGAGCACAGAATCCCCCCAGTTGGCCAGTTCCCCATGCCCCCCCAAAGGGACAAAAGGAAGGAACCATGTGGCAAGGGCAACCCAATGCCAGGACTACTCTCCAAGCACCAATTCTACAATCACTGTGAGATTCCTGCTATTCCCACAGCTGATGAGCTGCACTGAACTCAGAGGTGTGCAGTTCTGACTTCGCTATTTATTAAACAGCGTTCAACTGAAGTATGGCGACCAGCCTTTACAGCGTGCACCCATTACTCACGTCCTTCAACCCAACCGAATTCCTCGCCCTGTTCCCTGCTCTGGTGTCTGCAAAGGCCAGCTAGGAACCTCCCTGCATCTCTTACCTGGGCTGCCTGCACACGCTGCTTGGAAGGATAGACCAGGAACTGTTTCAGGAGCTGCACGGCTTGTGGGGAGGCATCAGGCACCACCTGCTCCAGGGGAATTGGCAGCTTCTCTTTGAAGGAAATCTTGTTGTAATCCGGCAACTCTGTGATCTCCTGCTCTCAAACAGTTGGGAAACATGAGCTCTCAAGCTTCTTTGTTTTTAAACTGCCCCCCCCCCATTCCTCCCAGAGACAAAAGGATGGGACGCTGACCCACAACCTCTGCGGGCAATCCCATAACTCACAAACCCACCGGCCAGATCTTCTGGTTTGGGGTCCCAAGGACTCGGAGGACACAGCACAGCTGCTCAATATCGTTTTCTCCGGGGAAAAGTGGGGAGTTGTTGAGAAGTTCGGCAAAGATGCATCCCACAGCCCTGGTCAAAGGAGAGAGAGGGTGGGCAGCCGAAGCAGGTCAAAACAGAGGTGAAATGCACAAGGCCCAGAAACTAACCACATCCTAGTTGTGGGTTCTGCACTGCATATTCAAACTGGTGTGGAACCGGATAGTTTTGTACTGCTGCAAGGGTGTGAAGAAATTATGGATTTCTAGCTGAGAGGCTTGATAGTTAAACAGGCACCAAACTGGCAAAGTTTTATAGTGTATATGTCTTCCACACACAGAGACACCCCAAGCAAATCCTATGAAAGGATATGAAAGGTTTATGTAACCTGCCTTTTTTTATTTTGTAAACTCCTTAGAAATCTATTTGGCACTAAGCAGTACATAAACAAGTATTAAACGTGTTCCTCATGCTCATAAAGCCACAGCTGATGAGATTCCATGGGGGCAGCTGCTGCATGATGGCTAAACCAGCTGATCTCTGTAGTATATAATTGCTCTGGGGCTCATCTTGGGCTCCAATATAACTTTTAATAAAATAATAATAATAATAATAATAATAATAATATATTTATACCCCACCCATCTGGCTGGGTTTCCCCAGCCACTCTAGGCGGCTCCCAACAAAATATTAAAAATACAATGAAACATCAAACATTAAAAACTTCCCTAAACAGGGCTGCCTTCAGATGTCTTCTAAAAGTCAGGTACAGTCATACCTCAGGCTGCGAATGCTCCGTGTTGAGTACGTTTGGGTTGCGTACTCCGCAAACCTGGAAGTGCAACACGGAGTGCGGACGTTTCTGCGGACGTCCGCGCGGTCTGTGCATGTGCAGAAGCGTTCTGCGCAGTTTGCGCATGCACAGAAGCGTGATATCGCGCTTTCGTGCATGCGCAAAAGTGCTGCCCAGGTTGCGCACTGTTTGGGGGCAAATGGCACCCCGGAACGAATTGAGTGCGCAACCCTGGGTACCACTGTAGTTGTTTATTTCCTTGACATCTGATGGGAGGGCGTTCCACAAGGCGGGCGCCACTACCAAGAAGGCCCTCTGCCTGGTTCCCTGTAACCTCGCAGTGAGGGAACTGCCAGAAGGCCCTTGGAGCTGGACCTCAGTGTCCAGGCAGAACGATGGGCGTGGAGATGCTCCTTCAGGTATACTGGGCCGAGGCCGTTTATATGTGCAGAAGCAACTCCAGGCTGATGCACTCACTAGCCAAAAGTCATACATACCTAGGAAATCTTGGGGGGGGGTGTTTCAGCAGCAACAGACACCCCCGTTATCTCACACACACCCCACCTCCACATGCTGCACTATTACTGGCTGCACACAGTAAATCTGTAACAGTTGCTTAGGAACTGCAGGACTTGTTTATTCAGTACCATTCAGGTCCACCAAGAGAAAGGTGGTCAGTCTGTCCTGCTGCACTGAGGACACCACCTGAGTCCTCCTCCTTTATGGAGTGGAATGGATTTCCCAGCCTTGGGAAGAGAGAGCCGTAAAACAGCACGGGGATGGAGGGATTCTTCACAGCAGAGACGGGGCAGCTGTGGTGAGCCTTCAGGCGTCCCTCATCCTCAGCAGACAGCATGGCCAATGGTCAGGGATGATGGGAGATGTAGTCCAACAACATCTGGGGGGCCACAGGTTCCCCATCCCTCCTTTGTAGCAAAAGACAAGGCAAATATACTCACCAGAGATCCACACCTTCGTCATATTTCCGAGCACCGTACAGGAGTTCAGGAGCCCGGTACCACCTAATGCAGAAAGGTTAGGCGAGTCACACCTTTGAGGGTACCAAAACTCATTCGTCTCTAGTGCTTCCCAGCTCCAGCTACCAGGCTCAACACTTCACACTAATCTCGAGAGACAGCTCCTGGAAGCCATCAGACTCCACAGCATTCTCAATGCTAAGCCAGACTGCAAGCGCCATGGATGGAGAGCTGTTTCTTTGTCGTCGTTCCAGCAGGAGCAAGGGGTGGGCTTTCCCTTCCCCGGCTTTATGCTCAGCCCACACCCCCTGCCCATCCCGACTCACCTGGTGGCCACTTGGTGGCTATACAGTCTCTCTCCATCACTGGTGAACACCCTGGCCAGGCCAAAATCAGCAATTTTCAGCTGACCCGTGGAGCTGATCAGCAAATTGGCTGGTTTCAGATCCTGAAAAGGACAGGGAGGAGTTCAGAAATACGTGCAGTTTTTAACAGGAGAACCGAGGGGTGAAGAGGAGTACGGCGCAAACAGGTGAGAAAAGGGGAGATGGGATCTCGGGGAGAAGAAAGCAACCTGGTAGCCAGGCCTCACCCGATGCATGATAGAGTTGGCATGGCAGAAGGCCACCCCCTTGAGCAGCATCAGCATGTAGCCTTTGACTTGGGCCTCGGTGAGCGGCTGCTCGGAGTTGCGGATGACCTCCGACAAGTCGGACAGCATGTATTCGAACACAAGCCTGTGCCGTGGGGGAAGAAATCCTTCAGCTTCACCACCTGGGGAGAGGGAGAGAAGTAGTTGCCTTCTGACTCTTCAATGTGTAGTGGCCAAAAGGCCGAGAGACTAGAATGGGAAATCAAGTTGATGCAGGGGCGGAGGAAGCCTCCTCGCTACCCGGGGCGGCGAACGGAGCCTCCCCCCCCGGGGGCGGGGCACCGTGACGTCCCGACGCACCGTCCCGACGGAGTGCGCATGCGCAAAATGCCGCGTGTGCGCACTCCGTCGCCGGGCCACCACTGCTCCCGCGGCGCCCTTGCGAGCCACCGCGCCAAAAGTGGCAGCAGCGAGGCAGCCCTACGAGCCGCCGATTGCGTGCGGCAGCCCATGGGGTTGCCCCGCTGCTGCCGCTTTTGACGCGGCGGCTCCCAAGGGCGCCGCGGGAGCAGCGGCAGCCCGGTAACGAGCTGCCGATCGTGCGCCGCAGCTCCGGCGGGTGGGCCCCGGGCGGGGCGGGGCCAGCCAAAATGTCACCCCCCTCCCCTGGAACCCAGGGCATACCGCCCCTCCGCTCCCCCCTTGCTACGCCACTGAGTTGATGGACTATGCCAAAATGGCAAAATTAACTGGGAAGCTCAGGAATCTGTATCTGGAATTAGTTTGGCCAAACACAGCTTGATTTAAATGCTTTGGCGCAGCTTGGGTTTTGCAAGCCCCTTTTCTTTCTTTGCTGAATTTGGAACTAGAAAGGGCTTGAAAAAAGAAAGAGAGCCAGGATAGGCAAATGCCAAACTAAGGTCTCCAGTGCATGCATGGAGAACTCATACAGAGCTCCATGTGTGCAAGGGAACCCCATAATGCATTAGACTGAAAACGATGAGCTATGCTACCATCAGGGAATCTCTGCTCCTGACCAAGTCAATTCCCCAATCTCAATTCCCCAGCAATCAGCATTTTCTATGTTTTTGGCAAAAACTACGTATGAGCAATTCTTTATTTGGTGCTTTGTATTTCACAATTACAGCTGTTAAGGTATTCAGAGATCCTAATCAGTGCTTTTTTTCTGGGGGAAGCATATCCCTAAACATGTGAATCTTTGCACTTTTGTAAACTTACTGTATTTATTTTTCCCAATTTGAACTATAAAATTGTGATTTTCTTGAGTCAAAATGAGAGTACCTGTCAGGGACATGCCCTCCCCTGCCAGTCCGGCACTGAGTGGGTACCGGAAGCCTCAGCCTCTGTTGTCCATGGACACGTCTCCCAGTGAGTTTGCCAGCTCCTCCCCGGGGGAGGAGGAGTTACCAGGGAGGAGCCAAGTGGGAAGGGGTCTCCAGGATGATGCAGAGCAGGGTGGATAAAAATCAATTATTTTTTAAAAAAAAAATCGGATTTTTTTGATTTAAATCAGATTTTTTTGATTTAAATCGGATTTTTTTTTATTTAAATTGGATTTTTAAAATAAAATGCTTTTGGAGGAAAAATCTTTCTAAATATAGTCTTCTATTTAAGTTACATTGTAGTCCAAAGGCTATTCATCAGGAAATAAGGATTTGTTTTAAGTTTATCAAGTGTGCTAAAACTCAGTCTAAGTTTTTTTTAAAAAAAATGTTTAACCACATCAGTTAACAAACATGGATACGTATGCTATCATGTTATTGTTTTAGTTAAATAAATTGTTTAAATGGTTATTAAGGAAATGATTATTTTTCTCCTTCCAAGAAAGTACAGCAGAAAAGTTGTCCAAATATAAACAGTTAACTTATTAAACCTCACCATAATTTCATAATTATCTGTCTATGTATTTCTAGTAGTATAACCAAATCAGTAATTTTTGATATAACTGTAAAAACTACTCTGAAAATTTATTATTCCAAAAATGAAACCTTCATATGGTTGTAAATATTAAGATTATACCAGCAAGAATGAGTCTTTCTGTAAAAAAAAATTAAATCAAGCCTTACTGACTAGTGATTTAAATTGTGATTTAAATCGTGATTTAAATCAATTTAATTTAAATCAAATCCACCCTGATGCAGAGAGACCCAGCACCGCTCAGCAGACCCATTCCGAGGGGGAGACACCATTTCCGGCGCCTGCTTTACGCAGAGGGGTGAGGGGAGCAAGGAGGCGGCACTTCAGGGTGCCAAGACTCTGGTGTTGGCGCCGCAACAGGAGGGGGGCACTTCGGGATTCTGCTAGCGACTAGGTGGTCATGTTTTAGGATAGCTCCGCACTGTACATACTTTGCACAATAAAGATAGTTGAAAGACAAGACGGACTTGGTCTTTACTCATGAGCAACTGTTAAGCGAATCTGACAGTACCCCTAAACAATTTTTTAAGAAAACTAACTATATCCCTACCGCTGAATCAATACAAGGGGACTAGCTGACCTGGTTGCCTCTTCTGCTTTGACCAGAACAATGTGACAGCCTGGTGTTTGATCCTGACGCTGATAACCCATATCCCTGACAGGACAGCTGCACCAAACTCAGCACATGCAACCCATGAGAGAGAAATAGTAATGTCAACCACACCTCACAGCTAGAAATATATGAGCATCTTGTTTTGTATGCTTTGAACAATAAACCTGCCACGTTGTTATGCTACAGACCACGTCCTCTAATGTGGAATTGGATATTTGCATTTCAGTGTGTGTTTTTCTTCTCCTCACACCCCACTCCAAGGTTTCCAGTCCTCATGTTTACAAAAAAAAAAAAAGCCTTAACACCGAAAGGGCCTGGATGAACTTTCCACTGATTTACAAGATTCCCTCATCATAACCATTAACCACTTCTGGCGAGCATTCACCATCCTCTGTCTCCCATCTTTATGAAACAATTCTTATCGCTGTTCTTTTTCCGGGCCTAGACAAAATCTCATATACTGCAACAAATATTTTAAAATGCTAACATGCAATTTTTTTAAAAAAACAACAACTGGCAAACGAAAGCAGATTTGTCCAGTTGACACAATTTCATTTGCATCCTAGTGCCGTAGCATGGAGTGCCAGATCCACGGTTTAAGAAACTAACAGCTTTGGCCAACTAACCGGGCTTTGGCCGGGACCACATAACACCGGTCCTGAGAGATCTACATTGGCTCCCACTACGTTTCCGAGCACAATTCAAAGTGTTGGTGCTGACCTTTAAAGCCCTAAACGGCCTCGGTCCTGTATACCTGAAGGACCGTCTCCACCCCCACCGTTCAGCCCGGACACTGAGATCCAGCGCCGAGGGCCTTCTGGCTGTTCCCTCACTGCGAGAAGCAAAGCTACAGGGAACCAGGCAGAGGGCCTTCTCGGTAGTGGCGCCTGCCCTGTGGAACGCCCTCCCAGCAGAGGTTAAAAGGATCAACAATTGCATGACATTTAGAAAACACCTGAAGGCAGCCCTGTTCAGGGAAGTTTTTAATCTGTGATGTGTTAATGTATTTTAATGTTTGCTGGAAGCCGCCCAGAGTGGCTGGGGAGACCCCGCCAGATGGGCGGGGTAGAAATAATAAATTATTATTATTATTATTATTATAACACAATTTATTTCTAAGGCTATCGTAACCCAAACCACACCCTCCCTTCTTCTCAGCCTAAGGTAAACTGAGGTAAAAAGGTAAACACACACCCTGACCATTAGGTCCAGTCGTGACTGACTCTGTGGTTGTGGCGCTCATCTCGCATTATTGGCCAAGGGAGCCGGCGTACAGCTTCCAGGTCATGTGGCCAGCATGACTAAGCCACTTCTGGCGAACCAGAGCAGCGCACAGAAACGCCGCCGTTTACCTTCCCACTGCAGCGGTACCTATTTATCTACTTGCACTTTGACGTGCTTTCGAACTGCTAGGTTGGCAGGAGCAGGGACCAAGCAACGGGAGCTCACCCCGTCGCTTCAGATCGGCAAGCCCTAGGCTCTGTGGTTTAACCCACAGCGCCACCCTCGAGGTAAACACACACAAAAGAAATTCAAACATGCTACTCACATGTTGATTTTCCTCAATCTCCTGCAGGGCTTTGATCTCCCGAAGGGCTTGATTGGGGATCCCATCCTCTAACTTGCGGAGAGCCACCTTCTTCAGGGCAACAGTCTCACCTGTCTGCAGTGAAAGAAGCCCAAAAGCTCTCTACTCCCCTGCTTGACTCATTCTTCTCCCAGAGCTTGAGAAAAATACCAAAAGGCAATCCCTGGTGAAAGGTGAGACCCCACTTACTTCTATGTTCTTGGCTTTGAAAACGATGCCATGGGCTCCTTCTCCAATGCGGCCTAGGATGCTATATTGGTCCATGGTGGCCTCTATTTGTAGAAAAGGGAATTCAGTCACAATGCATACTCAGTGGTATGTCTCAGCCTGACATGCATTCATAATTACAGAACAGTAAAGCCTGCAAGTTTATAGTCCACCTTTCATATATCTCACACTGTGAGAAGGGTGCAGATCGCTATAGCTGTGCCTATACTATACTTTTAATCCAATACCAGATTGTTTTAGGGCTACAGATTTCTATAGGTATGTCTACACAATAAATTTTATCTGGTTCCACATTGTTACACTAGTGCAGATTTCTATAAATACGTCAAATTTAATTTACTTCCACAGCGCTCAAGCAAAAGTACCGAAGTTGTATGAAGGCATGCAAAAAAGAAATTGGAAACACTTCACAAAATTACAATTCTATTTGCCGGAAGCCAAAACTGTTAAGGGCAGACTTTCCAGGGGGAAAACCAGGGAACTGTAGTTTCTCTTTGCAGAGCTATGGCCAACACCCTTAAGAAACGACAGTTCCCATGAAGTCATACACTTTAAATGTGCATTGAATATCCTTTAAATTTTTCAAAAATAACTTACAAGTGAAATGGTTGGGACAAAAATCTGTCTATACTGTCTGCACTTTAATGTTGTATTTTAATCTTGTTTTTAAGTTGTATATTAATCAATTGTTTTTATACCAACCCAACCCAACTAAGCCCTTATCCTGCATGGGATGGGATCCAACATTTGCAGAGATATTTCCTGTCCTGGGGTGGTGGGCCAGCCCTGTTTGCAGGAACACACGGGGAGGGAGGGGGTCGCTTCATGCACTGGAGGATTCGCACTCAGCACTGGGCTGAGTCAAGGGGGACCCCCAGGCACACACACCCCTCCCAGCCACCCCCACCCCCACCCAGCTTGGCTCCCTACAAGGATCAGGAAACTGCGCCGTGGGGAGTTCAGCTGGATACCCACAGGTACAGGCACAGATCCAGGTACAGGTACACACTACAGCATCCCCGCCAACGACCCACTTGCAAGCATCACCACCTCCTCCTTTCCCACCATGCACCTCTCCCTTCCCCTCCAGCCTCTGGGGCGCAGTCCCGGTGGTTCCCAGACGACAGCTCAGGTTCTCCGTTGCAGCCGGCAACCTCCTCCCTCTGCGGAGCGAAGGTAGTGGAAATATATAGTCTCACATCCCCCCACCTTTTATAGAGGTGGGGGCGGAATAGAAAGCTGGACGGGCATCGTCCCCCCACCCACCCACCCACCCATTTTTCCCGGGCGTTTCCCCATCCCCAGGCTCCTTTGCTTTTTTATATATGCGATTTTTATTAAATTTTCTGTTTTACAATTTCAGATCAACATTTTACCTACTCAAGGTATCAACGACTTCCCTTCTTCTCTTTCCATGGTTCATTTTGCATATCTTATATCCCTGCATATTTTACAAA
Source organism: Darevskia nairensis (assembly GCA_034642065.1). Lineage (NCBI taxonomy): Eukaryota > Metazoa > Chordata > Lepidosauria > Squamata > Lacertidae > Darevskia > Darevskia nairensis. Next base: position 692,403 of record JAWWNI010001131.1, on the reverse strand, counting down.
AACCATACCAATCGGTTCTCCATTATTACATCCATCAAAAATCATTTACACTGTTGACTTTATCTTAATGCTGCCGGCGTTTTCAGCTGTACACAGTTATTTTCCATATATTCACCTGTCGAGTTTCCGCCTGCCACCCACGTGTTAAAGGAGCGAAGGTGTCATTTCCAGGCCGCCGCCCCCACCAATATTTCAAAAGTCTAGATAGGGGCTTGCGCACCATTGTTCGGGGGTCTCCTCCCTCCTGCGTTGCAACCCTATTGCAACAGTTTTATTTCCTTTAATAAAGATAAGGCTTACTTTCCGCTTTGCTTTCGATCTACTCTGCTTGGCCTCTGCTTTCTCTGCGACCCATAGAGATCTCCTGAGAGAGATCTCCTATACGGGCTCTAGATACCCCATAAGGGAATCAATTAGACATATTTTTCTTACAACATTGGAACAAAGACAGCTCGGCAGGTAGACATTCGCCAGGTGCAGCGTCTCTCCCTCATTATGGAGACCCTTCGAGCCAAGAGGGCTCTATTTAAAGATCTGTATTGCCTTCTCGCCGCCGGCTTCCGCCACTGTCGCTTCTCGCACAGGGGTGGCTAATCGGGAACCGGAAGTGGTGGCTGCGCGAGGAACCATCCTACCTCTTTGGCCTGGATTCGGGAGGCGGTCGCGTTGCCTAGCAACCCATCCCTGACGCTTCCCCGACGCTTTGCTTTTAACCCTGTCATCGCCGGACAGAGCCCGCCCCTTAAAGCAGGGTTAGCCAACCCGGGATCATGCTGCTGGCTGGGGTGCTGTCATTTTAGGGGGTGGCACTTAATTTTTTGCAAATTCCCTCGGGGGAGGGGGGCGTCTTGAAAATATGTTTCTGGATGTGAGGGATTAAAATGTGCTATTATTTTTGTGATTGGACAACATTTTGCTTGGCAAGCCTACGTTTTTGGCACATAAACTGCATTTGGAAAACCAAATAATTTTACCTCCTGAAAATGTCCAGTAATGCTAAACAACAACAACAACAAATATTAATAAATAATATAACTGCAATTACTTGGCAATCACTTTTAATGATTTCTATGCAGTTTTACAAATAAAATCCTTTATACAACAACTGCAATATTAATAACTTCTCTTCGTGTTGACACATTAAATAATTTATAAAGCTACAAGTGAGGAACTCAAACTATATCCTTGTTCTTCCTGTGTGTGGCTATTACCCGTATTCTGTCTGTGGTGTTTCTTCCCGTGCTTGTAAGATGTTATGTCTTTCTTTTCCCCAGTTGTTGCTGTTATCCATCATGCCTTGGGCAGAGCTGATATCCCATTGTTGTTCCAGAAATTTCTCCATTGCTCCATCCCATTGAAAAAGTCAAGACATCCAAGTGCTGGAGGCCTAGGAACATTTGAATGGCACCACATTGGCTACTCCTGCTTAGAAAGGGCATGTGCACTGTGAAAGAGTTGCAGGAATCCTGGATTCCCTTCGGAAGGGTGGCGGGTGGGGCTGCCACTTTATTTTACCTGGCTTTTACTTTATTGTTTTCCTGGCAAGGCTCCTAAGCTGTTAAACTAACTGTTGCATGAAAATCAGGCGCTTAGCATCCACAGAAGCCATACCAAAGCTTACCACCACCATAATCATCATCATCATCACTTTTAATTTGTATACCGTCTTTCTATCTTACGAAACCCAAGGCGGTTTACAAGCTGAAGAAACAAAGTATGTAGACCTTATAACAATCTAATGCAATACAAAAATGTGATAATAAAACATAACTCAAATAAAGTAACTCGACAATCATTAGAATAGTATGGAATAATAATAGCAGCATATAAAAATTAAACAGAAATCCACTCTTAACAATTACAATGAATAATTTCTAAACTACAATCAATAAAACAATAGCAAGCCACAAAGCTTAAAATAATACAATACAAATTGAGAAGCAGGGACTGGAGGGTGGGGCAAGGCAGGTGGAAGGCGGCATTGCCTGATGAAGTCTCTCCCCTCACCAGTTAGGGTCTGTGAGGGGAGAGACAGTGCCCAAATGCTGGGCCAATGAACTCAGGTCAGCAGAGAACATCCCTAGCCTAAAGGTAAAGGGACCCCTGACCGTTAGGTCCAGTTGCGGACAACTCTGGGATTGCAGCGCTCATCTCACATTATTGGCCGAGGGAGCCGGCATCCAGCTTCCAAGTCATGTGGCCAGCATGACTAAGCCGCTTCTGGCGAACCAGAGCAGCGCACAGAAACGCCATTTACCTGCCCGCTGCAGTGGAACCTATTTATCTACTTGCACTTTGATGTGCTTTCGAACTGCTAGGTTGGCAGAAGCAGGGACCAAGCAACGGGAGTTCACCCCGTCACGGGGATTCGAACTCCCAACCTTCTGATCGGCAAAGCCTCCCACTTCACCAACCCTAATGGAACAGCCAGCAACAATTCTGGTTCTCTCCAGACGGGCACTCTGCTGCCACGACTGGCCAAACACCCAATAGCTCTCTTTGCCTAGCAGAATCACAGCCGGAGTGTGTGGAACAGAACAAGCTGTCTCTGTGCTCACAGCGTTTCATTGCAAGCCAAAAGGGGGGAAATATACCCACAGGTCCTGCCCCTCACAGCCTTGCATGGGTGTGGGGCTAAAGAATGAGTAGGTCTATGTGCTCCTGTGCTGACTATCGCTCATCATTCTCCCTGCATGTCTCCTTTAGCTATTCTCAGGCTGTTTTCCCACAGGTATACACCCATCCTAGGCTGATCACGAGGGAGGTCCACCCCACGGTGCACAGCAGTGACCAGGATGCTCCCAGCTGTTCTTCCAGGGTATCTGAATGCTGGCAAGCTCAAGTGGTCACATCAAAGGAAAATTACCCCAATCCTGGGGAGAAGCAATGATTACACTACTACCAAAAACAACAGAGATTGAAGAAATAGGCAATTATAGACCAATTAGCCTCCTAAACTGTGATTATAAAATCTTCGCAGGTATTTTGGCAAAAAGAATAAACGAAGTGCTGGGAACAATAATACATAAGAATCCAGCGGGCTTTATGAAAGGGAGGCAAATCAAAGATAACACAACGCTTCCGGCTCTGAATTAATATGTGTAATAGAGGGTGGAGATGAGATGAGCTTGAGTCTTGACTGATCAGTCTTTTTTTTTTTTAAAAAAAGCACTTTTATCTTTCCCTGAATGAGATTGGGTACGCTGGGGAAAAATGTTCAAAAAATGATTTTTTTTCTTTTACTTCCTCAACTCACCCACACAATACAGTACTTTCCATGAATGCACCTCCCCCTGTTGGATTCCCTTCTAGTTCCTGTTAATACCGGGTGCTGCGGTCTGAAACCGGAAATGATGTCCCATCGCAGAAGCACTTTCCCTACCTCTTTGTCCCAAGGTTCACCCGCCCCGTCAATCTCATTAGGAAGACCCCGCCTCCTTTTCCCATCATGCATCGCCAGAGCAAGGCCCAGTTTCCCTCTAGGTTTCTCCCATTCTTTTGCTACTTTCCTTTAAAAAACTGCACTCCACAGGAGAAGAGTCCCAGAATCATTTCCTTTGATAAAAAAAAAGGCGAGAAAAGGTCTAAAGGGAAACAGTGGGTTTGTACCATTCCCCCCCCCCCGGCAGTTGTGCTCACCATAACCTTACAGTGTTTCCACCATCCGAGCTTTATATACCAACGGCGCGCTTGTATGTTATGTGCTCCGTATGGAAACACATATACCGTGGTGCCTGCAAGGGAACCTCGGGACCCTCGCCGCTAGCAGTGCAGCGCAAACAGCCACAGCGTACAGAGGCGGAGGGAGAGGAGGAAAATCTCCTTTTTTAGGGCTTGGACATTACAAGCGGGACCTTTGGGAGGAAGAGAAGGGGAAAATAAAAACCAGCCCCCTCCGCAATAAATACAGGGCGGCAAGCTACCACTCAAATACCGTAGAAGGGGGGGGGCGAGCGGGGAGCGGGGAAGACTTTGCAGAAGTCAAAACAAAGAACATCCGGATAACGTCGCCGGGGAAAATACTGAAATAACTTAGAAGGAAGAAAGGTGGAAGGAAAAGGAAAGGGAGCTCTCTTGATTGCGGCACAACCGACAGATCTACATTAAGCAAAACCCAGTGAAAGGGTCTAAATTAAGGACAGCGAAGGAGAGCTAGATAAGGAAAGTTCAAGAGGGAAGGGTGGTAATGGTCAAAATAATGGGAGAAGGAGAACAAATGATTATAGTGGGAATCTATGCTCCAAATCGAAGCAAATCAAAATTCTTTAGAAATATAGAAAGCAAAATGTTGGAAAATGCAAGTATGCAAATGTAAGAGACCCTTTATTTCCAAGCCTTCCCTCTTAACTCCTGCCCTCATCCCAGCTCTGCCCACCCTGAAACCTTCCCACAATTTGCCCCCTCCCCCCTGATGCCCTCCCTGAACATGCCCCCTCCCCCCTGAAACCTTCCCAAAATATTCCACTTTGCTCCCTGAAACCTTCCCACAATATGCCCCCTCCCCCCTGATGCGCTCCCTGAACATGCCCCCTCCCCCCTGAAACCTTCCCAAAATATTTCCCTTTACTCCCTGAAACGTTCCCACAATATGCCCCCTCCCCCCTGATGCCCTCCCTGAACATGCCCCCTCCCCCCTGAAACCTTCCCACAATATTCCCCTTTGCTCCCTGAAACCTTCCCACAATATGCCCCCTCCCCCCTGATGCCCTCCTTGAACATGCCCCCCTCCCCCCTGAAACCTTCCCACAATATTCCCCTTTGCTCCCTGAAACCTTCCCACAATATGCCCCCTCCCCCCTGATGCCCTCCCTGAACATGCCCCCTCCCCCCTGAAACCTTCCCAAAATATTTCCCTTTACTCCCTAAAACCTTCCCACAATATGCCCCCTCCCCCCTGATGCCCTCCCTGAACATGCCCCCTCCCCCCTGAAACCTTCCCACAATAATCCCCTTTGCTCCCTGAAACGTACCCATAATATGCCCCCTCCCCCCTGATGCCCTCCCTGATACACACACAAACACACACACAGAGTGCTTTTTTTCTTTAAAAAATGTTTAAGGGTACTCTCATTTAAATAAAGTTATTTTGAACTTATTCTGCGTCTTCTCAGATGGGTTTCATTACCTACATTTGTTGGTGAAACACAATTCTGTAAATTATAAAGATGATTCCACCCCTCTATATTATGAAAGGGAAGATCCAGGTTTTCTAAAAAAAATTCAAGCAAATCATTGTAATAACTACCGTAATAAAGCACTGCTATAATTACCGGTATATATAATTTTCTTAAAATTTTGGTTTCATTCACCTTTTCTGTGCTGAAATGTCACAACCTGATCGACCATGGCTTGGCCCCCCCCCCCCCCAGTTTTGATCCTGGGTACGCCCCTGCTTGCTAATGCCATTAGTCAAATTAATGAATGATATTCTAGAGAAAGGAAAATTACCCCAATCCTGGGGAGAAGCAATGATTACACTACTACCAAAAACAACAGAGATTGAAGAAATAGGCAATTATAGACCAATTAGCCTCCTAAACTGTGATTATAAAATCTTCGCAGGTATTTTGGCAAAAAGAATAAACGAAGTGCTGGGAACAATAATACATAAGAATCCAGCGGGCTTTATGAAAGGGAGGCAAATCAAAGATAACACGCTTCCGGCTCTGAATTAATATGTGTAATAGAGGGTGGAGATGAGATGAGCTTGAGTCTTGACTGATCAGTCTTTTTTTTTTTTTAAAGCACTTTTATCTTTCCCTGAATGAGATTGGGTACGCTGGGGAAAAATGTTCAAAAAATGATTTTTTTCTTTTACTTCCTCAACTCACCCACACAATACAGTACTTTCCATGAATGCACCTCCCCCTGTTGGATTCCCTTCTAGTTCCTGTTAATACCGGGTGCTGCGGTCTGAAACCGGAAATGATGTCCCATCGCAGAAGCACTTTCCCTACCTCTTTGTCCCAAGGTTCACCCGCCCCGTCAATCTCATTAGGAAGACCCCGCCTCCTTTTCCCATCATGCATCGCCTGAGCAAGGCCCAGTTTCCGTCTAGGTTTCTCCCATTCTTTTGCTACTTTCCTTTAAAAAACTGCACTCCACAGGAGAAGAGTCCCAGAATCATTTCCTTTGATAAAAAAAAGGCGAGAAAAGGTCTAAAGGGAAACAGTGGGTTTGTACCATTCCCCCCCCCCCCGCAGTTGTGCTCACCATAACCTTACAGTGTTTCCACCATCCGAGCTTTATATACCAACGGCGCGCTTGTATGTTATGTGCTCCGTATGGAAACACATATACCGTGGTGCCTGCAAGGGAACCTCGGGACCCTCGCCGCTAGCAGTGCAGCGCAAACAGCCACAGCGTACAGAGGCGGAGGGAGAGGAGGAAAATCTCCTTTTTTAGGGCTTGGACATTACAAGCGGGACCTTTGGGAGGAAGAGAAGGGGGAAATAAAAACCAGCCCCCTCCGCAATAAATAGAGGGCGGCAAGCTACCACTCAAATACCGTAGAAAGGGGGGGGGGGAGCGGAGAGCGGGGAAGACTTTGCAGAAGTCAAAACAAAGAACATCCGGATAACGTCGCCGGGGAAAATACTGAAATAACTTAGAAGGAAGAAAGGTGGAAGGAAAAGGAAAGGGAGCTCTCTTGATTGCGGCACAACCGACAGATATACATTAAGCAAAACCCAGTGAAAGGCTCTAAATTAAGGACAGCGAAGGAGAGCTAGATAAGGAAAGTTCAAGAGGGAAGGGTGGTAATGGTCAAAATAATGGGAGAAGGAGAACAAATGATTATAGTGGGAATCTATGCTCCAAATGGAAGCAAATCAAAATTCTTTAGAAATATAGAAAGCAAAATGTTGGAAAATGCAAGTATGCAAATGTAAGAGACCCTTTCTTTCCAAGCCTTCCCTCTTAACTCCTGCCCTCATCCCAGCTCTGCCCACCCTGAAACCTTCCCACAATATGCCCCCTCCCCCCTGATGCCCTCCCTGAACATGCCCCCTCCCCCCTGAAACCTTCCCACAATATTCCCCTTTGCTCCTTGAAACCTTCCCACAATATGCCCCCTCCCCCCTGATGCCCTCCCTGAACATGCCCCCTCCCCCCTGAAACCTTCCCAAAATATTCCCCTTTGCTCCCTGAAACCTTCCCACAATATGCCCCCTCCCCCCTGATGCCCTCCCTGGACATGCCCCCTCCCCCCTGAAACCTTCCCAAAATATTTCCCTTTACTCCCTGAAACCTTCCCACAATATGCCCCCTCCCCCCTGATGCCCTCCCTGAACATGCCCCCTCCCCCCTGAAACCTTCCCACAATATTCCCCTTTGCTCCCTGAAACGTACCCATAATATGCCCCCTCCCCCCTGATGCCCTCCCTGATACACACACAAACACACACACAGAGTGCTTTTTTTCTTTAAAAAATGTTTAAGGGTACTCTCATTTAAATAAAGTTATTTTGAACTTATTCTGCGTCTTCTCAGATGGGTTTCATTAGAAAAGTTGTGCCGGAGTCCTCCCGGCGTGAGCAGAAGCTCCGCCGGGCCTCTCCGACGCGGGGAAAAGCCCCGCCGGGCCTCCCCAGTGCGGGAAGAAGCCGCGCTGGGCCTCGGAGGCCTGAGAAAAAACTGTGCCGCCCCCCCCCATGGAAAAAAAAACCGCTCGCTGTGGGTGCTGTGCCGCGAGATTTTTTTCAGGAGACAGGTGTTCCGTTGCCCAGAAGAGGGTGAAAAACACTGAAATAGATGACTGAATGGAAAGAAGGAAGGAAGGAAGGAAGGAAGGCCAAAGCAGTGACTCACGCAGGAACACAACAGGCACCCTCCTCTGAGGGAGAGTGATTGTGCTGTGCCTTTACACTGGGAATGATCCATCTGCAACTAATGAAGAGACAGGGCAGAATCCTACCCCCCTCCCAATAACAGATGGAAAGAGTCAGGGCTCAAGGAATATATACTGGACATCTTCCTTTCCAAGTGGATACTTTAGACTCACAGGAGCGCTTTTGTCTGCCTGTCTTACTTTTATTAAACTATTTGAAATGTTACAAAAACAAATGTATACCCAGTAAAATAAAGTCACAAGACAGACTACATTGCATTATGAAAGGAGACCATTTATCTACAGTAACAATGAAACTGGGGTGGTGAATCCCTTTCTCTTTTGCATGCTGTCAGTGGGTTTATTCATCTGGAAGATCTTGGACATTTAATAGGATTTAAGTACATAGCCCATGTAGTCCAGCTCTCTCTTCTCACAGTGGCCAGTCAGATTCATATGGGAAGCCTAAAAGCAGGACATTAGTGCAACATAACTTGCCTCACCTGGTATTCTGGTTTTCAGCTGCACAGCGCCTCTGACAATGGGGGTGGAACACAGCCATGACGGCTAGTTGCCATTGACAGCCTTATTCCCCATGGATTTGCTTTGTCCTGGATCTTGTTTACCTTGTTTGTCGTCCTTATAGTGCAGGGGTGCCCAAACCTTTTTTCAAAGAGGGCCAGATTTGATGAAGTGAACATGTGTGAGGGCCGACCGAAGTTGTTGAGCTTTTTTTAGGATTTTACCCCAGGCATAGCTGTCAACTTTCGGATTTGAAAATAAGGGATTTTCCCAAACTTTCGGATTTGAAAATAAGGGATGCCAAGAGGGCCGTGCAATGGCACCAAGTAGCCTCGCCACCCTGCGCTCCAGAGGCTGCGCGCAAACAGGTGAGCGAAAGAGTGAGCGCATAGACGGCAGGCAGGCTGTCTGTCTGGTTGGGCGTGAGGGTCTGGCTGCACAAGGCATGCAAGCTCCGCCCCCAGTCGGTCTCAGACTCCTTATTGGCAGCCGAGCAACGCAGCTGAGGAGCCTCCCTGGCCGGCAGGGAGGAAGAGAAGCTGCTTCCTTTGAAATCCGGGAAATTTAAGGGATATCAACAATCCGGGATAGCAGCGGGAAACGGCATTGGAATAAGGGAGTTTCCCGCAAAAAAAGGGAGGGTTGACAGCTATGACACAGAATCCAGGATTTATGTTGGGAAATCAAAGAGTTTTCTCTAGCAACTCTTTTGTATCACTTTGAGAGATGACACTTCACACCTGAGTACCTACTTAATATCATTTAATGACTCAGATTTCTTTGTCACGCTATAAAGCTACCGGTAATGGCTGTGACATCTGAATGGCTATTCTTTTTCTACAGTGGGGACCATCTACCCATCAATTCCTCTTGGTTTGTTGCCTTCCCCTCTTATGGCTGCCCCCACAAAACATCGTTTCTGCATCAGCTCCGGAGTTTACACACGAGATAACATTCTAAACCAGGCATAGGCAACCTTGGCTCTCCAGATGTTTTGGAACTACAATTCCCATCATCCCTGACCACTGGTCCTGTTAGCTATGGGATTTGTAGTCCCAAAACATCTGGAGAGCCAAGGTTGCCTGTGCCTGTTCTAAACCATGCCAGGACTGAAAAGCCTTTTGACAGAGCAAAGCCAACACCCAAAAGAGCCACTGGGATATTTTAATGGCAAACATGCAGCCCAGCAAGCCATACCCACCAGGTACCGTATTCCCTAACAAACATAGCTGTCAACTTTCGGATTTGAAAATAAGGGATTTTTCCAAAGTTTCAGATTTGAAAATAAGGGATGCCACAAGGGCGGTGCAATGGCACCAAGTAGCCTCGCCACCCTGCACTCCAGAGGCTGCGCACGAACGGGTGGCAGGCAGGCTGTCTGGTTGGGCGTGAGGGTCTGGCTGCACAAGGCATGCAAGCTCCGCCCCCAGTCGGTCTCAGACTCCTTATTGGCAGCCGAGCAACGCAGCTGAGGAGCCTCCCTGGCCAGCAGGGAGGGAGAGGAGCTGCTTCTTTTGAAATCCGGGAAATTTAAGGGATGTCAACAATCTGGGATAGCAGTGGGAAGCGGCATTGGAATAAGGGAGTTTCCCGCAAAAAAAGGGAGGGTTGACAGCTATGCTAACAAAGTTCACCATCTTTGATCCAAGAAAGAGACCAGGAATTTGGCTCACTGTTTTACCAAACCATTTAATTACAAAACGTTGCTACGGAGCTGCTACAAAAGAGCTTCACCACAGAAGCATCCCAAAGTCCTGGAAGGAAAGGTCCAAAGTGGTGGTTTTTACGGAGAAGAGGCTGGCAAGGCCAACCTTTTTGTGTCCAAGGTTTCCAACTCTGCTCCAGAGGAATAAGGAATTGGTCCACTCCTGCCCTGAACGGGGCTCCTGTCTCTTTCGCAGCAGCATAAAGGGGGACTTCAGGCAAGAGAGGTTTCCCTTGTCCACACTGCCAGCTGCCCCTGCTCGATTTCTGTCTTCTGCCACCCCATTCCTGCCAGTTCAATGAAGCGGCTCAATCCTGCTTAAGATGAACTAGCTCTCCTGACCCAAGAGAGGGGACACAGAAATCCCGCTGCCCCACGGAGAGCAAAGAGAGCCTCTTTTCATACGTCCACCACGTAAGGCGCCACCAGCTCCAGGTCCACCACCGACTCCTCCAGAGGCTGCTCCACATGGAAGTCACGCTGGTGCTGGGGGCCCTGGTGGGCTTTTTTGCCCCCACGCTGAGGGATGGGCAGCTCCAAGTGGTGGGCAGGCAGCGGGGGAGTGAAGAAATAGGGGTGCAACAGCGCCTGGAGAACGAAAGGAAGTCATAGCTGTCAACTTTCGGATTTGAAAATAAGGATTTTTTTCAAACTTTCGGATTTGAAAATAAGGGATGCTGCGAGGGCGGTGCAATGGCACCAAGTAGCCTCGCCACCCTGCGCTCCAGAGGCTGCGCGCGAACGGGTGAGCGAAAGAGCAAGCGTGTAGACGGCTGGCTGTCTGGTTGGGCGTGAGGGTCTGGCTGCACAAGACGGGGACGAAGATGGGCAGCCGCCGCTGGCCAAGGCACCCCAGAGCCTCGCGTGTGCGGGGTTCCAGCGGTCTGGCCAGTCGCACCGCGGCCACATCGGCGGCGGCTTCACTGGACAGCGGCTCCTGGGCTACGAGGTGGCCCCGAGTTCTAAATACTGAGAAGGGGGGGCGCCAGAGGGATTTTTGCGCCACGGCGCGGGATGTGCTTAAGACGGCCCTGGGTGAGAGGCTGCCAGCTCTGCAGGCAAGGGGTGACATAACTGGGATCCTGAGCACCACTGAGGTGCCGCAGAAAGTAGTTGGTCAAGGGAGTCATGGACTCAAAAGGTTGAAAACCTCTGCACCTCTGTCTAAACTCCCTCTTCCCTTCCCCTCCATTTACCCCCCCCCCCACACATTTCTTCGTTATCTGAACTTCAATTACTAATTGCCATTCATGCATCTAAATAAATAGCCACATTCAAACAGTGAGTAGGGTGTCCTCTCACCCCCTCACTCGGGGAACATGGGAAAGCCAGGCCCCTTTAAAAGTCCACTGGAAATAGACTGGGGCGCCATCTGGTGGCAATTTGGAGCACAACAACTGGCGCTGTGGGTTAAACCACAGAGCCTAGGGCTTGCCGATCAGAAGGTCGGCGGTTCGAATCCCCGCGATGGGGTGAGCTCCCGTTGCTCAGTCCCCTCTCCTGCCAACCTAGCAGTTCAAAAGCACGTCAAAGTGCAAGTAGATAAATAGGTACCGCTCCGGCGGGAAGGTAAACGGCGTTTCCGTGCGCTGCTCTGGTTCGCCAGAAGCGGCTTAGTCATGCTGGCCACATGACCCGGAAGCTATACGCCGGCTCTAGGCCAATAAAGCGAGATGAGCGCTGCAACCCCAGAGTCGTCCGCGACTGGACCTAATGGTCAGGGGTCCCTTTAGCTTTAGCTTTTTAACTGCCCTTTCCATAGTGTGTTCCAAGCGTGTGCTGATGTGAGATGCATCTCCCCTGGCCCAGAAACGAACGCACGTATTTAAAAGGGGCGTGCATTCATGGTGGAGGCCTCTTCCAGGACACCTGGAGAGCACATTCTAGAGGGGAATGGGGTCTCTTGGAGCACAGAATCCCCCCAGTTGGCCAGTTCCCCATGCCCCCCCCAAAGGGACAAAAGGAAGGAACCATGTGGCAAGGGCAACCCAATGCCAGGACTACTCTCCAAGCACCAATTCTACAATCACTGTGAGATTCCTGCTATTCCCACAGCTGATGAGCTGCACTGAACTCAGAGGTGTGCAGTTCTGACTTCGCTATTTATTAAACAGCGTTCAACTGAAGTATGGCGACCAGCCTTTACAGCGTGCACCCATTACTCACGTCCTTCAACCCAACCGAATTCCTCGCCCTGTTCCCTGCTCTGGTGTCTGCAAAGGCCAGCTAGGAACCTCCCTGCATCTCTTACCTGGGCTGCCTGCACACGCTGCTTGGAAGGATAGACCAGGAACTGTTTCAGGAGCTGCAGGGCTTGTGGGGAGGCATCAGGCACCACCTGCTCCAGGGGAATTGGCAGCTTCTCTTTGAAGGAAATCTTGTTGTAATCCGGCAACTCTGTGATCTCCTGCTCTCAAACAGTTGGGAAACATGAGCTCTCAAGCTTCTTTGTTTTTAAACTGCCCCCCCCATTCCTCCCAGAGACAAAAGGATGGGACGCTGACCCACAACCTCTGCGGGCAATCCCATAACTAACAAACCCACCGGCCAGATCTTCTGGTTTGGGGTCCCAAGGACTCGGAGGACACAGCACAGCTGCTCAATATCGCTTTCTCCGGGGAAAAGTGGGGAGTTGTTGAGAAGTTCGGCAAAGATGCATCCCACAGCCCTGGTCAAAGGAGAGAGAGGGTGGGCAGCCGAAGCAGGTCAAAACAGAGGTGAAATGCACAAGGCCCAGAAACTAACCACATCCTAGTTGTGGGTTCTGCACTGCATATTCAAACTGGTGTGGAACCGGATAGTTTTGTACTGCTGCAAGGGTGTGAAGAAATTATGGATTTCTAGCTGAGAGGCTTGATAGTTAAACAGGCACCAAACTGGCAAAGTTTTATAGTGTATATGTCTTCCACACACAGAGACACCCCAAGCAAATCCTATGAAAGGATATGAAAGGTTTATGTAACCTGCCTTTTTTTATTTTGTAAACTCCTTAGAAATCTATTTGGCACTAAGCAGTACATAAACAAGTATTAAACATGTTCCTCATGCTCATAAAGCCACAGCTGATGAGATTCCATGGGGGCAGCTGCTGCATGATGGCTAAACCAGCTGATCTCTGTAGTATATAATTGCCCTGGGGCTCACCTTGGGCTCCAATATAACTTTTAATAAAATAATAATAATGGATTTCCCACCCTTGGGAAGAGAGATCCGTAAAACAGCATGGGGATGGAGGGATTCTTCACAGCAGAGACGGGGCAGCTGTGGTGAGCCTTCAGGAGTCCCTCATCCTCAGCAGACAGCATGGCCAATGGTCAGGGATGATGGGAGATGTAGTCCAACGACATCTGGAGGGCCACAGGTTCCCCATCCCTCCTTTGTAGCAAAAGACAAGGCAAATATACTCACCAGAGATCCACACCTTCGTCATATTTCCGAGCACCGTACAGGAGTTCAGGAGCCCGGTACCACCTAATGCAGAAAGGTTAGGCGAGTCACACCTTTGAGGGTACCAAAACTCATTCGTCTCTAGTGCTTCCCAGCTCCAGCTACCAGGCTCAACACTTCACACTAATCTCGAGAGACAGCTCCTGGAAGCCATCAGACTCCACAGCATTCTCAATGCTAAGCCAGACTGCAAGCGCCATGGATGGAGAGCTGTTTCTTTGTCGTCGTTCCAGCAGGAGCAAGGGGTGGGCTTTCCCTTCCCCGGCTTTATGCTCAGCCCACACCCCCTGCCCATCCCGACTCACCTGGTGGCCACTTGGTGGCTATACAGTCTCTCTCCATCACTGGTGAACACCCTGGCCAGGCCAAAATCAGCAATTTTCAGCTGACCCGTGGAGCTGATCAGCAAATTGGCTGGTTTCAGATCCTGAAAAGGACAGGGAGGAGTTCAGAAATACGTGCAGTTTTTAACAGGAGAACCGAGGGGTGAAGAGGAGTACGGCGCAAACAGGTGAGAAAAGGGGAGATGGGATCTCGGGGAGAAGAAAGCAACCTGGTAGCCAGGCCTCACCCGATGCATTATAGAGTTGGCATGGCAGAAGGCCACCCCCTTGAGCAGCATCAGCATGTAGCCTTTGACTTGGGCCTCGGTGAGCGGCTGCTCGGAGTTGCGGATGACCTCCGACAAGTCGGACAGCATGTATTCGAACACAAGCCTGTGCCGTGGGGGAAGAAATCCTTCAGCTTCACCACCTGGGGAGAGGGAGAGAAGTAGTTGCCTTCTGACTCTTCAATGTGTAGTAGCCAAAAGGCTGAGAGACTAGAATGGGAAATCAAGTTGATGCAGGGGCGGAGGAAGCCTCCTCGCTACCCGGGGCGGCGAACGGAGCCTCCCCCCCGGGGCGGGGCACCGTGACGTCCCGACGCACCGTCCCGACGCAGTGCGCATGCGCAAAATGCCGCGTGTGTGCACTCCGTCGCCGGGCCACCACTGCTCCCGCGGCGCCCTTGCGAGCCACCGCGCCAAAAGTTGCAGCAGCGAGGCAGTTCTACGAGCCGCCGATTGCGTGCGGCAGCCCATGGGGTTGCCCCGCTGCTGCCGCTTTTGACGCGGCGGCTCGCAAGGGCGCCGCGGGAGCAGCGGCAGCCCGGTAACGAGCTGCCGATCGTGCGCCGCAGCTCCGGCGGGTGGGCCCCAGGCGGGGCCAGCCAAAATGTCACCCCCCCTCCCCTGGAACCCAGGGCATACCGCCCCTCCGCTCCCCCCTTGCTACGCCACTGAGTTGATGGACTATGCCAAAATGGCAAAATTAACTGGGAAGCTCAGGAATCTGTATCTGGAATTAGTTTGGCCAAACACAGCTTGATTTAAATGCTTTGGCGCAGCTTGGGTTTTGCAAGCCCCTTTTCTTTCTTTGCTGAATTTGGAACTAGAAAGGGCTTGAAAAAAGAAGGAGAGCCAGGATAGGCAAATGCCAAACTAAGGTCTCCAGTGCATGCATGGAGAACTCATACAGAGCTCCATGTGTGCAAGGGAACCCCATAATGCATTAGACTGAAAACGATGAGCTATGCTACCATCAGGGAATCTCTGCTCCTGACCAAGTCAATTCCCCAATCTCAATTCCCCAGCAATCAGCATTTTCTATGTTTTTGGCAAAAACTACGTATGAGCAATTCTTTATTTGGTGCTTTGTATTTCACAATTACAGCTGTTAAGGTATTCAGAGATCCTAATCAGTGCTTTTTTTCTGGGGGAAGCATATCCCTAAACATTATGTGAATCTTTGCACTTTTGTAAACTTACTGTATTTATTTTTCCCAATTTGAACGATAAAATTGTGATTTTCTTGAGTCAAAATGAGAGTACCTGTCAGGGACATGCCCTCCCCTGCCAGTCCGGCACTGAGTGGGTACCGGAAGCCTCAGCCTCTGTTGTCCATGGACACGTCTCCCAGTGAGTTTGCCAGCTCCTCCCCGGGGGAGGAGGAGTTACCAGGGAGGAGCCAAGTGGGAAGGGGTCTCCAGGATGATGCAGAGCAGGGTGGATAAAAATCAATGATTTTTTTTTAAAAAAATCGGATTTTTTTGATTTAAATCAGATTTTTTTGATTTAAATCGGATTTTTTTTATTTAAATTGGATTTTTAAAATAAAATGCTTTTGGAGGAAAAATCTTTCTAAATATAGTCTTCTATTTAAGTTACATTGTAGTCCAAAGGCTATTCATCAGGAAATAAGGATTTGTTTTAAGTTTATCAAGTGTGCTAAAACTCAGTCTAAGTTTTTTTTTTAAAAAATGTTTAACCACATCAGTTAACAAACATGGATACGTATGCTATCATGTTATTGTTTTAGTTAAATAAATTGTTTAAATGGTTATTAAGGAAATGATTATTTTTCTCCTTCCAATAAAGTACAGCAGAAAAGTTGTCCAAATATAAACAGTTAACTTATTAAACCTCACCATAATTTCATAATTATCTGTCTATGTATTTCTAGTAGTATAACCAAATCAGTAATTTTTGATATAACTGTAAAAACTACTCTGAAAATTTATTATTCCAAAAATGAAACCTTCATATGGTTGTAAATATTAAGATTATACCAGCAAGAATGAGTCTTTTTGTAAAAAAAAATTTAAATCAAGTCTTACTGACTAGTGATTTAAATCAAGCCTTACTGACTAGTGATTTAAATCGTGATTTAAATCGTGATTTAAATCAATTTGATTTAAATCAAATCCACCCTGATGCAGAGAGACCCAGCACCGCTCAGCAGACCCTTTCCGAGGGGGAGACACCATTTCCGGCGCCTGCTTTACGCAGAGGGGTGAGGGGAGCAAGGAGGCGGCACTTCAGGGTGCCAAGACTCTGGTGTTGGCGCCGCAACAGGAGGGGGGCACTTCGGGATTCTGCTAGCGACTAGGTGGTCATGTTTAAGGATAGCTCCGCACTGTACATACTTTGCACAATAAAGATAGTTGAAAGACGAGACGGACTTGGTCTTTACTCATGAGCAACTGTTAAGCGAATCTGACAGTACCCCTAAACAATTTTTTAAGAAAACTAACTATATCCCTACCGCTGAATCAATACAAGGGGACTAGCTGACCTGGTTGCCTCTTCTGCTTTGACCAGAACAATGTGACAGCCTGGTGTTTGATCCTGACGCTGATAACCCATATCCCTGACAGGACAGCTGCACCAAACTCAGCACATGCAACCCATGAGAGAGAAATAGTAATGTCAACCACACCTCACAGCTAGAAATATATGAGCATCTTGTTTTGTATGCTTTGAACAATAAACCTGCCACGTTGTTATGCTACAGACCACGTCCTCTAATGTGGAATTGGATATTTGCATTTCAGTGTGTGTTTTTCTTCTCCTCACACCCCACTCCAAGGTTTCCAGTCCTCATGTTTACAAAAAAAAAAAGCCTTAACACCGAAAGGGCCTGGATGAACTTTCCACTGATTTACAAGATTCCCTCATCATAACCATTAACCACTTCTGGCGAGCATTCACCATCCTCTGTCTCCCATCTTTATGAAACAATTCTTATCGCTGTTCTTTTTCCGGGCCTAGACAAAATCTCATATACTGCAACAAATATTTTAAAATGCAAACATGCAATTTTTTTAAAAAAACAACAACTGGCAAACAAAAGCAGATTTGTCCAGTTGACACAATTTCATTTGCATCCTAGTGCCGTAGCATGGAGTGCCAGATCCACGGTTTAAGAAACTAACAGCTTTGGCCAACTAACCGGGCTTTGGCCGGGACCACATAACACCGGTCCTGAGAGATCTACATTGGCTCCCACTACGTTTCCGAGCACAATTCAAAGTGTTGGTGCTGACCTTTAAAGCCCTAAACGGCCTCGGTCCTGTATACCTGAAGGAGCGTCTCCACCCCCACCGTTCAGCCCGGACACTGAGATCCAGCGCTGAGAGCTTTCTGGCGGTTCCCTCACTGCGAGAAGCAAAGCTACAGGGAACCAGGCAGAGGGCCTTCTCGGTAGTGGCGCCTGCCCTGTGGAACGCCCTCCCAGCAGAGGTTAAAAGGATCAACAATTGCATGACATTTAGAAAACACCTGAAGGCAGCCCTGTTCAGGGAAGTTTTTAATCTGTGATGTGTTAATGTATTTTAATGTTTGCTGGAAGCCGCCCAGAGTGGCTGGGGGAACCCGGCCGGATGGGCGGGGTACAAATAATAAATTATTATTATTATTATTATTATTATTATTATTATTATTATTATTATTATTATAACACAATTTATTTCTAAGGCTATCGTAACCCAAACCACATCCTCCCTTCTTCTCAGCCTAAGGTAAACTGAGGTAAAAAGGTAAACACACACCCTGACCATTAGGTCCAGTCGTGACTGACTCTGTGGTTGTGGCGCTCATCTCGCATTATTGGCCAAGGGAGCCGGCGTACAGCTTCCAGGTCATGTGGCCAGCATGACTAAGCCACTTCTGGCGAACCAGAGCAGCGCACAGAAACGCCGTTTACCTTCCCACTGCAGCGGTACCTATTTATCTACTTGCACTTTGACGTGCTTTCGAACTGCTAGGTTGGCAGGAGCAGGGACCAAGCAACGGGAGCTCACCCCGTCGCTTCAGATCGGCAAGCCCTAGGCTCTGTGGTTTAACCCACAGCGCCACCCTCGAGGTAAACACACACAAAAGAAATTCAAACAGGCTACTCACATGTTGATTTTCCTCAATCTCCTGCAGGGCTTTGATCTCCCGAAGGGCTTGATTGGGGATCCCATCCTCTAACTTGCGGAGAGCCACCTTCTTCAGGGCAACAGTCTCACCTGTCTGCAGTGAAAGAAACCCAAAAGCTCTCTACTCCCCTGCTTGACTCATTCTTCTCCCAGAGCTTGAGAAAAATACCAAAAGGCAATCCCTGGTGAAAGGTGAGACCCCACTTACTTCTATGTTCTTGGCTTTGAAAACGATGCCATGGGCTCCTTCTCCAATGCGGCCTAGGATGCTATATTGGTCCATGGTGGCCTCTATTTGTAGAAAAGGGAATTCAGTCACAATGCATACTCAGTGGTATGTCTCAGCCTGACATGCATTCATAATTACAGAACAGTAAAGCCTGCAAGTTTATAGTCCACCTTTCATATATCTCACACTGTGAGAAGGGTGCAGATCGCTATAGCTGTGCCTATACTATACTTTTAATCCAATACCAGATTGTTTTAGGGCTACAGATTTCTATAGGTATGTCTACACAATAAATTTTATCTGGTTCCACATTGTTACACTAGTGCAGATTTCTATAAATACGTCAAATTTAATTTACTTCCACAGCGCTCAAGCAAAAGTACCGAAGTTGTATGAAGGCATGCAAAAAAGAAATTGGAAACACTTCACAAAATTACAATTCTATTTGCCGGAAGCCAAAACTGTTAAGGGCAGACTTTCCAGGGGAAAAACCAGGGAACTGTAGTTTCTCTTTGCAGAGCTATGGCCAACACCCTTAAGAAACGACAGTTCCCATGAAGTCATACACTTTAAATGTGCATTGAATATCCTTTAAATTTTTCAAAAATAACTTACAAGTGAAATGGTTGGGACAAAAATCTGTCTATACTGTCTGCACTTTAATGTTGTATTTTAATCTTGTTTTTAAGTTGTATATTAATCAATTGTTTTTATACCAACCCAACCCAACTAAGCCCTTATCCTGCATGGGATGGGATCCAACATTTGCAGAGATATTTCCTGTCCTGGGGGGGTGGGCCAGCCCTGCTTGCAGGAACACACGGGGAGGGAGGGGGTCGCTTCATGCACTGGAGGATTCGCACTCAGCACTGGGCTGAGTCAAGGGGGACCCCCAGGCACACACACCCCTCCCAGCCACCCCCACCCCCACCCAGCTTGGCTCCCTACAAGGATCAGGAATCTGCGCCGTGGGGAGTTCAGCTGGGATACCCACAGGTACAGCCACAGATCCAGGTACAGGTACACACTACAGCATCCCCGCCAACGACCCACTTGCAAGCATCACCACCTCCTCCTTTCCCACCATGCACCTCTCCCTTCCCCTCCAGCCTCTGGGGCGCAGTCCCGGTGGTTCCCAGACGACAGCTCAGGTTCTCCGTTGCAGCCGGCAACCTCCTCCCTCTGCGGGGCGAAGGTAGTGGAAATATATAGTCTCACATCCCCCCACCTTTTATAGAGGTGGGGGCGGAATAGAAAGCTGGACGGGCATCGTCCCCCCACCCACCCACCCATTTTTCCCGGGCGTTTCCCCATCCCCAGGCTCCTTTGCTTTTTTATATATGCGATTTTTATTAAATTTTCTGTTTTACAATTTCAGATCAACATTTTACCTACTCAAGGTATCAACGACTTCCCTTCTTCTCTTTCCATGGTTCATTTTGCATATCTTATATCCCTGCATATTTTACAAAAACCATACCAATCGGTTCTCCATTATTACATCCATCAAAAATCATTTACACTGTTGACTTTATCTTAATGCTGCCGGCGTTTTCAGCTGTACACAGTTATTTTCCATATATTCACCTGTCGAGTTTCCGCCTGCCACCCACGTGTTAAAGGAGCGAAGGTGTCATTTCCAGGCCGCCGCCCCCACCAATATTTCAAAAGTCTAGATAGGGGCTTGCGCACCATTGTTCGGGGGTCTCCTCCCTCCTGCGTTGCAACCCTATTGCAACAGTTTTATTTCCTTTAATAAAGATAAGGCTTACTTTCCGCTTTGCTTTCGATCTACTCTGCTTGGCCTCTGCTTTCTCTGCGACCCATAGAGATCTCCTGAGAGAGCTCTCCTATACGGGCTCTAGATACCCCATAAGGGAATCAATTAGACATATTTTTCTTACAACATTGGAACAAAGACAGCTCGGCAGGTAGACATTCGCCAGGTGCAGCGTCTCTCCCTCATTATGGAGACCCTTCGAGCCAAGCGGGCTCTATTTAAAGATCTGTATTGCCTTCTCGCCGCCGGCTTCCGCCACTGTCGCTTCTCGCACAGGGGTGGCTAATTGGGAACCGGAAGTGATGGCTGCGCGAGGAACCATCCTACCTCTTTGGCCTGGATTCGGGAGGCGGTCGCGTTGCCTAGCAACCCATCCCTGACGCTTCCCCGACGCTTTGCTTTTAACCCTGTCACCGCCGGACAGAGCCCGCCCCTTAAAGCAGGGTTAGCCAACCCGGGATCATGCTGCTGGCTGGGGTGCTGTCATTTTAGGGGGTGGCACTTAATTTTTTGCAAATTCCCTCGGGGGAGGGGGGCGTCTTGAAAATATGTTTCTGGATGTGAGGGATTAAAATGTGCTATTATTTTTGTGATTGGACAACATTTTGCTTGGCAAGCCTACGTTTTTGGCACATAAACTGCATTTGGAAAACCAAATAATTTTACCTCCTGAAAATGTCCAGTAATGCTAAACAACAACAACAACAAATATTAATAAATAATATAACTGCAATTACTTGGCAATCACTTTTAATGATTTCTATGCAGTTTTACAAATAAAATCCTTTATACAACAACTGCAATATTAATAACTTCTCTTCGTGTTGACACATTAAATGATTTATGAAGCTACAAGTGAGGAACTCAAACTATATCCTTGTTCTTCCTGTGTGTGGCTATTACCCGTATTCTGTCTGTGGTGTTTCTTCCCGTGCTTGTAAGATGTTATGTCTTTCTTTTCCCCAGTTGTTGCTGTTATCCATCATGCCTTGGGCAGAGCTGATATTCCATTGTTGTTCCAGAAATTTCTCCATTGCTCCTTCCATTTGAAAAAGTCAAGACATCCAAGTGCTGGAGGCCTAGGAACATTTGAATGGCACCACATTGGCTACTCCTGCTTAGAAAGGGCATGTACACTGTGAAAGAGTTGCAGGAATCCTGGATTCCCTTCGGAAGGGTGGCGGGTGGGGCTGCCACTTTATTTTACCTGGCTTTTACTTTATTGTTTTCCTGGCAAGGCTCCTAAGCTGTTAAACTAACTGTTGCATGAAAATCAGGCACTTAGCATCCACAGAAGCCATACCAAAGCTTACCACCACCATCATCATCATCATCATCACTTTTAATTTGTATACCGTCTTTCTATCTTACGAAACCCAAGGCGGTTTACAAGCTGAAGAAACAAAGTACGTAGACCTTATAACAATCTAATGCAATACAAAAATGTGATAATAAAACATAACTCAAATAAAGTAACTCAACAATCATTAGAATAGTATGGAATAATAATAGCAGCATATAAAAATTAAACAGAAATCCACTCTTAACAATTACAATGAATAATTTCTAAACTACAATCAATAAAACAATAGCAAGCCACAAAGCATAAAATAATACAATACAAATTGAGAAGCAGGGACTGGAGGGTGGGGCAAGGCAGGTGGAAGGCGGCATTGCCTGATGAAGTCTCTCCCCTCACCAGTTAGGGTCTGTGAGGGGAGAGACAGTGCCCAAATGCTGGGCCAATGAACTCAGGTCAGCAGAGAACATCCCTAGCCTAAAGGTAAAGGGACCCCTGACCGTTAGGTCCAGTTGCGGACAACTCTGGGATTGCAGCGCTCATCTCACATTATTGGCCGAGGGAGCCGGCATACAGCTTCCAGGTCATGTGGCCAGCATGACTAAGCCGCTTCTGGCGAACCAGAGCAGCGCACAGAAACGCCATTTACCTGCCCGCTGCAGTGGTACCTATTTATCTACTTGCACTTTGATGTGCTTTCGAACTGCTAGGTTGGCAGAAGCAGGGACCAAGCAACGGGAGTTCACCCCGTCACGGGGATTCGAACTCCCAACCTTCTGATCGGCAAAGCCTCCCACTTCACCAACCCTAATGGAACAGCCAGCAACAATTCTGGTTCTCTCCAGACGGGCACTCTGCTGCCACGACTGGCCAAACACCCAATAGCTCTCTTTGCCTAGCAGAATCACAGCCGGAGTGTGTGGAACAGAACAAGCTGTCTCTGTGCTCACAGCGTTTCATTGCAAGCCAAAAGGGGGGAAATATACCCACAGGTCCTGCCCCTCACAGCCTTGCATGGGTGTGGGGCTAAAGATTGAGTAGGTCTATGTGCTCCTGTGCTGACTATCGCTCATCATTCTCCCTGCATGTCTCCTTTTGCTATTCTCAGTCTGTTTTCCCACAGGTATACACCCATCCTAGGCTGATCACGAGGGAGGTCCACCCCACGGTGCACAGCAGTGACCAGGATGCTCCCAGCTGTTCTTCCAGGGTATCTGAATGCTGGCAAGCTCAAGTGGTCACATCAAAGGAAAATTACCCCAATCCTGGGGAGAAGCAATGATTACACTACTACCAAAAACAACAGAGATTGAAGAAATAGGCAATTATAGACCAATTAGCCTCCTAAACTGTGATTATAAAATCTTCGCAGGTATTTTGGCAAAAAGAATAAACGAAGTGCTGGGAACAATAATACTTAAGAATCCAGCGGGCTTTATGAAAGGTAGGCAAATCAAAGATAACACAACGCTTCCGGCTCTGAATTAATATGTGTAATAGAGGGTGGAGATGAGATGAGCTTGAGTCTTGACTGATCAGTCTTTTTTTTTTTTTTTAAAAGCACTTTTATCTTTCCCTGAATGAGATTGGGTACGCTGGGGAAAAATGTTCAAAAAATGATTTTTTTCTTTTACTTCCTCAACTCACCCACACAATACAGTACTTTCCATGAATGCACCTCCCCCTGTTGGATTCCCTTCTAGTTCCTGTTAATACCGGGTGCTGCGGTCTGAAACCGGAAATGATGTCCCATCGCAGAAGCACTTTCCCTACCTCTTTGTCCCAAGGTTCACCCGCCCCGTCAATCTCATTAGGAAGACCCCGCCTCCTTTTCCCATCATGCATCGCCAGAGCAAGGCCCAGTTTCCCTCTAGGTTTCTCCCATTCTTTTGCTACTTTCCTTTAAAAAACTGCACTCCACAGGAGAAGAGTCCCAGAATCATTTCCTTTGATAAAAAAAACGGCGAGAAAAGGTCTAAAGGGAAACAGTGGGTTTGTACCATTTCCCCCCCCCCAGTTGTGCTCACCATAACCTTAAAGTGTTTCCACCATCCGAGCTTTATATACCAACGGCGCGCTTGTACATTATGTGCTCCGTATGGAAACACATATACCGTGGTGCCTGCAAGGGAACCTCGGGACCCTCGCCGCTAGCAGTGCAGTGCAAAACAGCACAGCCACAGCGTACAGAGGCGGAGGGAGAGGAGGAAAATCTCCTTTTTTAGGGCTTGGACATTACAAGTGGGACCTTTGGGAGGAAGAGAAGGGGAAAATAAAAACCAGCCCCCTCCGCAATAAATAGAGGGCGGCAAGCTACCACTCAAATACCTTAGAAGGGGGGGGGGAGCGGAGAGCGGGGAAGACTTTGCAGAAGTCAAAACAAAGAACATCCGGATAACGTCGCCGGGGAAAATACTGAAATAACTTAGAAGGAAGAAAGGTGGAAGGAAAAGGAAAGGGAGCTCTCTTGATTGCGGCACAACCGACAGATCTACATTAAGCAAAACCCAGTGAAAGGGTCTAAATTAAGGACAGCGAAGGAGAGCTAGATAAGGAAAGTTCAAGAGGGAAGGGTGGTAATGGTCAAAATAATGGGAGAAGGAGAACAAATGATTATAGTGGGAATCTATGCTCCAAATGGAAGCAAATCAAAATTCTTTAGAAATATAGAAAGCAAAATGTTGGAAAATGCAAGTATGCAAATGTAAGAGACCCTTTCTTTCCAAGCCTTCCCTCTTAACTCCTGCCCTCATCCCAGCTCTGCCCACCCTGAAACCTTCCCACAATATGCCCCCTCCCCCCTGATGCCCTCCCTGAACATGCCCCCTCCCCCCTGAAACCTTCCCAAAATATTCCCCTTTGCTCCCTGAAACCTTCCCACAATATGCCCCCTCCCCCCTGATGCCCTCCCTGAACATGCCCCCTCCCCCCAGAAACCTTCCCAAAATATTTCCCTTTACTCCCTGAAACCTTCCCACAATATTCCCCTTTGCTCCCTGAAACCTTCCCACAATATGCCCCCTCCCCCCTGATGCCCTCCCTGAACATGCCCCCTCCCCCTGAAACCTTCCCACAATATTCCCCTTTGCTCCCTGAAACCTTCCCACAATATGCCCCCTCCCCCCTGATGCCCTCCCTGAACATGCCCCCTCCCCCCTGAAACCTTCCCAAAATATTTCCCTTTACTCCCTGAAACCTTCCCACAATATGCCCCCTCCCCCCTGATGCCCTCCCTGAACATGCCCCCTCCCCCCTGAAACCTTCCCACAATATTCCCCTTTGCTCCCTGAAACGTACCCATAATATGCCCCCTCCCCCCTGATGCCCTCCCTGATACACACACAAACACACACACAGAGTGCTTTTTTTCTTTAAAAAATGTTTAAGGGTACTCTCATTTAAATAAATTTATTTTGAACTTATTCTGCGTCTTCTCAGATGGGTTTCATTACCTACATTTGTTGGTGAAACACAATTCTGTAAATTATAAAGATGATTCCACCCCTCTATATTATGAAAGGGAAGATCCAGGTTTTCTAAAAAAAATTCAAGCAAATCATTGTAATAACTACCGTAATAAAGCACTGCTATAATTACCGGTATATATAATTTTCTTAAAATTTTGGTTTCATTCACCTTTTCTGTGCTGAAATGTCACAACCTGAACGACCATGGCTTGCCCCCCCCCCCAGTTTTGATCCTGGGTACGCCCCTGCTTGCTAATGCCATTAGTCAAATTAATGAATGATATTCTAGAGAAAGGAAAATTACCCCAATCCTGGGGAGAAGCAATGATTACACTACTACCAAAAACAACAGAGATTGAAGAAATAGGCAATTATAGACCAATTAGCCTCCTAAACTGTGATTATAAAATCTTCGCAGGTATTTTGGCAAAAAGAATAAACGAAGTGCTGGGAACAATAATACTTAAGAATCCAGCGGGCTTTATGAAAGGGAGGCAAATCAAAGATAACACAACGCTTCCGGCTCTGAATTAATATGTGTAATAGAGGGTGGAGATGAGATGAGCTTGAGTCTTGACTGATCAGTCTTTTTTTTTTTTTTTTTTTTAAGCACTTTTATCTTTCCCTGAATGAGATTGGGTACGCTGGGGAAAAATGTTCAAAAAATGATTTTTTTCTTTTACTTCCTCAACTCACCCACACAATACAGTACTTTCCATGAATGCACCTCCCCCTGTTGGATTCCCTTCTAGTTCCTGTTAATACCGGGTGCTGCGGTCTGAAACCGGAAATGATGTCCCATCGCAGAAGCACTTTCCCTACCTCTTTGTCCCAAGGTTCACCCGCCCCGTCAATCTCATTAGGAAGACCCCGCCTCCTTTTCCCATCATGCATCGCCAGAGCAAGGCCCAGTTTCCCTCTAGGTTTCTCCCATTCTTTTGCTACTTTCCTTTAAAAAACTGCACTCCACAGGAGAAGAGTCCCAGAATCATTTCCTTTGATAAAAAAAAAGGCGAGAAAAGGTCTAAAGGGAAACAGTGGGTTTGTACCATTTCCCCCCCCACACACAGTTGTGCTCACCATAACCTTAAAGTGTTTCCACCATCCGAGCTTTATATACCAACGGCGCGCTTGTACGTTATGTGCTCCGTATGGAAACACATATACCGTGGTGCCTGCAAGGGAACCTCGGGACCCTCGGGACCCTCGCCGCTAGCAGTGCAGTGCAAAACAGCACAGCCACAGCGTACAGAGGCGGAGGGAGAGGAGGAAAATCTCCTTTTTTAGGGCTTGGACATTACAAGTGGGACCTTTGGGAGGAAGAGAAGGGGAAAATAAAAACCAGCCCCCTCCGCAATAAATAGAGGGCGGCAAGCTACCACTCAAATACCGTAGAAGGGGGGGGGGGGAGCGGAGAGCGGGGAAGACTTTGCAGAAGTCAAAACAAAGAACATCCGGATAACGTCGCCGGGGAAAATACTGAAATAACTTAGAAGGAAGAAAGGTGGAAGGAAAAGGAAAGGGAGCTCTCTTGATTGCGGCACAACCGACAGATCTACATTAAGCAAAACCCAGTGAAAGGGTCTAAATTAAGGACAGCGAAGGAGAGCTAGATAAGGAAAGTTCAAGAGGGAAGGGTGGTAATGGTCAAAATAATGGGAGAAGGAGAACAAATGATTATAGTGGGAATCTATGCTCCAAATGGAAGCAAATCAAAATTCTTTAGAAATATAGAAAGCAAAATGTTGGAAAATGCAAGTATGCAAATGTAAGAGACCCTTTCTTTCCAAGCCTTCCCTCTTAACTCCTGCCCTCATCCCAGCTCTGCCCATCCTGAAACCTTCCCACAATATGCCCCCTCCCCCCTGATGCCCTCCCTGAACATGCCCCCTCCCCCCTGAAACCTTCCCACAATATTCCCCTTTGCTCCCTGAAACCTTCCCACAATATGCCCCCTCCCCCCTGATGCCCTCCCTGAACATGCCCCCTCCCCCCTGAAACCTTCCCAAAATATTCCCCTTTGCTCCCTGAAACCTTCCCACAATATGCCCCCTCCCCCCTGATGCCCTCCCTGAACATGCCCCCTCCCCCCAGAAACCTTCCCAAAATATTTCCCTTTACTCCCTGAAACCTTCCCACAATATTCCCCTTTGCTCCCTATAACCTTCCCACAATATGCCCCCTCCCCCCTGATGCCCTCCCTGAACATGCCCCCTCCCCCCTGAAACCTTCCCAAAATATTTCCCTTTACTCCCTGAAACCTTCCCACAATATGCCCCCTCCCCCCTGATGCCCTCCCTGAACATGCCCCCTCCCCCCTGAAACCTTCCCACAATATTCCCCTTTGCTCCCTGAAACGTACCCATAATATGCCCCCTCCCCCCTGATGCCCTCCCTGATACACACACAAACACACACACAGAGTGCTTTTTTTCTTTAAAAAATGTTTAAGGGTACTCTCATTTAAATAAAGTTATTTTGAACTTATTCTGCGTCTTCTCAGATGGGTTTCATTACCTACATTTGTTGGTGAAACACAATTCTGTAAATTATAAAGATGATTCCACCCCTCTATATTATGAAAGGGAAGATCCAGGTTTTCTAAAAAAAATTCAAGCAAATCATTGTAATAACTACCGTAATAAAGCACTGCTATAATTACCGGTATATATAATTTTCTTAAAATTTTGGTTTCATTCACCTTTTCTGTGCTGAAATGTCACAACCTGAACGACCATGGCTTGCCCCCCCCCCCAGTTTTGATCCTGGGTACGCCCCTGCTTGCTAATGCCATTAGTCAAATTAATGAATGATATTCTAGAGAAAGGAAAATTACCCCAATCCTGGGGAGAAGCAATGATTACACTACTACCAAAAACAACAGAGATTGAAGAAATAGGCAATTATAGACCAATTAGCCTCCTAAACTGTGATTATAAAATCTTCGCAGGTATTTTGGCAAAAAGAATAAACGAAGTGCTGGGAACAATAATACTTAAGAATCCAGCGGGCTTTATGAAAGGGAGGCAAATCAAAGATAACACAACGCTTCCGGCTCTGAATTAATATGTGTAATAGAGGGTGGAGATGAGATGAGCTTGAGTCTTGACTGATCAGTCTTTTTTTTTTTTTTTAAGCACTTTTATCTTTCCCTGAATGAGATTGGGTACGCTGGGGAAAAATGTTCAAAAAATGATTTTTTTCTTTTACTTCCTCAACTCACCCACACAATACAGTACTTTCCATGAATGCACCTCCCCCTGTTGGATTCCCTTCTAGTTCCTGTTAATACCGGGTGCTGCGGTCTGAAACCGGAAATGATGTCCCATCGCAGAAGCACTTTCCCTACCTCTTTGTCCCAAGGTTCACCCGCCCCGTCAATCTCATTAGGAAGACCCCGCCTCCTTTTCCCATCATGCATCGCCAGAGCAAGGCCCAGTTTCCCTCTAGGTTTCTCCCATTCTTTTGCTACTTTCCTTTAAAAAACTGCACTCCACAGGAGAAGAGTCCCAGAATCATTTCCTTTGATAAAAAAAAAGGCGAGAAAAGGTCTAAAGGGAAACAGTGGGTTTGCACCATTTCCCCCCCCCCACAGTTGTGCTCACCATAACCTTAAAGTGTTTCCACCATCCGAGCTTTATATACCAACGGCGCGCTTGTACGTTATGTGCTCCGTATGGAAACACATATACCGTGTTGCCTGCAAGGGAACCTCGGGACCCTCGCCGCTAGCAGTGCAGTGCAAAACAGCACAGCCACAGCGTACAGAGGCGGAGGGAGAGGAGGAAAATCTCCTTTTTTAGGGCTTGGACATTACAAGTGGGACCTTTGGGAGGAAGAGAAGGGGAAAATAAAAACCAGCCCCCTCCGCAATAAATAGAGGGCGGCAAGCTACCACTCAAATACCGTAGAAGGGGGGGGGGGGAGCGGAGAGCGGGGAAGACTTTGCAGAAGTCAAAACAAAGAACATCCGGATAACGTCGCCGGGGAAAATACTGAAATAACTTAGAAGGAAGAAAGGTGGAAGGAAAAGGAAAGGGAGCTCTCTTGATTGCGGCACAACCGACAGATCTACATTAAGCAAAACCCAGTGAAAGGGTCTAAATTAAGGACAGCGAAGGAGAGCTAGATAAGGAAAGTTCAAGAGGGAAGGGTGGTAATGGTCAAAATAATGGGAGAAGGAGAACAAATGATTATAGTGGGAATCTATGCTCCAAATGGAAGCAAATCAAAATTCTTTAGAAATATAGAAAGCAAAATGTTGGAAAATGCAAGTATGCAAATGTAAGAGACCCTTTCTTTCCAAGCCTTCCCTCTTAACTCCTGCCCTCATCCCAGCTCTGCCCACCCTGAAACCTTCCCACAATATGCCCCCTCCCCCCTGATGCCCTCCCTGAACATGCCCCCTCCCCCCTGAAACCTTCCCACAATATTCCCCTTTGCTCCCTGAAACCTTCCCACAATATGCCCCCTCCCCCCTGATGCCCTCCCTGAACATGCCCCCTCCCCCCTGAAACCTTCCCAAAATATTCCCCTTTGCTCCCTGAAACCTTCCCACAATATGCCCCCTCCCCCCTGATGCCCTCCCTGAACATGCCCCCTCCCCCCAGAAACCTTCCCAAAATATTTCCCTTTACTCCCTGAAACCTTCCCACAATATTCCCCTTTGCTCCCTATAACCTTCCCACAATATGCCCCCTCCCCCCTGATGCCCTCCCTGAACATGCCCCCTCCCCCCTGAAACCTTCCCAAAATATTTCCCTTTACTCCCTGAAACCTTCCCACAATATGCCCCCTCCCCCCTGATGCCCTCCCTGAACATGCCCCCTCCCCCCTGAAACCTTCCCACAATATTCCCCTTTGCTCCCTGAAACGTACCCATAATATGCCCCCTCCCCCCTGATGCCCTCCCTGATACACACACAAACACACACACAGAGTGCTTTTTTTCTTTAAAAAATGTTTAAGGGTACTCTCATTTAAATAAAGTTATTTTGAACTTATTCTGCGTCTTCTCAGATGGGTTTCATTACCTACATTTGTTGGTGAAACACAATTCTGTAAATTATAAAGATGATTCCACCCCTCTATATTATGAAAGGGAAGATCCAGGTTTTCTAA
Organism: Darevskia nairensis; assembly: GCA_034642065.1. NCBI lineage: Eukaryota > Metazoa > Chordata > Lepidosauria > Squamata > Lacertidae > Darevskia > Darevskia nairensis. The sequence goes on along the minus strand of JAWWNI010001131.1, from coordinate 662,264 downwards.
AAAAAATTCAAGCAAATCATTGTAATAACTACCGTAATAAAGCACTGCTATAATTACCGGTATATATAATTTTCTTAAAATTTTGGTTTCATTCACCTTTTCTGTGCTGAAATGTCACAACCTGAACGACCATGGCTTGCCCCCCCCCCCCAGTTTTGATCCTGGGTACGCCCCTGCTTGCTAATGCCATTAGTCAAATTAATGAATGATATTCTAGAGAAAGGAAAATTACCCCAATCCTGGGGAGAAGCAATGATTACACTACTACCAAAAACAACAGAGATTGAAGAAATAGGCAATTATAGACCAATTAGCCTCCTAAACTGTGATTATAAAATCTTCGCAGGTATTTTGGCAAAAAGAATAAACGAAGTGCTGGGAACAATAATACTTAAGAATCCAGCGGGCTTTATGAAAGGGAGGCAAATCAAAGATAACACAACGCTTCCGGCTCTGAATTAATATGTGTAATAGAGGGTGGAGATGAGATGAGCTTGAGTCTTGACTGATCAGTCTTTTTTTTTTTTTTTTTTAAGCACTTTTATCTTTCCCTGAATGAGATTGGGTACGCTGGGGAAAAATGTTCAAAAAATGATTTTTTTCTTTTACTTCCTCAACTCACCCACACAATACAGTACTTTCCATGAATGCACCTCCCCCTGTTGGATTCCCTTCTAGTTCCTGTTAATACCGGGTGCTGCGGTCTGAAACCGGAAATGATGTCCCATCGCAGAAGCACTTTCCCTACCTCTTTGTCCCAAGGTTCACCCGCCCCGTCAATCTCATTAGGAAGACCCCGCCTCCTTTTCCCATCATGCATCGCCAGAGCAAGGCCCAGTTTCCCTCTAGGTTTCTCCCATTCTTTTGCTACTTTCCTTTAAAAAACTGCACTCCACAGGAGAAGAGTCCCAGAATCATTTCCTTTGATAAAAAAAAAGGCGAGAAAAGGTCTAAAGGGAAACAGTGGGTTTGTACCATTTCCCCCCCCCCACACAGTTGTGCTCACCATAACCTTAAAGTGTTTCCACCATCCGAGCTTTATATACCAACGGCGCGCTTGTACGTTATGTGCTCCGTATGGAAACACATATACCGTGTTGCCTGCAAGGGAACCTCGGGACCCTCGCCGCTAGCAGTGCAGTGCAAAACAGCACAGCCACAGCGTACAGAGGCGGAGGGAGAGGAGGAAAATCTCCTTTTTTAGGGCTTGGACATTACAAGTGGGACCTTTGGGAGGAAGAGAAGGGGAAAATAAAAACCAGCCCCCTCCGCAATAAATAGAGGGCGGCAAGCTACCACTCAAATACCGTAGAAGGGGGGGGGGGAGCGGAGAGCGGGGAAGACTTTGCAGAAGTCAAAACAAAGAACATCCGGATAACGTCGCCGGGGAAAATACTGAAATAACTTAGAAGGAAGAAAGGTGGAAGGAAAAGGAAAGGGAGCTCTCTTGATTGCGGCACAACCGACAGATCTACATTAAGCAAAACCCAGTGAAAGGGTCTAAATTAAGGACAGCGAAGGAGAGCTAGATAAGGAAAGTTCAAGAGGGAAGGGTGGTAATGGTCAAAATAATGGGAGAAGGAGAACAAATGATTATAGTGGGAATCTATGCTCCAAATGGAAGCAAATCAAAATTCTTTAGAAATATAGAAAGCAAAATGTTGGAAAATGCAAGTATGCAAATGTAAGAGACCCTTTCTTTCCAAGCCTTCCCTCTTAACTCCTGCCCTCATCCCAGCTCTGCCCACCCTGAAACCTTCCCACAATATGCCCCCTCCCCCCTGATGCCCTCCCTGAACATGCCCCCTCCCCCCTGAAACCTTCCCACAATATTCCCCTTTGCTCCCTGAAACCTTCCCACAATATGCCCCCTCCCCCCTGATGCCCTCCCTGAACATGCCCCCTCCCCCCTGAAACCTTCCCAAAATATTCCCCTTTGCTCCCTGAAACCTTCCCACAATATGCCCCCTCCCCCCTGATGCCCTCCCTGAACATGCCCCCTCCCCCCAGAAACCTTCCCAAAATATTTCCCTTTACTCCCTGAAACCTTCCCACAATATTCCCCTTTGCTCCCTATAACCTTCCCACAATATGCCCCCTCCCCCCTGATGCCCTCCCTGAACATGCCCCCTCCCCCCTGAAACCTTCCCAAAATATTTCCCTTTACTCCCTGAAACCTTCCCACAATATGCCCCCTCCCCCCTGATGCCCTCCCTGAACATGCCCCCTCCCCCCTGAAACCTTCCCACAATATTCCCCTTTGCTCCCTGAAACGTACCCATAATATGCCCCCTCCCCCCTGATGCCCTCCCTGATACACACACAAACACACACACAGAGTGCTTTTTTTCTTTAAAAAATGTTTAAGGGTACTCTCATTTAAATAAAGTTATTTTGAACTTATTCTGCGTCTTCTCAGATGGGTTTCATTACCTACATTTGTTGGTGAAACACAATTCTGTAAATTATAAAGATGATTCCACCCCTCTATATTATGAAAGGGAAGATCCAGGTTTTCTAAAAAAAATTCAAGCAAATCATTGTAATAACTACCGTAATAAAGCACTGCTATAATTACCGGTATATATAATTTTCTTAAAATTTTGGTTTCATTCACCTTTTCTGTGCTGAAATGTCACAACCTGAACGACCATGGCTTGCCCCCCCCCCCCAGTTTTGATCCTGGGTACGCCCCTGCTTGCTAATGCCATTAGTCAAATTAATGAATGATATTCTAGAGAAAGGAAAATTACCCCAATCCTGGGGAGAAGCAATGATTACACTACTACCAAAAACAACAGAGATTGAAGAAATAGGCAATTATAGACCAATTAGCCTCCTAAACTGTGATTATAAAATCTTCGCAGGTATTTTGGCAAAAAGAATAAACGAAGTGCTGGGAACAATAATACTTAAGAATCCAGCGGGCTTTATGAAAGGGAGGCAAATCAAAGATAACACAACGCTTCCGGCTCTGAATTAATATGTGTAATAGAGGGTGGAGATGAGATGAGCTTGAGTCTTGACTGATCAGTCTTTTTTTTTTTTTTAAGCACTTTTATCTTTCCCTGAATGAGATTGGGTACGCTGGGGAAAAATGTTCAAAAAATGATTTTTTTCTTTTACTTCCTCAACTCACCCACACAATACAGTACTTTCCATGAATGCACCTCCCCCTGTTGGATTCCCTTCTAGTTCCTGTTAATACCGGGTGCTGCGGTCTGAAACCGGAAATGATGTCCCATCGCAGAAGCACTTTCCCTACCTCTTTGTCCCAAGGTTCACCCGCCCCGTCAATCTTATTAGGAAGACCCCGCCTCCTTTTCCCATCATGCATCGCCAGAGCAAGGCCCAGTTTCCCTCTAGGTTTCTCCCATTCTTTTGCTACTTTCCTTTAAAAAACTGCACTCCACAGAAGAGTCCCAGAATCATTTCCTTTGATAAAAAAAAGGCGAGAAAAGGTCTAAAGGGAAACAGTGGGTTTGTACCATTTCCCCCCCCCCCCAGTTGTGCTCACCATAACCTTACAGTGTTTCCACCATCCGAGCTTTATATACCAACGGCGCGCTTGTACGTTATGTGCTCCGTATGGAAACACATATACCGTGGTGCCTGCAAGGGAACCTCGGGACCCTCGCCGCTAGCAGTGCAGTGCAAAACAGCACAGCCACAGCGTACAGAGGCGGAGGGAGAGGAGGAAAATCTCTTTTTTTAGGGCTTGGACATTACAAGTGGGACTTTTGGGAGGAAGAGAAGGGGAAAATAAAAACCAGCCCCCTCCGCAATAAATAGAGGGCGGCAAGCTACCACTCAAATACCGTAGAAGGGGGGGAGGAGCGGAGAGCGGGGAAGACTTTGCAGAAGTCAAAACAAAGAACATCCGGATAACGTCGCCGGGGAAAATACTGAAATAACTTAAAGGAAGAAAGGTGGAAGGAAAAGGAAAGGGAGCTCTCTTGATTGCGGCACAACCGACAGATCTACATTAAGCAAAACCCAGTGAAAGGGTCTAAATTAAGGACAACGAAGGAGAGCTAGATAAGGAAAGTTCAAGAGGGAAGGGTGGTAATGGTCAAAATAATGGGAGAAGGAGAGCAAATGATTATAGTGGGAATCTATGCTCCAAATTGTTACGGAAATTTCCGGGTCAGAGGTTACTCAGGTCCCGGTCCTACGAGAGAAGCCCGTGGTTCGCAGCGGAGATCAAAGGAGAACAGCCAGAAGTTGGAGCAAAAGCAAAGGAGTTTATTGCGCAACAGGTTACAGCCACGAGACTGGACCCTCAACAAAGGGTGACAGAGACTTTTAAAACTTCCCGCTATAACCCAGAATACAATTCACCATACATCACAACTACATCACTAACACATAAGCAAAACGTCAAGAAGGGGTGGAGAGTAGGAGGGTTCAACAAGATCAGCATATGGGTAAACAAGATTTACATATGAGTGGTGGGTTGCAGGAACAGGTAAATGGGTTTTGGGTGAGGTTCAATATACATCTGGAACATCTACCGGGGCAGAACAATAAGGAACATTGTGGGGCTGTCTGTCGCCTTGGCAATCTGAGGATGGGTGCTTGAGAGGATTGCCCAGGTGTGGCATTTCCTGAGGCCCTAGGTGAGTGTGTACGTGTCCCTTCGCTTAAGGGATTATGGTGGGTTGAGGAGACGTGCCTCCCTGTCCAGTGACCAATGGTGGATGACAAAAGGGCATCAGAAGTCAATTCCTGATGCCCGAGCAATGGCGGGAACCGAGAGGTTTGGAAGCCCTTTTTACAAGCTTTAAAATGACACCAGAACGGAGAAAATCTGTTAAAGCAGTGATTTTCTATGATTATTTGAAGATTTGTGGCTTGACTGCAAGGAATAAAGCTTTTCAAACGACATTTCCTAGTCTAGACTCCATTTTGTTACAAAGTATCTGTTTTAATTAATAACTATCCATTTCTGATTGTATCAGCTTTGTTCTGTTAGCAGGGCTTGTCAACACCTTGTTAGTTTCTGATTAGATCAAGTCCGAGGGCTTTGTTCTCACAGCGGGGCACCTGTCAACACCTCGTTAGAAGGTAATGGAGCGTGCAAAGAGTTCGAATCGAGCTCCGCTCTGCAGAGGAGATGCGTGGTTCTGATTGGCTGAGACGCACCCCATTGGAAAGCATTGCCCATAGGAAATAATGGGTAGACCGACACGAAGAAAGGAAAAATAGCGGACAGAGGGGTTCTAGCGCTGATATTTCGCGATTTATAGGGGAAAAAAGAAGGGAACCCTTTATTTCAGGGTTTATGTGTATGCTTGTGCGACTACAGTGTGGGGCAGGAACAGGGGCTCTCTTGAGGTCATCGCCTCGTGTCTTGGGGTCCGGACCTTTACGGGGCAAGTCAGGTCCCCCATTCGGGAATTTTCCTATCAAAATGGAAGCAAATCAAAATTCTTTAGAAATATAGAAAGCAAAATGTTGGAAAATGCAAGTATGCAAATGTAAGAGACCCTTTCTTTCCAAGCCTTCCCTCTTAACTCCTACCCTCATCCCAGCTCTGCCCACCCTGAAACCTTCCCACAATATGCCCCCTCCCCCCTGATGCCCTCCCTGAACATGCCCCCTCCCCCCTGAAACCTTCCCACAATATTCCCCTTTGCTCCCTGAAACCTTCCCACAATATGCCCCCTCCCCCCTGATGCCCTCCCTGAACATGCCCCCTCCCCCCTGAAACCTTCCCAAAATATTCCCCTTTGCTCCCTGAAACCTTCCCACAATATGCCCCCTCCCCCCTGATGCCCTCCCTGAACATGCCCCCTCCCCCCTGAAACCTTCCCAAAATATTTCCCTTTACTCCCTGAAACCTTCCCACAATATGCCCCCTCCCCCCTGATGCCCTCCCTGAACATGCCCCATCTCCCCTGAAACCTTCCCACAATATTCCCCTTTGCTCCCTGAAACGTACCCATAATATGCCCCCTCCCCCCTGATGCCCTCCCTGATGCACACACAAACACACACACAGAGTGCTTTTTTTCTTTAAAAAATGTTTAAGGGTACTCTCATTTAAATAAAGTTATTTTGAACTTATTCTGCGTCTTCTCAGATGGGTTTCATTACCTACATTTGTTGGTGAAACACAATTCTGTAAATTATAAAGATGATTCCACCCCTCTATATTATGAAAGGGAAGATCCAGGTTTTCTAAAAAAAATTCAAGCAAATCATTGTAATAACTACCGTAATAAAGCACTGCTATAATTACCGGTATATATAATTTTCTTAAAATTTTGGTTTCATTCACCTTTTCTGTGCTGAAATGTCACAACCTGAACGACCATGGCTTGCGCCCCCCCCCCCCCAGTTTTGATCCTGGGTACGCCCCTGCTTGCTAATGCCATTAGTCAAATTAATGAATGATATTCTAGATGACTGAATGGAAGGAAGGAAGGAAGGAAGGTAGGAAGGAAGGAAGGCCAAAGCAGTGACTCACGCAGGAACACAACAGGCACCCTCCTCTGAGGGAGAGTGATTGTGCTGTGCCTTTACACTGGGAATGATCCACCTGCAACTAATGAAGAGACAGGGCAGAATCCTACCCCACTCCCAATAACAGATGGAAAGAGTCAGGGCTCAAGGAATATATACTGGACATCTTCCTTTCCAAGTGGATACTTTAGACTCACAGGAGCGCTTTTGTCTGTCTGTCTTACTTTTATTAAACTATTTGAAATGTTACAAAAACAAATGTATACCCAGTAAAATAAAGTCACAAGACAGACTACATTGCATTATGAAAGGAGACCATTTATCTACAGTAACAATGAAACTGGGGTGGTGAATCCCTTTCTCTTTTGCATGCTGTCAGTGGGTTTATTCATCTGGAAGATCTTGGACATTTAATAGGATTTAAGTACATAGCCCATGTAGTCCAGCTCTCTCTTCTCACAGTGGCCAGTCAGATTCATGTGGGAAGCCTAAAAGCAGGACATTAGTGCAACATCACTTGCCTCACCTGGTATTCTGGTTTTCAGCTGCACAGCGCCTCTGACAATGGGGGTGGAACACAGCCATGACGGCTAGTTGCCATTGACAGCCTTATTCCCCATGGATTTGCTTTGTCCTGGATCTTGTTTACCTTGTTTGTCGTCCTTATAGTGCAGGGGTGCCCAAACCTTTTTTCAAAGAGGGCCAGATTTGATGAAGTGAACATGTGTGAGGGCCGACCGAAGTTGTTGAGCTTTTTTTAGGATTTTACCCCAGGCATAGCTGTCAACTTTCGGATTTGAAAATAAGGGATTTTCCCAAACTTTCGGATTTGAAAATAAGGGATGCCAAGAGGGCCGTGCAATGGCACCAAGTAGCCTCGCCACCCTGCGCTCCAGAGGCTGCGCGCGAACAGGTGAGCAAAAGAGTGAGCGCATAGACGGCAGGCAGGCTGTCTGTCTGGTTGGGCGTGAGGGTCTGGCTGCACAAGGCATGCAAGCTCCGCCCCCAGTCGGTCTCAGACTCCTTATTGGCAGCCGAGCAACGCAGCTGAGGAGCCTCCCTGGCCGGCAGGGAGGAAGAGAAGCTGCTTCCTTTGAAATCCGGGAAATTTAAGGGATATCAACAATCCGGGATAGCAGCGGGAAACGGCATTGGAATAAGGGAGTTTCCCGCAAAAAAAGGGAGGGTTGACAGCTATGACACAGAATCCAGGATTTATGTTGGGAAATCAAAGAGTTTTCTCTAGCAACTCTTTTGTATCACTTTGAGAGATGACACTTCACACCTGAGTACCTATTTAATATCATTTAATGACTCAGATTTCTTTGTCACGCTATAAAGCTACCGGTAATGGCTGTGACATCTGAATGGCTATTCTTTTTCTACAGTGGGGACCATCTACCCATCAATTCCTCTTGGTTTGTTGCCTTCCCCTCTTATGGCTGCCCCCACAAAACATCGTTTCTGCATCAGCTCCGGAGTTTACACACGAGATAACATTCTAAACCAGGCATAGGCAACCTTGGCTCTCCAGATGTTTTGGAACTACAATTCCCATCATCCCTGACCACTGGTCCTGTTAGCTATGGGATTTGTAGTCCCAAAACATCTGGAGAGCCAAGGTTGCCTGTGCCTGTTCTAAACCATGCCAGGACTGAAAAGCCTTTTGACAGAGCAAAGCCAACACCCAAAAGAGCCACTGGGATATTTTAATGGCAAACATGCAGCCCAGCAAGCCATACCCACCAGGTACCGTATTCCCTAACAAACATAGCTGTCAACTTTCGGATTTGAAAATAAGGGATTTTTCCAAAGTTTCAGATTTGAAAATAAGGGATGCCACAAGGGCGGTGCAATGGCACCAAGTAGCCTCGCCACCCTGCACTCCAGAGGCTGCGCACGAACGGGTGGCAGGCAGGCTGTCTGGTTGGGCGTGAGGGTCTGGCTGCACAAGGCATGCAAGCTCCGCCCCCAGTCGGTCTCAGACTCCTTATTGGCAGCCGAGCAACGCAGCTGAGGAGCCTCCCTGGCCAGCAGGGAGGGAGAGGAGCTGCTTCTTTTGAAATCCGGGAAATTTAAGGGATGTCAACAATCTGGGATAGCAGTGGGAAGCGGCATTGGAATAAGGGAGTTTCCCGCAAAAAAAGGGAGGGTTGACAGCTATGCTAACAAAGTTCACCATCTTTGATCCAAGAAAGAGACCAGGAATTTGGCTCACTGTTTTACCAAACCATTTAATTACAAAACGTTGCTACGGAGCTGCTACAAAAGAGCTTCACCACAGAAGCATCCCAAAGTCCTGGAAGGAAAGGTCCAAAGTGGTGGTTTTTATGGAGAAGAGGCTGGCAAGGCCAACCTTTTTGTGTCCAAGGTTTCCAACTCTGCTCCAGAGGAATAAGGAATTGGTCCACTCCTGCCCTGAACGGGGCTCCTGTCTCTTTCGCAGCAGCATAAAGGGGGACTTCAGGCAAGAGAGGTTTCCCTTGTCCACACTGCCAGCTGCCCCTGCTCGATTTCTGTCTTCTGCCACCCCATTCCTGCCAGTTCAATGAAGCGGCTCAATCCTGCTTAAGATGAACTAGCTCTCCTGACCCAAGAGAGGGGACACAGAAATCCTGCTGCCCCACGGAGAGCAAAGAGAGCCTCTTTTCATACGTCCACCACGTAAGGCGCCACCAGCTCCAGGTCCACCACCGACTCCTCCAGAGGCTGCTCCACATGGAAGTCACGCTGGTGCTGGGGGCCCTGGTGGGCTTTTTTGCCCCCACGCTGAGGGATGGGCAGCTCCAAGTGGTGGGCAGGCAGCGGGGGAGTGAAGAAATAGGGGTGCAACAGCGCCTGGAGAACGAAAGGAAGTCATAGCTGTCAACTTTCGGATTTGAAAATAAGGATTTTTTTCAAACTTTCGGATTTGAAAATAAGGGATGCTGCGAGGGCGGTGCAATGGCACCAAGTAGCCTCGCCACCCTGCGCTCCAGAGGCTGCGCGCGAACGGGTGAGCGAAAGAGCAAGCGTGTAGACGGCTGGCTGTCTGGTTGGGCGTGAGGGTCTGGCTGCACAAGACGGGGACGAAGATGGGCAGCCGCCGCTGGCCAAGGCACCCCAGAGCCTCGCGTGTGCGGGGTTCCAGCGGTCTGGCCAGTCGCACCGTGGCCACATCGGCGGCGGCTTCACTGGACAGCGGCTCCTGGGCTACGAGGTGGCCCCGAGTTCTAAATACTGAGAAGGGGGGGCGCCAGAGGGATTTTTGCGCCACGGCGCGGGATGTGCTTAAGACGGCCCTGGGTGAGAGGCTGCCAGCTCTGCAGGCAAGGGGTGACATAACTGGGATCCTGAGCCCCACTGAGGTGCCGCAGAAAGTAGTTGGTCAAGGGAGTCATGGACTCAAAAGGTTGAAAACCTCTGCACCTCTGTCTAAACTCCCTCTTCCTTCCCCTCCATTTACCCCCCCCCCCACACACATTTCTTCGTTATCTGAACTTCAATTACTAATTGCCATTCATGCATCTAAATAAATAGCCACATTCAAACAGTGAGTAGGGTGTCCTCTCACCCCCTCACTCGGGGAACATGGGAAAGCCAGGCCCCTTTAAAAGTCCACTGGAAATAGACTGGGGCGCCATCTGGTGGCAATTTGGAGCACAACAACTGGCGCTGTGGGTTAAACCACAGAGCCTAGGGCTTGCCGATCAGAAGGTCGGCGGTTCGAATCCCCGCGATGGGGTGAGCTCCCGTTGCTCAGTCCCCTCTCCTGCCAACCTAGCAGTTCAAAAGCACGTCAAAGTGCAAGTAGATAAATAGGTACCGCTCCGGCGGGAAGGTAAACGGCGTTTCCGTGCGCTGCTCTGGTTCGCCAGAAGCGGCTTAGTCATGCTGGCCACATGACCCGGAAGCTATACGCCGGCTCTAGGCCAATAAAGCGAGATGAGCGCTGCAACCCCAGAGTCGTCCGCGACTGGACCTAATGGTCAGGGGTCCCTTTAGCTTTAGCTTTTTAACTGCCCTTTCCATAGTGTGTTCCAAGCGTGTGCTGATGTGAGATGCATCTCCCCTGGCCCAGAAACGAACGCACGTATTTAAAAGGGGCGTGCATTCATGGTGGAGGCCTCTTCCAGGACACCTGGAGAGCACATTCTAGAGGGGAATGGGGTCTCTTGGAGCACAGAATCCCCCCAGTTGGCCAGTTCCCCATGCCCCCCCAAAGGGACAAAAGGAAGGAACCATGTGGCAAGGGCAACCCAATGCCAGGACTACTCTCCAAGCACCAATTCTACAATCACTGTGAGATTCCTGCTATTCCCACAGCTGATGAGCTGCACTGAACTCAGAGGTGTGCAGTTCTGACTTCGCTATTTATTAAACAGCGTTCAACTGAAGTATGGCGACCAGCCTTTACAGCGTGCACCCATTACTCACGTCCTTCAACCCAACCGAATTCCTCGCCCTGTTCCCTGCTCTGGTGTCTGCAAAGGCCAGCTAGGAACCTCCCTGCATCTCTTACCTGGGCTGCCTGCACACGCTGCTTGGAAGGATAGACCAGGAACTGTTTCAGGAGCTGCACGGCTTGTGGGGAGGCATCAGGCACCACCTGCTCCAGGGGAATTGGCAGCTTCTCTTTGAAGGAAATCTTGTTGTAATCCGGCAACTCTGTGATCTCCTGCTCTCAAACAGTTGGGAAACATGAGCTCTCAAGCTTCTTTGTTTTTAAACTGCCCCCCCCATTCCTCCCAGAGACAAAAGGATGGGACGCTGACCCACAACCTCTGCGGGCAATCCCATAACTAACAAACTCACCGGCCAGATCTTCTGGTTTGGGGTCCCAAGGACTCGGAGGACACAGCACAGCTGCTCAATATCGTTTTCTCCGGGGAAAAGTGGGGAGTTGTTGAGAAGTTCGGCAAAGATGCATCCCACAGCCCTGGTCAAAGGAGAGAGAGGGTGGGCAGCCGAAGCAGGTCAAAACAGAGGTGAAATGCACAAGGCCCAGAAACTAACCACATCCTAGTTGTGGGTTCTGCACTGCATATTCAAACTGGTGTGGAACCGGATAGTTTTGTACTGCTGCAAGGGTGTGAAGAAATTATGGATTTCTAGCTGAGAGGCTTGATAGTTAAACAGGCACCAAACTGGCAAAGTTTTATAGTGTATATGTCTTCCACACACAGAGACACCCCAAGCAAATCCTATGAAAGGATATGAAAGGTTTATGTAACCTGCCTTTTTTTATTTTGTAAACTCCTTAGAAATCTATTTGGCACTAAGCAGTACATAAACAAGTATTAAACGTGTTCCTCATGCTCATAAAGCCACTGCTGATGAGATTCCTTGGGGGCAGCTGCTGCATGATGGCTAAACCAGCTGATCTCTGTAGTATATAATTGCCCTGGGGCTCACCTTGGGCTCCAATATAACTTTTAATAAAATAATAATAATGGATTTCCCACCCTTGGGAAGAGAGATCCGTAAAACAGCATGGGGATGGAGGGATTCTTCACAGCAGAGACGGGGCAGCTGTGGTGAGCCTTCAGGAGTCCCTCATCCTCAGCAGACAGCATGGCCAATGGTCAGGGATGATGGGAGATGTAGTCCAACGACATCTGGAGGGCCACAGGTTCCCCATCCCTCCTTTGTAGCAAAAGACAAGGCAAATATACTCACCAGAGATCCACACCTTCGTCATATTTCCGAGCACCGTACAGGAGTTCAGGAGCCCGGTACCACCTAATGCAGAAAGGTTAGGCGAGTCACACCTTTGAGGGTACCAAAACTCATTCGTCTCTAGTGCTTCCCAGCTCCAGCTACCAGGCTCAACACTTCACACTAATCTCGAGAGACAGCTCCTGGAAGCCATCAGACTCCACAGCATTCTCAATGCTAAGCCAGACTGCAAGCGCCATGGATGGAGAGCTGTTTCTTTGTCGTCGTTCCAGCAGGAGCAAGGGGTGGGCTTTCCCTTCCCCGGCTTTATGCTCAGCCCACACCCCCTGCCCATCCCGACTCACCTGGTGGCCACTTGGTGGCTATACAGTCTCTCTCCATCACTGGTGAACACCCTGGCCAGGCCAAAATCAGCAATTTTCAGCTGACCCGTGGAGCTGATCAGCAAATTGGCTGGTTTCAGATCCTGAAAAGGACAGGGAGGAGTTCAGAAATACGTGCAGTTTTTAACAGGAGAACCGAGGGGTGAAGAGGAGTACGGCGCAAACAGGTGAGAAAAGGGGAGATGGGATCTCGGGGAGAAGAAAGCAACCTGGTAGCCAGGCCTCACCCGATGCATTATAGAGTTGGCATGGCAGAAGGCCACCCCCTTGAGCAGCATCAGCATGTAGCCTTTGACTTGGGCCTCGGTGAGCGGCTGCTCGGAGTTGCGGATGACCTCCGACAAGTCGGACAGCATGTATTCGAACACAAGCCTGTGCCATGGGGGAAGAAATCCTTCAGCTTCACCACCTGGGGAGAGGGAGAGAAGTAGTTGCCTTCTGACTCTTCAATGTGTAGTAGCCAAAAGGCTGAGAGACTAGAATGGGAAATCAAGTTGATGCAGGGGCGGAGGAAGCCTCCTCGCTACCCGGGGCGGCGAACGGAGCCTCCCCCCCCGGGGCGGGGCACCGTGACGTCCCGACGCACCGTCCCGACGCAGTGCGCATGCGCAAAATGCCGCGTGTGTGCACTCCGTCGCCGGGCCACCACTGCTCCCGCGGCGCCCTTGCGAGCCACCGCGCCAAAAGTGGCAGCAGCGAGGAAGCCCTACGAGCCGCCGATTGCGTGCGGCAGCCCATGGGGTTGCCCCGCTGCTGCCGCTTTTGACGCGGCGGCTCGCAAGGGCGCCGCGGGAGCAGCGGCAGCCCGGTAACGAGCTGCCGATCGTGCGCCGCAGCTCCGGCGGGTGGGCCCCAGGCGGGGCCAGCCAAAATGTCACCCCCCCTCCCCTGGAACCCAGGGCATACCGCCCCTCCGCTCCCCCCTTGCTACGCCACTGAGTTGATGGACTATGCCAAAATGGCAAAATTAACTGGGAAGCTCAGGAATCTGTATCTGGAATTAGTTTGGCCAAACACAGCTTGATTTAAATGCTTTGGCGCAGCTTGGGTTTTGCAAGCCCCTTTTCTTTCTTTGCTGAATTTGGAACTAGAAAGGGCTTGAAAAAAGAAGGAGAGCCAGGATAGGCAAATGCCAAACTAAGGTCTCCAGTGCATGCATGGAGAACTCATACAGAGCTCCATGTGTGCAAGGGAACGCCATAATGCATTAGACTGAAAACGATGAGCTATGCCAGCGTTTCCCAACCAGTGTGCCGCGGCACACTAGTGTGCCGCGAGACACCAGCTGATGTGCCGCGGAAAAAGGGACCTGCAGCCCAGGGCTGCACAGGACCGTGGTGGCGGCGCTGCTGGAGCCCGGCGGCGAAGCAGAAGCCAGGGCGGCGCTGCTCCCTTGGCTGCTGCAGCAGCAGCAGCAACAGCAGCAACAGCAGCAGCCTCGCGCGAGAATCCCGACCGGAAGCCTCGCGCGAGAATCAGAGCCCAGGGTGCCCTGCAGCCCCGCGCTGCACAGGACCGTGGCGGCGGCAATGCTGGAGCCCGGCGGCGAAGCGGAAGCCAGGGCGGCGCTGCTCCCTTGGCTGCTGCAGCAGCAGCAACAGAAGCCTCGCGGGAGAATCCCGACCTGGTGCCCCAGCTGATGGGCGGGAGAAAGGACGCCGCGCTACAGCTGATCCCAGAGGTAACTCTGGGTCAGGAGACCCGGCGCAGCTGGGTGGGGGAGGAGCGGTGTGCCGCGAGATTTTTTTAATGAAACAAGTGTGCCGTTGCCTAGATTAGGTTGGGAAACACTGAGCTATGCTACCATCAGGGAATCTCTGCTCCTGACCAAGTCAATTCCCCAATCTCAATTCCCCAGCAATCAGCATTTTCTATGTTTTTGGCAAAAACTACGTGTGAGGGGGATATGTGTCCTCCTCGAGAGTAAGCGACTCAGCAGTCCATTTGTCTTATGCACAAGTTTATTTCACCATTAAGTTCTACACTTCATCCTCCTCCGATGAGTCAGATTCTCCAAGTAAGGGCTTCCGCTTTTCCCCCCAGCATAAAAGCCTCTTAAAACTCCAACGCCTCCTTTCACTCCTCCTTTTCCGCTTTTTGACTCTGCTGGCCCCTGCGTTCCCTTCATCCCTTTCACTTTCATCCTCCCTGGAGGTTGTTGCAGAGGCTCCGGCAACATCCTCGACCCCTCGCTCACCCCCCGTCTCCATGTTCTCCTCTCCTCCCATAGGCTCCCACGCCACCCTCTCTTCCTCCGTCAGCACAGCTGGCGAGACCTCTTCACCCCCACTTCTCCACACCTCCTTCCCTGTCTCTGGCGACAGCCTAGGCGCTGCCTCTTCCTGCTCCCATGCTCGCAATACCTCCTCTGGCGTCCATGGGTGACCTCCGGATGCCTCTGTCCCTTCCGCCACCCCTCCTGGCTCGGGCCAGTCCCTGACATCCATCCCCCCTCCCAAGCCCCCCTTCCCCCCCTGAGGCGGCTTGGCGGGTGATACCCCAGGGTATCCAAGATCCCCGGCTGGATCCCATTCCCCTCCTTCACTCTCTCCTGCCGTCCCTGGTGAAGAGGGGAATCCCAAGAAGATGGTGGTGTCTGCACTGGATGATGACGACGAGGACTGGAACACCTCCTCCCAATCCTTCCTGCTCCAGGGAGGAGGGAGACATCGCGACCACCAGTCTTCTGCTGCCGCGATATCCCCTTCCACCTCCACTCCTTCCGTTGGTGAATGAGGGCTACCCTGCAACTGGTTGCCACCCCCCCCACTGTCTGCATCCGAGGATGGGAACCCCCAGAAGTCCCCCTCCTCTGAGTCTGTGGGTTGCAACACCTCTCTCATTTGCCATCTGTATGGCTTCGGTTTGTCGGGATACAGCTCATGGAATTCCCACACTAAATACTCCTTGGTGACATCTTCTGCCGGAATCCACGTGTTCTCCGACTCTGGCTCCCCCTCCCATGCTACTAAGTACTGCAACTCATCCCCTCTCCACCTGGAATCCAGGATGGCCGTGGCTTCATTGAAGTGCTCCATGTCTACCAACGGCAATTCCTGCGACCCCCTCTGGTTCCCTTGTTGATACCTGTGCGGTTCTCTGAACTTGGAGAGGAGCGACCTGTGGAAGACCGGGTGAATTCTCATGGTCTCCGGCAATTGCAACCTGAACGCCACTGGGTTGATCTGCTCCACCACTTCGAAAGGCCCAATTCTACATTGCCTGAGCTTTTTGCCCCTGCCCGGCATGGGCAATCCCTGGGTGGACAACCAAACCTTGTCTCCCACTTTGATGCTCTCCCCTTCCCTTCGGTGCTGGTCTGCTGCTCTTTTGTACGCACTTTTTGCCCTTTCTAGATTGTCTCTGAGCAATTGGTGCAGAGCCTGTAGCTCCTCAGCAAATTGCTCCGCAGCTGGCACGTCTCCCGCCGTCCCTTCACCTCCCCCCGTTGGAAAGGCTCTCGGATGATTGCCGTAGACTGCCTGGAAAGGAGACATACCTGCGGAAACCTGCTGAGCGTTATTGTACGCAAACTCCGCAAGCGAGAGCCTGTCACTCCAATCACTATGTTGCTGAGATGCGTAACAGCGCAAATACTGCTGCAAAATCGAATTTACCCGCTCCGATTGCCCGTTGGACTGAGGATGGCGAGCCGAAGACAAGTTCACCTGCACCTGCAAGATTTGCATGAGCTTACGCCAGAAACGTGAGGTAAACTGAACTCCACGATCTGAAATTACTCTTTCTGGCATGCCATGGTGCTTGAAAACATGTTGTACAAACAGCTTGGCCGTTTCCTCAGCCGATACTACCTTAGGGCATGCAATGAAGTGGGCCATTTTGGTCAAAAGGTCAACTACCACCAACACTGCAGTTTTGCCTTTGGATGGGGGTAGGTCAGTAATGAAGTCTAAGGAAACCGCCTCCCACGGTTTACTGGGGGTGGGAAGAGGTTCCAGCAGCCCAGCCGGCTTTTCCCGCTCCCCTTTGGCTCTTTGGCACACCTCGCACCCCCTTACGTAGTCCTTGACTTCCTGCCTGACTCTGGGCCACCAAAACTCTCTCGTGACCAACACCGTGGTTTTGAACTGCCCAAAATGCCCTGCTGTGGGGTTGTCATGAAGCTGTCTGAGAACTCTAGCACGCATCTCCTCCCCTGGAACATACAGTGCCCCTTTGAACAACAGCAGCCCCTCCTTCTCCTCAAACCCTTTCGCCTTGGGATCACCCTCCCTCAGTTCCTTCAGTTTGCGCCGTGCAAAGTCATCGGCTTGGGTGAGACGCACCAGTTCTTCCCGCCCCCCTAGAGTTGCGCCACACCTCCATTGTTCAGGTTGGAAGATCGCTCTTGCCACTGGAGGCCCTTGCTCCTCCAGGTACTCAGGCTTCCTGGATAAAGCGTCCGCTCTGACGTTCTGGTCACCTGGAACATACTGAATATGAAAATTAAAGTTAGCGAAGAACTCTGCCCATCTCATTTGCCTCTGGTTGAGAATTCTGGCCGTGCGCCAGTACTCCAGGTTCTTGTGGTCCGTGTACACCTGGATCTGGTGCTCGGCGCCCACCAAGAAATGGCGCCAGTGCTTGAACGCCGCTACCACTGCTAACAGTTCTTTGTCCCAAATAGCGTAGTTAGCCTCCGACCTGCTGAGTTTCCTGGAATAGAACGCACACGGCCTCCACTCCTGCGCAGGATCTTGCTGGAGCAGTACCGCTGCGATGGCCCGGTCCGAGGCATCTGTCTCTATCCTGATAGGTTTGGCAGAGTTTACGTGCAGCAACTGCCCCTCTGACGCAAAAGCGCCTTTGAGCGTTTCAAAGGCGCGCTGAGCCTCCTCTGTCCACCGGAATTTCTTCTTACCTTTCAAGCAGTCCGTGATTGGGGCTGTCATGTCGGCAAATGCCGGTAGGAACTTTCTATAGAAATTTGCGAAACCGACGAAACGCTGGACGTCTTTCTTGGTTTTGGGGCTTTTCCATTGCATGATCGCCTCCACTTTGTCGGTGTCCATGGCAATGCCCTTGTCCGAAAGACGATAGCCCAAAAAGTCCACCTCTGTGGCATGAAACTGGCACTTCTCCAGCTTGACACATAACTGGTTTTCCTGGAGCCTTCGCAGCACGTCCTTGACGTGTGTCACGTGTTCCTCCGGGTCCTCAGAGTACACTAAGACGTCATCCAGATACACAACTGCGTGTTTGAACAACACAGGACCCAACACGTGATGCATGAACGCCTGAAAGCATTGGCTGCCTGCCTGCAAACCGAAAGGCATGACTAAATATTCATAAGCTCCAAGGGGCGTATACATGGTGGTTTTCCACTCATCGCCCTCTCTGATCCTGATGAGGTTGTACGCCCCCCTCAGATCCAGCTTGGTGAAGATCCTGCCCTTGCGTACCGCCGCCAGCAGGTCATCAATCCTGGGCATGGGGTAAAAGGTTGGCAAGGTGAGCGAATTCAGGATTCTGAAATCGCAAATTAAGCGTTTCTCCTGTGTATTCTTCTTGTCCACCCAGAACACTGGACTGCCCCCTACTGCCTTGCTTTCCCGAATGAACCCCCTGGCCAGGTTCTTTTCAATGAAGTCCTTCAAGTTTGCCAACTCCTGCTCTGACATTGTATAGAGCTTACCTGGTGGCAACTGCGCTCCTGGCACCAGTTCAATCTGACAGTCATAGGGGCGGTGGGGGGGCAGTTTGTCTGCCTCTCTCTTGCTGAACACTTGCTGGAACTCTGCATACTGCTGTGGAAGTGTCACTTCCCCCGCCTGCAATACTGCTGCTGCCACTTGGCTTTGGGGGTGTAGTTGCTGCAAACAATTCTCCATGCAGTAAGCTGATCCAAACGTTAGAGAGCGCTGGCTCCAGCTGATGACAGGGTCGTGCTGAGTGAGCCATCCCATTCCCAAGATGATGGGAGGACCTGCCAAAGAGGTGACATGGAACGCCAGCACCTCTGAATGCCTGCCTATTTGCATCTTCATAGGGGGCGTACTGTGCGTGACCGCCCCCCCTTTTAACTCTCTTCCATCTATGGTGGTAACTTGGAGCGGAAAATCCACTTCCAGTAAATGAATCTGATGCTGCAGGGCAAAGTCTTTATCAAAGAAATCCGTACTGGCTCCCGAATCTACCAACGCTGGGATTTGCAGTGTGCAGCCATTGGGCAGTTGCAACGCTATTTCTAGCACTATCCCTGGCTTCGGAGCGTTGGGCGGGCGGGCTTGGGAAGGTTGAGCGGGTGGGGGCTGTGGGGGTGTGCTGCTTTGAGGACTCTTTACTGCAACTGCGCCTGGCTGCTGGTCCCCTTGTTTTGCCGCCAGGCATTTCCGTTTCCCGCCACCGCAGTTTCTTCCTCCCCCTCCTTTAGAGCCATTCCTGCCATTCCCTGCCACATTTTCCTTTGATCACAGTGCTTTGCCAGGTGGCCACTCCTTAAACATACGTAACATCTCTTGGGAACTTTCCCGCCCTGCGCGTCGCTGCCCTTGGCCACCGTTTGGTTTGAAAAAGGGCGCGCGCGGGCGCCTCCCAACTCCATGGGCACTTCCTGCTGGATCTGGGGCTGCGCGCTGGCAGTCTTTTCTCCCAGGGGAGGGGCCCTAATGTTGAACCACCTTCCCGGCTTCCCCTCCTGTCTCACCTTGTCCCGGCACTCCAAACGCACTCCAACCGCTAGAGCAGCTTGCATGAGACTATCCAGATCCTCCAGCGGTCCAGATTTTGCCAGCGCATCTTGGACCTCCTCCGATAGTCCCATTTTAAACATGGCCATCAACGGTGGAGATTTTAAGTCCCAATTCAAGCGATGTGCCAGGAGCGAGAATTTGGATTGGTACTCTCTGACCGTCATGCTTCCTTGCCTAAGCGACAAAAGCTGCCTTGCCTGAATGTCCTGCGCGCTCCGGGATGTATAGACAATGTCCATTCCCTCAAAGAACGCTTTAACATTCTTTAACGCAGGGTTCTCCGCCAAAATCAAAGGACGCACCCAATCTCTCGCGCCGCCCTCAAAGTGCCCAATCACAAAACCAACCTGCTCTGCTTCGCTCCGGAACTCCTCTTTGTGCAGCCCCAGAATGTAAAGCATGTCCGTCTTGAAGCCTAAATAATTTTCCGGCTTCCCATCGAATTTGCTGCCATGGGAGGGCATCCTCCTTCCTCCCATTGCCCCCCTCGCCGCATCTGCATGCCTCCTGGCCTCCATCAATTGAGCTTCAGCCCTTTCGTACCTCAGCGCAAGGTCCCTGGCTCTCTCTTCCCAATCGACGTACAGCTGCGCGGCATCTCCTTCTTCCTTGGTGGCAGTCATTTCGGCAGCCTTCCACCCCTCGAGGAGGTTGCGTTGACTTGGAGAATGCTGTGAGGGGGATATGTGTCCTCCTCGAGAGTAAGCGACTCAGCAGTCCATTTGTCTTATGCACAAGTTTATTTCACCATTAAGTTCTACACTTCATCCTCCTCCGATGAGTCAGATTCTCCAAGTAAGGGCTTCCGCTTTTCCCCCCAGCATAAAAGCCTCTTAAAACTCCAACGCCTCCTTTCACTCCTCCTTTTCCGCTTTTTGACTCTGCTGGCCCCTGCGTTCCCTTCATCCCTTTCACTTTCATCCTCCCTGGAGGTTGTTGCAGAGGCTCCGGCAACATCCTCGACCCCTCGCTCACCCCCCGTCTCCATGTTCTCCTCTCCTCCCATAGGCTCCCACGCCACCCTCTCTTCCTCCGTCAGCACAGGTGGCGAGACCTCTTCACCCCCACTTCTCCACACCTCCTTCCCTGTCTCTGGCGACAGCCTAGGCGCTGCCTCTTCCTGCTCCCATGCTCGCAATACCTCCTCTGGCGTCCATGGGTGACCTCCGGATGCCTCTGTCCCTTCCGCCACCCCTCCTGGCTCGGGCCAGTCCCTGACACTACGTATGAGCAATTCTTTATTTGGTGCTTTGTATTTCACAATTACAGCTGTTAAGGTATTCAGAGATCCTAATCAGTGCTTTTTTTTCGGGGGGAAGCATATCCCTAAACATTATGTGAATCTTTGCACTTTTGTAAACTTACTGTATTTATTTTTCCCAATTTGAACGATAAAATTGTGATTTTCTTGAGTCAAAATGAGAGTACCTGTCAGGGACATGCCCTCCCCTGCCAGTCCGGCACTGAGTGGGTACCGGAAGCCTCAGCCTCTGTTGTCCATGGACACGTCTCCCAGTGAGTTTGCCAGCTCCTCCCCGGGGGAGGAGGAGTTACCAGGGAGGAGCCAAGTGGGAAGGGGTCTCCAGGATGATGCAGAGCAGGGTGGATAAAAATCAATGATTTTTTTTTAAAAAAATCGGATTTTTTTGATTTAAATCAGATTTTTTTGATTTAAATCGGATTTTTTTTATTTAAATTGGATTTTTAAAATAAAATGCTTTTGGAGGAAAAATCTTTCTAAATATAGTCTTCTATTTAAGTTACATTGTAGTCCAAAGGCTATTCATCAGGAAATAAGGATTTGTTTTAAGTTTATCAAGTGTGCTAAAACTCAGTCTAAGTTTTTTTTTTAAAAATGTTTAACCACATCAGTTAACAAACATGGATACGTATGCTATCATGTTATTGTTTTAGTTAAATAAATTGTTTAAATGGTTATTAAGGAAATGATTATTTTTCTCCTTCCAATAAAGTACAGCAGAAAAGTTGTCCAAATATAAACAGTTAACTTATTAAACCTCACCATAATTTCATAATTATCTGTCTATGTATTTCTAGTAGTATAACCAAATCAGTAATTTTTGATATAACTGTAAAAACTACTCTGAAAATTTATTATTCCAAAAATGAAACCTTCATATGGTTGTAAATATTAAGATTATACCAGCAAGAATGAGTCTTTCTGTAAAAAAAAATTTAAATCAAGTCTTACTGACTAGTGATTTAAATCAAGCCTTACTGACTAGTGATTTAAATCGTGATTTAAATCGTGATTTAAATCAATTTGATTTAAATCAAATCCACCCTGATGCAGAGAGACCCAGCACCGCTCAGCAGACCCATTCCGAGGGGGAGACACCATTTCCGGCGCCTGCTTTACGCAGAGGGGTGAGGGGAGCAAGGAGGCGGCACTTCAGGGTGCCAAGACTCTGGTGTTGGCGCCGCAACAGGAGGGGGGCACTTCGGGATTCTGCTAGCGACTAGGTGGTCATGTTTTAGGATAGCTCCGCACTGTACATACTTTGCACAATAAAGATAGTTGAAAGACGAGACGGACTTGGTCTTTACTCATGAGCAACTGTTAAGCGAATCTGACAGTACCCCTAAACAATTTTTAAAGAAAACTAACTATATCCCTACCGCTGAATCAATACAAGGGGACTAGCTGACCTGGTTGCCTCTTCTGCTTTGACCAGAACAATGTGACAGCCTGGTGTTTGATCCTGACGCTGATAACCCATATCCCTGACAGGACAGCTGCACCAAACTCAGCACATGCAACCCATGAGAGAGAAATAGTAATGTCAACCACACCTCACAGCTAGAAATATATGAGCATCTTGTTTTGTATGCTTTGAACAATAAACCTGCCACGTTGTTATGCTACAGACCACGTCCTCTAATGTGGAATTGGATATTTGCATTTCAGTGTGTGTTTTTCTTCTCCTCACACCCCACTCCAAGGTTTCCAGTCCTCATGTTTACAAAAAAAAAAAAGCCTTAACACCGAAAGGGCCTGGATGAACTTTCCACTGATTTACAAGATTCCCTCATCATAACCATTAACCACTTCTGGCGAGCATTCACCATCCTCTGTCTCCCATCTTTATGAAACAATTCTTATCGCTGTTCTTTTTCCGGGCCTAGACAAAATCTCATATACTGCAACAAATATTTTAAAATGCAAACATGCAATTTTTTTAAAAAAACAACAACTGGCAAACGAAAGCAGATTTGTCCAGTTGACACAATTTCATTTGCATCCTAGTGCCGTAGCATGGAGTGCCAGATCCACGGTTTAAGAAACTAACAGCTTTGGCCAACTAACCGGGCTTTGGCCGGGACCACATAACACCGGTCCTGAGAGATCTACATTGGCTCCCAATACGTTTCCGAGCACAATTCAAAGTGTTGGTGCTGACCTTTAAAGCCCTAAACGGCCTCGGTCCTGTATACCTGAAGGAGCGTCTCCACCCCCACCGTTCAGCCCGGACACTGAGATCCAGCGCCGAGGGCCTTCTGGCTGTTCCCTCACTGCGAGAAGCAAAGCTACAGGGAACCAGGCAGAGGGCCTTCTCGGTAGTGGCGCCTGCCCTGTGGAACGCCCTCCCAGCAGAGGTTAAAAGGATCAACAATTGCATGACATTTAGAAAACACCTGAAGGCAGCCCTGTTCAGGGAAGTTTTTAATCTGTGATGTGTTAATGTATTTTAATGTTTGCTGGAAGCCGCCCAGAGTGGCTGGGGGAACCTGGCCGGATGGGCGGGGTACAAATAATAAATTATTATTATTATTATTATTATTATTATTATTATTATTATAATAACACAATTTATTTCTAAGGCTATCGTAACCCAAACCACATCCTCCCTTCTTCTCAGCCTAAGGTAAACTGAGGTAAAAAGGTAAACACACACCCTGACCATTAGGTCCAGTCGTGACTGACTCTGTGGTTGTGGCGCTCATCTCGCATTATTGGCCAAGGGAGCCGGCGTACAGCTTCCAGGTCATGTGGCCAGCATGACTAAGCCACTTCTGGCGAACCAGAGCAGCGCACAGAAACGCCGTTTACCTTCCCACTGCAGCGGTACCTATTTATCTACTTGCACTTTGACGTGCTTTCGAACTGCTAGGTTGGCAGGAGCAGGGACCAAGCAACGGGAGCTCACCCCGTCGCTTCAGATCGGCAAGCCCTAGGCTCTGTGGTTTAACCCACAGCGCCACCCTCGAGGTAAACACACACAAAAGAAATTCAAACAGGCTACTCACATGTTGATTTTCCTCAATATCCTGCAGGGCTTTGATCTCCCGAAGGGCTTGATTGGGGATCCCATCCTCTAACTTGCGGAGAGCCACCTTCTTCAGGGCAACAGTCTCACCTGTCTGCAGTGAAAGAAACCCAAAAGCTCTCTACTCCCCTGCTTGACTCATTCTTCTCCCAGAGCTTGAGAAAAATACCAAAAGGCAATCCCTGGTGAAAGGTGAGACCCCACTTACTTCTATGTTCTTGGCTTTGAAAACGATGCCATGGGCTCCTTCTCCAATGCGGCCTAGGATGCTATATTGGTCCATGGTGGCCTCTATTTGTAGAAAAGGGAATTCAGTCACAATGCATACTCAGTGGTATGTCTCAGCCTGACATGCATTCATAATTACAGAACAGTAAAGCCTGCAAGTTTATAGTCCACCTTTCATATATCTCACACTGTGAGAAGGGTGCAGATCGCTATAGCTGTGCCTATACTATACTTTTAATCCAATACCAGATTGTTTTAGGGCTACAGATTTCTATAGGTATGTCTACACAATAAATTTTATCTGGTTCCACATTGTTACACTAGTGCAGATTTCTATAAATACGTCAAATTTAATTTACTTCCACAGCGCTCAAGCAAAAGTACCGAAGTTGTATGAAGGCATGCAAAAAAGAAATTGGAAACACTTCACAAAATTACAATTCTATTTGCCGGAAGCCAAAACTGTTAAGGGCAGACTTTCCAGGGGGAAAACCAGGGAACTGTAGTTTCTCTTTGCAGAGCTATGGCCAACACCCTTAAGAAACGACAGTTCCCATGAAGTCATACACTTTAAATGTGCATTGAATATCCTTTAAATTTTTCAAAAATAACTTACAAGTGAAATGGTTGGGACAAAAATCTGTCTATACTGTCTGCACTTTAATGTTGTATTTTAATCTTGTTTTTAAGTTGTATATTAATCAATTGTTTTTTATACCAACCCAACCCAACTAAGCCCTTATCCTGCATGGGATGGGATCCAACATTTGCAGAGATATTTCCTGTCCTGGGGGGGTGGGCCAGCCCTGCTTGCAGGAACACACGGGGAGGGAGGGGGTCGCTTCATGCACTGGAGGATTCGCACTCAGCACTGGGCTGAGTCAAGGGGGACCCCCAGGCACACACACCCCTCCCAGCCACCCCCACCCCCACCCAGCTTGGCTCCCTACAAGGATCAGGAATCTGCGCCGTGGGGAGTTCAGCTGGGATACCCACAGGTACAGCCACAGATCCAGGTACAGGTACACACTACAGCATCCCCGCCAACGACCCACTTGCAAGCATCACCACCTCCTCCTTTCCCACCATGCACCTCTCCCTTCCCCTCCAGCCTCTGGGGCGCAGTCCCGGTGGTTCCCAGGCGACAGCTCAGGTTCTCCGTTGCAGCCGGCAACCTCCTCCCTCTGCGGGGCGAAGGTAGTGGAAATATATAGTCTCACATCCCCCCACCTTTTATAGAGGTGGGGGCGGAATAGAAAGCTGGACGGGCATCGTCCCCCCACCCACCCACCCATTTTTCCCGGGCGTTTCCCCATCCCCAGGCTCCTTTGCTTTTTTATATATGCGATTTTTATTAAATTTTCTGTTTTACAATTTCAGATCAACATTTTACCTACTCAAGGTATCAACGACTTCCCTTCTTCTCTTTCCATGGTTCATTTTGCATATCTTATATCCCTGCATATTTTACAAAAACCATACCAATCGGTTCTCCATTATTACATCCATCAAAAATCATTTACACTGTTGACTTTATCTTAATGCTGCCGGCGTTTTCAGCTGTACACAGTTATTTTCCATATATTCACCTGTCGAGTTTCCGCCTGCCACCCACGTGTTAAAGGAGCGAAGGTGTCATTTCCAGGCCGCCGCCCCCCCCCACCAATATTTCAAAAGTCTAGATAGGGGCTTGCGCACCATTGTTCGGGGGTCTCCTCCCTCCTGCGTTGCAACCCTATTGCAACAGTTTTATTTCCTTTAATAAAGATAAGGCTTACTTTCCGCTTTGCTTTCGATCTACTCTGCTTGGCCTCTGCTTTCTCTGCGACCCATAGAGATCTCCTGAGAGAGATCTCCTATACGGGCTCTAGATACCCCATAAGGGAATCAATTAGACATATTTTTCTTACAACATTGGAACAAAGACAGCTCGGCAGGTAGACATTCGCCAGGTGCAGCGTCTCTCCCTCATTATGGAGACCCTTCGAGCCAAGCGGGCTCTATTTAAAGATCTGTATTGCCTTCTCGCCGCCGGCTTCCGCCACTGTCGCTTCTCGCACAGGGGTGGCTAATTGGGAACCGGAAGTGATGGCTGCGCGAGGA
This sequence comes from Darevskia nairensis, assembly GCA_034642065.1. NCBI lineage: Eukaryota > Metazoa > Chordata > Lepidosauria > Squamata > Lacertidae > Darevskia > Darevskia nairensis. The sequence continues at coordinate 636,443 of JAWWNI010001131.1, read as the reverse complement.
ACCATCCTACCTCTTTGGCCTGGATTCGGGAGGCGGTCGCGTTGCCTAGCAACCCATCCCTGACGCTTCCCCGACGCTTTGCTTTTAACCCTGTCATCGCCGGACAGAGCCCGCCCCTTAAAGCAGGGTTAGCCAACCCGGGATCATGCTGCTGGCTGGGGTGCTGTCATTTTAGGGGGTGGCACTTAATTTTTTGCAAATTCCCTCGGGGGAGGGGGGCGTCTTGAAAATATGTTTCTGGATGTGAGGGATTAAAATGTGCTATTATTTTTGTGATTGGACAACATTTTGCTTGGCAAGCCTACGTTTTTGGCACATAAACTGCATTTGGAAAACCAAATAATTTTACCTCCTGAAAATGTCCAGTAATGCTAAACAACAACAACAACAAATATTAATAAATAATATAACTGCAATTACTTGGCAATCACTTTTAATGATTTCTATGCAGTTTTACAAATAAAATCCTTTATACAACAACTGCAATATTAATAACTTCTCTTCGTGTTGACACATTAAATGATTTATGAAGCTACAAGTGAGGAACTCAAACTATATCCTTGTTCTTCCTGTGTGTGGCTATTACCCGTATTCTGTCTGTGGTGTTTCTTCCCGTGCTTGTAAGATGTTATGTCTTTCTTTTCCCCAGTTGTTGCTGTTATCCATCATGCCTTGGGCAGAGCTGATATCCCATTGTTGTTCCAGAAATTTCTCCATTGCTCCTTCCATTTGAAAAAGTCAAGACATCCAAGTGCTGGAGGCCTAGGAACATTTGAATGGCACCACATTGGCTACTCCTGCTTAGAAAGGGCATGTACACTGTGAAAGAGTTGCAGGAATCCTGGATTCCCTTCGGAAGGGTGGCAGGTGGGGCTGCCACTTTATTTTACCTGGCTTTTACTTTATTGTTTTCCTGGCAAGGCTCCTAAGCTGTTAAACTAACTGTTGCATGAAAATCAGGCACTTAGCATCCACAGAAGCCATACCAAAGCTTACCACCACCATCATCATCATCATCATCACTTTTAATTTGTATACCGTCTTTCTATCTTACGAAACCCAAGGCGGTTTACAAGCTGAAGAAACAAAGTACGTAGACCTTATAACAATCTAATGCAATACAAAAATGTGATAATAAAACATAACTCAAATAAAGTAACTCAACAATCATTAGAATAGTATGGAATAATAATAGCAGCATATAAAAATTAAACAGAAATCCACTCTTAACAATTACAATGAATAATTTCTAAACTACAATCAATAAAACAATAGCAAGCCACAAAGCATAAAATAATACAATACAAATTGAGAAGCAGGGACTGGAGGGTGGGGCAAGGCAGGTGGAAGGCGGCATTGCCTGATGAAGTCTCTCCCCTCACCAGTTAGGGTCTGTGAGGGGAGAGACAGTGCCCAAATGCTGGGCCAATGAACTCAGGTCAGCAGAGAACATCCCTAGCCTAAAGGTAAAGGGACCCCTGACCGTTAGGTCCAGTTGCGGACAACTCTGGGATTGCAGCGCTCATCTCACATTATTGGCCGAGGGAGCCGGCATACAGCTTCCAGGTCATATGGCCAGCATGACTAAGCCGCTTCTGGCGAACCAGAGCAGCGCACAGAAACGCCATTTACCTGCCCGCTGCAGTGGTACCTATTTATCTACTTGCACTTTGATGTGCTTTCGAACTGCTAGGTTGGCAGAAGCAGGGACCAATCAACGGGAGTTCACCCCGTCACGGGGATTCGAACTCCCAACCTTCTGATCGGTAAAGCCTCCCACTTCACCAACCCTAATGGAACAGCCAGCAACAATTCTGGTTCTCTCCAGACGGGCACTCTGCTGCCACGACTGGCCAAACACCCAATAGCTCTCTTTGCCTAGCAGAATCACAGCCGGAGTGTGTGGAACAGAACAAGCTGTCTCTGTGCTCACAGCGTTTCATTGCAAGCCAAAAGGGGGGAAATATACCCACAGGTCCTGCCCCTCACAGCCTTGCATGGGTGTGGGGCTAAAGATTGAGTAGGTCTATGTGCTCCTGTGCTGACTATCGCTCATCATTCTCCCTGCATGTCTCCTTTTGCTATTCTCAGGCTGTTTTCCCACAGGTATACACCCATCCTAGGCTGATCACGAGGGAGGTCCACCCCACGGTGCACAGCAGTGACCAGGATGCTCCCAGCTGTTCTTCCAGGGTATCTGAATGCTGGCAAGCTCAAGTGGTCACATCAAAGGAAAATTACCCCAATCCTGGGGAGAAGCAATGATTGCACTACTACCAAAAAAACCAGAGATTGAAGAAATAGGCAATTATAGACCAATTAGCCTCCTAAACTGTGATTATAAAATCTTCGCAGGTATTTTGGCAAAAAGAATAAACGAAGTGCTGGGAACAATAATACATAAGAATCCAGCGGGCTTTAGGAAAGGGAGGCAAATCAAAGATAACACAACGCTTCCGGCTCTGAATTAACATGTGTAATAGAGGGTGGAGATGAGATGAGCTTGAGTCTTGACTGGTCAGTCTTTTTTTTTTTTTAAGCACTTTTATCTTTCCCTGAATGAGATTGGGTACGCTGGGGGAAAATGTTCAAAAAATGATTTTTTTTCTTTTACTTCCTCAACTCACCCACACAATACAGTACTTTCCACGAATGCACCTCCCCCTGTTGGATTCCCTTCTAGTTCCTGTTAATACCGGGAGCTGCGGTCGGAAACCGGAAATGATGTCCCATCGCAGAAGCACTTTCCCTACCTCTTTGTCCCAAGGTTCGTCCCGCCCCGTCAATCTTATTAGGAAGACCCCGCCTCCTTTTCCCATCATGCATCGCCAGAGCAAGGCCCAGTTTCCCTCTAGCTTTCTCCGATTCTTTTGCTACTTTCCTTGAAAAAACTGCACTCCACAGGAGAAGAGTCCCAGAATCATTTCCTTTGATAAAAAAAAGGCGAGAAAAGGTCTAAAGGGAAACAGTGGGTTTGTACCATTTCCCCCCCCCCCCCCCACAGTTGTGCTCACCATAACCTTAAAGTGTTTCCACCATCCGAGCTTTATATACCAACGGCGCACTTGTACGTTATGTGCTGCATATGGAAACACATATACCGTGGTGCCTGCAAGGGAACCTCGGGACCCTCGCCGCTAGCAGTGCAGTGCAAAACAGCACAGCCACAGCGTACAGAGGCGGAGGGAGAGGAGGAAAATCTCCTTTTTTAGGGCTTGGACATTACAAGTGGGACCTTTGGGAGGAAGAGAAGGGGAAAATAAAAACCAGCCCCCTCCGCAATAAATAGAGGGCGGCAAGCTACCACTCAAATACCGTAGAAGGGGGGGGGAGCGGAGAGCGGGGAAGACTTTGCAGAAGTCAAAACAAAGAACATCCGGATAACGTCGCCGGGGAAAATACTGAAATAACTTAGAAGGAAGAAAGGTGGAAGGAAAAGGAAAGGGAGCTCTCTTGATTGCGGCACAACCGACAGATCTACATTAAGCAAAACCCAGTGAAAGGGTCTAAATTAAGGACAGCGAAGGAGAGCTAGATAAGGAAAGTTCAAGAGGGAAGGGTGGTAATGGTCAAAATAATGGGAGAAGGAGAACAAATGATTATAGTGGGAATCTATGCTCCAAATGGAAGCAAATAAAAATTCTTTAGAAATATAGAAAGCAAAATGTTGGAAAATGCAAGTATGCAAATGTAAGAGACCCTTTCTTTCCAAGCCTTCCCTCTTAACTCCTGCCCTCATCCCAGCTCTGCCCACCCTGAAACCTTCCCACAATATGCCCCCTCCCCCCTGATGCCCTCCCTGAACATGCCCCCTCCCCCCTGAAACCTTCCCAAAATATTCCCCTTTGCTCCCTGAAACCTTCCCACAATATGCCCCCTCCCCCCTGATGCCCTCCCTGAACATGCCCCCTCCCCCCTGAAACCTTCCCAAAATATTTCCCTTTACTCCCTGAAACCTTCCCACAATATTCCCCTTTGCTCCCTGAAACCTTCCCACAATATGCCCCCTCCCCCCTGATGCCCTCCCTGAACATGCCCCCTCCCCCTGAAACCTTCCCACAATATTCCCCTTTGCTCCCTGAAACCTTCCCACAATATGCCCCCTCCCCCCTGATGCCCTCCCTGAACATGCCCCCTCCCCCTGAAACCTTCCCACAATATTCCCCTTTGCTCCCTGAAACCTTCCCACAATATGCCCCCTCCCCCCTGATGCCCTCCCTGAACATGCCCCCTCCCCCTGAAACCTTCCCACAATATTCCCCTTTGCTCCCTGAAACCTTCCCACAATATGCCCCCTCCCCCCTGATGCCCTCCCTGAACATGCCCCCTCCCCCCTGAAACCTTCCCAAAATATTTCCCTTTACTCCCTGAAACCTTCCCACAATATGCCCCCTCCCCCCTGATGCCCTCCCTGAACATGCCCCCTCCCCCCTGAAACCTTCCCACAATATTCCCCTTTGCTCCCTGAAACGTACCCATAATATGCCCCCTCCCCCCTGATGCCCTCCCTGATACACACACAAACACACACACAGAGTGCTTTTTTTCTTTAAAAAATGTTTAAGGGTACTCTCATTTAAATAAAGTTATTTTGAACTTATTCTGCGTCTTCTCAGATGGGTTTCATTACCTACATTTGTTGGTGAAACACAATTCTGTAAATTATAAAGATGATTCCACCCCTCTATATTATGAAAGGGAAGATCCAGGTTTTCTAAAAAAAATTCAAGCAAATCATTGTAATAACTACCGTAATAAAGCACTGCTATAATTACCGGTATATATAATTTTCTTAAAATTTTGGTTTCATTCACCTTTTCTGTGCTGAAATGTCACAGCCTGAACGACCATGGCTTGCCCCCCCCCAGTTTTGATCCTGGGTACGCCCCTGCTTGCTAATGCCATTAGTCAAATTAATGAATGATATTCTAGAGAAAGGAAAATTACCCCAATCCTGGGGAGAAGCAATGATTACACTACTACCAAAAACAACAGAGATTGAAGAAATAGGCAATTATAGACCAATTAGCCTCCTAAACTGTGATTATAAAATCTTCGCAGGTATTTTGGCAAAAAGAATAAACGAAGTGCTGGGAACAATAATACTTAAGAATCCAGCGGGCTTTATGAAAGGGAGGCAAATCAAAGATAACACAACGCTTCCGGCTCTGAATTAATATGTGTAATAGAGGGTGGAGATGAGATGAGCTTGAGTCTTGACTGATCAGTCTTTTTTTTTTTTTTTTTTAAGCACTTTTATCTTTCCCTGAATGAGATTGGGTACGCTGGGGAAAAATGTTCAAAAAATGATTTTTTTCTTTTACTTCCTCAACTCACCCACACAATACAGTACTTTCCATGAATGCACCTCCCCCTGTTGGATTCCCTTCTAGTTCCTGTTAATACCGGGTGCTGCGGTCTGAAACCGGAAATGATGTCCCATCGCAGAAGCACTTTCCCTACCTCTTTGTCCCAAGGTTCACCCGCCCCGTCAATCTCATTAGGAAGACCCCGCCTCCTTTTCCCATCATGCATCGCCAGAGCAAGGCCCAGTTTCCCTCTAGGTTTCTCCCATTCTTTTGCTACTTTCCTTTAAAAAACTGCACTCCACAGGAGAAGAGTCCCAGAATCATTTCCTTTGATAAAAAAAAAGGCGAGAAAAGGTCTAAAGGGAAACAGTGGGTTTGTACCATTCCCCCCCCCCACAGTTGTGCTCACCATAACCTTAAAGTGTTTCCACCATCCGAGCTTTATATACCAACGGCGCGCTTGTACATTATGTGCTCCGTATGGAAACACATATACCGTGGTGCCTGCAAGGGAACCTCGGGACCCTCGCCGCTAGCAGTGCAGTGCAAAACAGCACAGCCACAGCGTACAGAGGCGGAGGGAGAGGAGGAAAATCTCCTTTTTTAGGGCTTGGACATTACAAGTGGGACCTTTGGGAGGAAGAGAAGGGGAAAATAAAAACCAGCCCCCTCCGCAATAAATAGAGGGCGGCAAGCTACCACTCAAATACCGTAGAAGGGGGGGGGGAGCGGAGAGCGGGGAAGACTTTGCAGAAGTCAAAACAAAGAACATCCGGATAACGTCGCCGGGGAAAATACTGAAATAACTTAGAAGGAAGAAAGGTGGAAGGAAAAGGAAAGGGAGCTCTCTTGATTGCGGCACAACCGACAGATCTACATTAAGCAAAACCCAGTGAAAGGGTCTAAATTAAGGACAGCGAAGGAGAGCTAGATAAGGAAAGTTCAAGAGGGAAGGGTGGTAATGGTCAAAATAATGGGAGAAGGAGAACAAATGATTATAGTGGGAATCTATGCTCCAAATGGAAGCAAATAAAAATTCTTTAGAAATATAGAAAGCAAAATGTTGGAAAATGCAAGTATGCAAATGTAAGAGACCCTTTCTTTCCAAGCCTTCCCTCTTAACTCCTGCCCTCATCCCAGCTCTGCCCACCCTGAAACCTTCCCACAATATGCCCCCTCCCCCCTGATGCCCTCCCTGAACATGCCCCCTCCCCCCTGAAACCTTCCCAAAATATTCCCCTTTGCTCCCTGAAACCTTCCCACAATATGCCCCCTCCCCCCTGATGCCCTCCCTGAACATGCCCCCTCCCCCCTGAAACCTTCCCAAAATATTTCCCTTTACTCCCTGAAACCTTCCCACAATATTCCCCTTTGCTCCCTGAAACCTTCCCACAATATGCCCCCTCCCCCCTGATGCCCTCCCTGAACATGCCCCCTCCCCCTGAAACCTTCCCACAATATTCCCCTTTGCTCCCTGAAACCTTCCCACAATATGCCCCCTCCCCCCTGATGCCCTCCCTGAACATGCCCCCTCCCCCTGAAACCTTCCCACAATATTCCCCTTTGCTCCCTGAAACCTTCCCACAATATGCCCCCTCCCCCCTGATGCCCTCCCTGAACATGCCCCCTCCCCCTGAAACCTTCCCACAATATTCCCCTTTGCTCCCTGAAACCTTCCCACAATATGCCCCCTCCCCCCTGATGCCCTCCCTGAACATGCCCCCTCCCCCTGAAACCTTCCCACAATATTCCCCTTTGCTCCCTGAAACCTTCCCACAATATGCCCCCTCCCCCCTGATGCCCTCCCTGAACATGCCCCCTCCCCCCTGAAACCTTCCCAAAATATTTCCCTTTACTCCCTGAAACCTTCCCACAATATGCCCCCTCCCCCCTGATGCCCTCCCTGAACATGCCCCCTCCCCCCTGAAACCTTCCCACAATATTCCCCTTTGCTCCCTGAAACGTACCCATAATATGCCCCCTCCCCCCTGATGCCCTCCCTGATACACACACAAACACACACACAGAGTGCTTTTTTTCTTTAAAAAATGTTTAAGGGTACTCTCATTTAAATAAAGTTATTTTGAACTTATTCTGCGTCTTCTCAGATGGGTTTCATTACCTACATTTGTTGGTGAAACACAATTCTGTAAATTATAAAGATGATTCCACCCCTCTATATTATGAAAGGGAAGATCCAGGTTTTCTAAAAAAAATTCAAGCAAATCATTGTAATAACTACCGTAATAAAGCACTGCTATAATTACCGGTATATATAATTTTCTTAAAATTTTGGTTTCATTCACCTTTTCTGTGCTGAAATGTCACAGCCTGAACGACCATGGCTTGCCCCCCCCCCCCCCAGTTTTGATCCTGGGTACGCCCCTGCTTGCTAATGCCATTAGTCAAATTAATGAATGATATTCTAGAGAAAGGAAAATTACCCCAATCCTGGGGAGAAGCAATGATTACACTACTACCAAAAACAACAGAGATTGAAGAAATAGGCAATTATAGACCAATTAGCCTCCTAAACTGTGATTATAAAATCTTCGCAGGTATTTTGGCAAAAAGAATAAACGAAGTGCTGGGAACAATAATACTTAAGAATCCAGCGGGCTTTATGAAAGGGAGGCAAATCAAAGATAACACAACGCTTCCGGCTCTGAATTAATATGTGTAATAGAGGGTGGAGATGAGATGAGCTTGAGTCTTGACTGATCAGTCTTTTTTTTTTTTTTTTTTTAAGCACTTTTATCTTTCCCTGAATGAGATTGGGTACGCTGGGGAAAAATGTTCAAAAAATGATTTTTTTCTTTTACTTCCTCAACTCACCCACACAATACAGTACTTTCCATGAATGCACCTCCCCCTGTTGGATTCCCTTCTAGTTCCTGTTAATACCGGGTGCTGCGGTCTGAAACCGGAAATGATGTCCCATCGCAGAAGCACTTTCCCTACCTCTTTGTCCCAAGGTTCACCCGCCCCGTCAATCTCATTAGGAAGACCCCGCCTCCTTTTCCCATCATGCATCGCCAGAGCAAGGCCCAGTTTCCCTCTAGGTTTCTCCCATTCTTTTGCTACTTTCCTTTAAAAAACTGCACTCCACAGGAGAAGAGTCCCAGAATCATTTCCTTTGATAAAAAAAAGGCGAGAAAAGGTCTAAAGGGAAACAGTGGGTTTGTACCATTCCCCTCCCCCCCACAGTTGTGCTCACCATAACCTTAAAGTGTTTCCACCATCCGAGCTTTATATACCAACGGCGCGCTTGTACATTATGTGCTCCGTATGGAAACACATATACCGTGGTGCCTGCAAGGGAACCTCGGGACCCTCGCCGCTAGCAGTGCAGTGCAAAACAGCACAGCCACAGCGTACAGAGGCGGAGGGAGAGGAGGAAAATCTCCTTTTTTAGGGCTTGGACATTACAAGTGGGACCTTTGGGAGGAAGAGAAGGGGAAAATAAAAACCAGCCCCCTCCGCAATAAATAGAGGGCGGCAAGCTACCACTCAAATACCGTAGAAGGGGGGGGGAGCGGAGAGCGGGGAAGACTTTGCAGAAGTCAAAACAAAGAACATCCGGATAACGTCGCCGGGGAAAATACTGAAATAACTTAGAAGGAAGAAAGGTGGAAGGAAAAGGAAAGGGAGCTCTCTTGATTGCGGCACAACCGACAGATCTACATTAAGCAAAACCCAGTGAAAGGGTCTAAATTAAGGACAGCGAAGGAGAGCTAGATAAGGAAAGTTCAAGAGGGAAGGGTGGTAATGGTCAAAATAATGGGAGAAGGAGAACAAATGATTATAGTGGGAATCTATGCTCCAAATGGAAGCAAATAAAAATTCTTTAGAAATATAGAAAGCAAAATGTTGGAAAATGCAAGTATGCAAATGTAAGAGACCCTTTCTTTCCAAGCCTTCCCTCTTAACTCCTGCCCTCATCCCAGCTCTGCCCACCCTGAAACCTTCCCACAATATGCCCCCTCCCCCCTGATGCCCTCCCTGAACATGCCCCCTCCCCCCTGAAACCTTCCCAAAATATTCCCCTTTGCTCCCTGAAACCTTCCCACAATATGCCCCCTCCCCCCTGATGCCCTCCCTGAACATGCCCCCTCCCCCCTGAAACCTTCCCAAAATATTTCCCTTTACTCCCTGAAACCTTCCCACAATATTCCCCTTTGCTCCCTGAAACCTTCCCACAATATGCCCCCTCCCCCCTGATGCCCTCCCTGAACATGCCCCCTCCCCCTGAAACCTTCCCACAATATTCCCCTTTGCTCCCTGAAACCTTCCCACAATATGCCCCCTCCCCCCTGATGCCCTCCCTGAACATGCCCCCTCCCCCTGAAACCTTCCCACAATATTCCCCTTTGCTCCCTGAAACCTTCCCACAATATGCCCCCTCCCCCCTGATGCCCTCCCTGAACATGCCCCCTCCCCCTGAAACCTTCCCACAATATTCCCCTTTGCTCCCTGAAACCTTCCCACAATATGCCCCCTCCCCCCTGATGCCCTCCCTGAACATGCCCCCTCCCCCTGAAACCTTCCCACAATATTCCCCTTTGCTCCCTGAAACCTTCCCACAATATGCCCCCTCCCCCCTGATGCCCTCCCTGAACATGCCCCCTCCCCCCTGAAACCTTCCCAAAATATTTCCCTTTACTCCCTGAAACCTTCCCACAATATGCCCCCTCCCCCCTGATGCCCTCCCTGAACATGCCCCCTCCCCCCTGAAACCTTCCCACAATATTCCCCTTTGCTCCCTGAAACGTACCCATAATATGCCCCCTCCCCCCTGATGCCCTCCCTGATACACACACAAACACACACACAGAGTGCTTTTTTTCTTTAAAAAATGTTTAAGGGTACTCTCATTTAAATAAAGTTATTTTGAACTTATTCTGCGTCTTCTCAGATGGGTTTCATTACCTACATTTGTTGGTGAAACACAATTCTGTAAATTATAAAGATGATTCCACCCCTCTATATTATGAAAGGGAAGATCCAGGTTTTCTAAAAAAAATTCAAGCAAATCATTGTAATAACTACCGTAATAAAGCACTGCTATAATTACCGGTATATATAATTTTCTTAAAATTTTGGTTTCATTCACCTTTTCTGTGCTGAAATGTCACAGCCTGAACGACCATGGCTTGCCCCCCCCCAGTTTTGATCCTGGGTACGCCCCTGCTTGCTAATGCCATTAGTCAAATTAATGAATGATATTCTAGAGAAAGGAAAATTACCCCAATCCTGGGGAGAAGCAATGATTACACTACTACCAAAAACAACAGAGATTGAAGAAATAGGCAATTATAGACCAATTAGCCTCCTAAACTGTGATTATAAAATCTTCGCAGGTATTTTGGCAAAAAGAATAAACGAAGTGCTGGGAACAATAATACTTAAGAATCCAGCGGGCTTTATGAAAGGGAGGCAAATCAAAGATAACACAACGCTTCCGGCTCTGAATTAATATGTGTAATAGAGGGTGGAGATGAGATGAGCTTGAGTCTTGACTGATCAGTCTTTTTTTTTTTTTTTTTAAGCACTTTTATCTTTCCCTGAATGAGATTGGGTACGCTGGGGAAAAATGTTCAAAAAATGATTTTTTTCTTTTACTTCCTCAACTCACCCACACAATACAGTACTTTCCATGAATGCACCTCCCCCTGTTGGATTCCCTTCTAGTTCCTGTTAATACCGGGTGCTGCGGTCTGAAACCGGAAATGATGTCCCATCGCAGAAGCACTTTCCCTACCTCTTTGTCCCAAGGTTCACCCGCCCCGTCAATCTCATTAGGAAGACCCCGCCTCCTTTTCCCATCATGCATCGCCAGAGCAAGGCCCAGTTTCCCTCTAGGTTTCTCCCATTCTTTTGCTACTTTCCTTTAAAAAACTGCACTCCACAGGAGAAGAGTCCCAGAATCATTTCCTTTGATAAAAAAAAAGGCGAGAAAAGGTCTAAAGGGAAACAGTGGGTTTGTACCATTCCCCCCCCCCACAGTTGTGCTCACCATAACCTTAAAGTGTTTCCACCATCCGAGCTTTATATACCAACGGCGCGCTTGTACATTATGTGCTCCGTATGGAAACACATATACCGTGGTGCCTGCAAGGGAACCTCGGGACCCTCGCCGCTAGCAGTGCAGTGCAAAACAGCACAGCCACAGCGTACAGAGGCGGAGGGAGAGGAGGAAAATCTCCTTTTTTAGGGCTTGGACATTACAAGTGGGACCTTTGGGAGGAAGAGAAGGGGAAAATAAAAACCAGCCCCCTCCGCAATAAATAGAGGGCGGCAAGCTACCACTCAAATACCGTAGAAGGGGGGGGGAGCGGAGAGCGGGGAAGACTTTGCAGAAGTCAAAACAAAGAACATCCGGATAACGTCGCCGGGGAAAATACTGAAATAACTTAGAAGGAAGAAAGGTGGAAGGAAAAGGAAAGGGAGCTCTCTTGATTGCGGCACAACCGACAGATCTACATTAAGCAAAACCCAGTGAAAGGGTCTAAATTAAGGACAGCGAAGGAGAGCTAGATAAGGAAAGTTCAAGAGGGAAGGGTGGTAATGGTCAAAATAATGGGAGAAGGAGAACAAATGATTATAGTGGGAATCTATGCTCCAAATGGAAGCAAATAAAAATTCTTTAGAAATATAGAAAGCAAAATGTTGGAAAATGCAAGTATGCAAATGTAAGAGACCCTTTCTTTCCAAGCCTTCCCTCTTAACTCCTGCCCTCATCCCAGCTCTGCCCACCCTGAAACCTTCCCACAATATGCCCCCTCCCCCCTGATGCCCTCCCTGAACATGCCCCCTCCCCCCTGAAACCTTCCCAAAATATTCCCCTTTGCTCCCTGAAACCTTCCCACAATATGCCCCCTCCCCCCTGATGCCCTCCCTGAACATGCCCCCTCCCCCCTGAAACCTTCCCAAAATATTTCCCTTTACTCCCTGAAACCTTCCCACAATATTCCCCTTTGCTCCCTGAAACCTTCCCACAATATGCCCCCTCCCCCCTGATGCCCTCCCTGAACATGCCCCCTCCCCCTGAAACCTTCCCACAATATTCCCCTTTGCTCCCTGAAACCTTCCCACAATATGCCCCCTCCCCCCTGATGCCCTCCCTGAACATGCCCCCTCCCCCTGAAACCTTCCCACAATATTCCCCTTTGCTCCCTGAAACCTTCCCACAATATGCCCCCTCCCCCCTGATGCCCTCCCTGAACATGCCCCCTCCCCCTGAAACCTTCCCACAATATTCCCCTTTGCTCCCTGAAACCTTCCCACAATATGCCCCCTCCCCCCTGATGCCCTCCCTGAACATGCCCCCTCCCCCTGAAACCTTCCCACAATATTCCCCTTTGCTCCCTGAAACCTTCCCACAATATGCCCCCTCCCCCCTGATGCCCTCCCTGAACATGCCCCCTCCCCCCTGAAACCTTCCCAAAATATTTCCCTTTACTCCTTGAAACCTTCCCACAATATGCCCCCTCCCCCCTGATGCCCTCCCTGAACATGCCCCCTCCCCCCTGAAACCTTCCCACAATATTCCCCTTTGCTCCCTGAAACGTACCCATAATATGCCCCCTCCCCCCTGATGCCCTCCCTGATACACACACAAACACACACACAGAGTGCTTTTTTTCTTTAAAAAATGTTTAAGGGTACTCTCATTTAAATAAAGTTATTTTGAACTTATTCTGCGTCTTCTCAGATGGGTTTCATTACCTACATTTGTTGGTGAAACACAATTCTGTAAATTATAAAGATGATTCCACCCCTCTATATTATGAAAGGGAAGATCCAGGTTTTCTAAAAAAAATTCAAGCAAATCATTGTAATAACTACCGTAATAAAGCACTGCTATAATTACCGGTATATATAATTTTCTTAAAATTTTGGTTTCATTCACCTTTTCTGTGCTGAAATGTCACAGCCTGAACGACCATGGCTTGCCCCCCCCCCAGTTTTGATCCTGGGTACGCCCCTGCTTGCTAATGCCATTAGTCAAATTAATGAATGATATTCTAGAGAAAGGAAAATTACCCCAATCCTGGGGAGAAGCAATGATTACACTACTACCAAAAACAACAGAGATTGAAGAAATAGGCAATTATAGAACAATTAGCCTCCTAAACTGTGATTATAAAATCTTCGCAGGTATTTTGGCAAAAAGAATAAACGAAGTGCTGGGAACAATAATACTTAAGAATCCAGCGGGCTTTATGAAAGGGAGGCAAATCAAAGATAACACAACGCTTCCGGCTCTGAATTAATATGTGTAATAGAGGGTGGAGATGAGATGAGCTTGAGTCTTGACTGATCAGTCTTTTTTTTTTTTTTTTTTTAAGCACTTTTATCTTTCCCTGAATGAGATTGGGTACGCTGGGGAAAAATGTTCAAAAAATGATTTTTTTCTTTTACTTCCTCAACTCACCCACACAATACAGTACTTTCCATGAATGCACCTCCCCCTGTTGGATTCCCTTCTAGTTCCTGTTAATACCGGGTGCTGCGGTCTGAAACCGGAAATGATGTCCCATCGCAGAAGCACTTTCCCTACCTCTTTGTCCCAAGGTTCACCCGCCCCGTCAATCTCATTAGGAAGACCCCGCCTCCTTTTCCCATCATGCATCGCCAGAGCAAGGCCCAGTTTCCCTCTAGGTTTCTCCCATTCTTTTGCTACTTTCCTTTAAAAAACTGCACTCCACAGGAGAAGAGTCCCAGAATCATTTCCTTTGATAAAAAAAAAGGCGAGAAAAGGTCTAAAGGGAAACAGTGGGTTTGTACCATTCCCCCCCCCACAGTTGTGCTCACCATAACCTTAAAGTGTTTCCACCATCCGAGCTTTATATACCAACGGCGCGCTTGTACATTATGTGCTCCGTATGGAAACACATATACCGTGGTGCCTGCAAGGGAACCTCGGGACCCTCGCCGCTAGCAGTGCAGTGCAAAACAGCACAGCCACAGCGTACAGAGGCGGAGGGAGAGGAGGAAAATCTCCTTTTTTAGGGCTTGGACATTACAAGTGGGACCTTTGGGAGGAAGAGAAGGGGAAAATAAAAACCAGCCCCCTCCGCAATAAATAGAGGGCGGCAAGCTACCACTCAAATACCGTAGAAGGGGGGGGGAGCGGAGAGCGGGGAAGACTTTGCAGAAGTCAAAACAAAGAACATCCGGATAACGTCGCCGGGGAAAATACTGAAATAACTTAGAAGGAAGAAAGGTGGAAGGAAAAGGAAAGGGAGCTCTCTTGATTGCGGCACAACCGACAGATCTACATTAAGCAAAACCCAGTGAAAGGGTCTAAATTAAGGACAGCGAAGGAGAGCTAGATAAGGAAAGTTCAAGAGGGAAGGGTGGTAATGGTCAAAATAATGGGAGAAGGAGAACAAATGATTATAGTGGGAATCTATGCTCCAAATGGAAGCAAATAAAAATTCTTTAGAAATATAGAAAGCAAAATGTTGGAAAATGCAAGTATGCAAATGTAAGAGACCCTTTCTTTCCAAGCCTTCCCTCTTAACTCCTGCCCTCATCCCAGCTCTGCCCACCCTGAAACCTTCCCACAATATGCCCCCTCCCCCCTGATGCCCTCCCTGAACATGCCCCCTCCCCCCTGAAACCTTCCCAAAATATTCCCCTTTGCTCCCTGAAACCTTCCCACAATATGCCCCCTCCCCCCTGATGCCCTCCCTGAACATGCCCCCTCCCCCCTGAAACCTTCCCAAAATATTTCCCTTTACTCCCTGAAACCTTCCCACAATATTCCCCTTTGCTCCCTGAAACCTTCCCACAATATGCCCCCTCCCCCCTGATGCCCTCCCTGAACATGCCCCCTCCCCCTGAAACCTTCCCACAATATTCCCCTTTGCTCCCTGAAACCTTCCCACAATATGCCCCCTCCCCCCTGATGCCCTCCCTGAACATGCCCCCTCCCCCTGAAACCTTCCCACAATATTCCCCTTTGCTCCCTGAAACCTTCCCACAATATGCCCCCTCCCCCCTGATGCCCTCCCTGAACATGCCCCCTCCCCCTGAAACCTTCCCACAATATTCCCCTTTGCTCCCTGAAACCTTCCCACAATATGCCCCCTCCCCCCTGATGCCCTCCCTGAACATGCCCCCTCCCCCTGAAACCTTCCCACAATATTCCCCTTTGCTCCCTGAAACCTTCCCTCAATATGCCCCCTCCCCCCTGATGCCCTCCCTGAACATGCCCCCTCCCCCCTGAAACCTTCCCAAAATATTTCCCTTTACTCCCTGAAACCTTCCCACAATATGCCCCCTCCCCCCTGATGCCCTCCCTGAACATGCCCCCTCCCCCCTGAAACCTTCCCACAATATTCCCCTTTGCTCCCTGAAACGTACCCATAATATGCCCCCTCCCCCCTGATGCCCTCCCTGATACACACACAAACACACACGCAGAGTGCTTTTTTTCTTTAAAAAATGTTTAAGGGTACTCTCATTTAAATAAATTTATTTTGAACTTATTCTGCGTCTTCTCAGATGGGTTTCATTACCTACATTTGTTGGTGAAACACAATTCTGTAAATTATAAAGATGATTCCACCCCTCTATATTATGAAAGGGAAGATCCAGGTTTTCTAAAAAAAATTCAAGCAAATCATTGTAATAACTACCGTAATAAAGCACTGCTATAATTACCGGTATATATAATTTTCTTAAAATTTTGGTTTCATTCACCTTTTCTGTGCTGAAATGTCACAACCTTAACGACCATGGCTTGCGCCCCCCCCCCCCCCCAGTTTTGATCCTGGGTACGCCCCTGCTTGCTAATGCCATTAGTCAAATTAATGAATGATATTCTAGATGACTGAATGGAAGGAAGGAAGGAAGGAAGGAAGGAAGGAAGGAAGGAAGGAAGGAAGGCCAAAGCAGTGACTCACGCAGGAACACAACAGGCACCCTCCTCTGAGGGAGAGTGATTGTGCTGTGCCTTTACACTGGGAATGATCCACCTGCAACTAATGAAGAGACAGGGCAGAATCCTACCCCACTCCCAATAACAGATGGAAAGAGTCAGGGCTCAAGGAATATATACTGGACATCTTCCTTTCCAAGTGGATACTTTAGACTCACAGGAGCGCTTTTGTCTGTCTGTCTTACTTTTATTAAACTATTTGAAATGTTACAAAAACAAATGTATACCCAGTAAAATAAAGTCACAAGACAGACTACATTGCATTATGAAAGGAGACCATTTATCTACAGTAACAATGAAACTGGGGTGGTGAATCCCTTTCTCTTTTGCATGCTGTCAGTGGGTTTATTCATCTGGAAGATCTTGGACATTTAATAGGATTTAAGTACATAGCCCATGTAGTCCAGCTCTCTCTTCTCACAGTGGCCAGTCAGATTCATGTGGGAAGCCTAAAAGCAGGACATTAGTGCAACATCACTTGCCTCACCTGGTATTCTGGTTTTCAGCTGCACAGCGCCTCTGACAATGGGGGTGGAACACAGCCATGACGGCTAGTTGCCATTGACAGCCTTATTCCCCATGGATTTGCTTTGTCCTGGATCTTGTTTACCTTGTTTGTCGTCCTTATAGTGCAGGGGTGCCCAAACCTTTTTTCAAAGAGGGCCAGATTTGATGAAGTGAACATGTGTGAGGGCCGACCGAAGTTGTTGAGCTTTTTTTAGGATTTTACCCCAGGCATAGCTGTCAACTTTCGGATTTCAAAATAAGGGATTTTCCCAAACTTTCGGATTTGAAAATAAGGGATGCCAAGAGGGCCGTGCAATGGCACCAAGTAGCCTCGCCACCCTGCGCTCCAGAGGCTGCGCGCGAACAGGTGAGCAAAAGAGTGAGCGCATAGACGGCAGGCAGGCTGTCTGTCTGGTTGGGCGTGAGGGTCTGGCTGCACAAGGCATGCAAGCTCCGCCCCCAGTCGGTCTCAGACTCCTTATTGGCAGCCGAGCAACGCAGCTGAGGAGCCTCCCTGGCCGGCAGGGAGGAAGAGAAGCTGCTTCCTTTGAAATCCGGGAAATTTAAGGGATATCAACAATCCGGGATAGCAGCGGGAAACGGCATTGGAATAAGGGAGTTTCCCGCAAAAAAAGGGAGGGTTGACAGCTATGACACAGAATCCAGGATTTATGTTGGGAAATCAAAGAGTTTTCTCTAGCAACTCTTTTGTATCACTTTGAGAGATGACACTTCACACCTGAGTACCTACTTAATATCATTTAATGACTCAGATTTCTTTGTCACGCTATAAAGCTACCGGTAATGGCTGTGACATCTGAATGGCTATTCTTTTTCTACAGTGGGGACCATCTACCCATCAATTCCTCTTGGTTTGTTGCCTTCCCCTCTTATGGCTGCCCCCACAAAACATCGTTTCTGCATCAGCTCCGGAGTTTACACACGAGATAACATTCTAAACCAGGCATAGGCAACCTTGGCTCTCCAGATGTTTTGGAACTACAATTCCCATCATCCCTGACCACTGGTCCTGTTAGCTATGGGATTTGTAGTCCCAAAACATCTGGAGAGCCAAGGTTGCCTGTGCCTGTTCTAAACCATGCCAGGACTGAAAAGCCTTTTGACAGAGCAAAGCCAACACCCAAAACAGCCACTGGGATATTTTAATGGCAAACATGCAGCCCAGCAAGCCATACCCACCAGGTACCGTATTCCCTAACAAACATAGCTGTCAACTTTCGGATTTGAAAATAAGGGATTTTTCCAAAGTTTCAGATTTGAAAATAAGGGATGCCACAAGGGCGGTGCAATGGCACCAAGTAGCCTCGCCACCCTGCACTCCAGAGGCTGCGCACGAACGGGTGGCAGGCAGGCTGTCTGGTTGGGCGTGAGGGTCTGGCTGCACAAGGCATGCAAGCTCCACCCCCAGTCGGTCTCAGACTCCTTATTGGCAGCCGAGCAACGCAGCTGAGGAGCCTCCCTGGCCAGCAGGGAGGGAGAGGAGCTGCTTCTTTTGAAATCCGGGAAATTTAAGGGATGTCAACAATCTGGGATAGCAGTGGGAAGCGGCATTGGAATAAGGGAGTTTCCCGCAAAAAAAGGGAGGGTTGACAGCTATGCTAACAAAGTTCACCATCTTTGATCCAAGAAAGAGACCAGGAATTTGGCTCACTGTTTTACCAAACCATTTAATTACAAAACGTTGCTACGGAGCTGCTACAAAAGAGCTTCACCACAGAAGCATCCCAAAGTCCTGGAAGGAAAGGTCCAAAGTGGTGGTTTTTATGGAGAAGAGGCTGGCAAGGCCAACCTTTTTGTGTCCAAGGTTTCCAACTCTGCTCCAGAGGAATAAGGAATTGGTCCACTCCTGCCCTGAACGGGGCTCCTGTCTCTTTCGCAGCAGCATAAAGGGGGACTTCAGGCAAGAGAGGTTTCCCTTGTCCACACTGCCAGCTGCCCCTGCTCGATTTCTGTCTTCTGCCACCCCATTCCTGCCAGTTCAATGAAGCGGCTCAATCCTGCTTAAGATGAACTAGCTCTCCTGACCCAAGAGAGGGGACACAGAAATCCCGCTGCCCCATGGAGAGCAAAGAGAGCCTCTTTTCATACGTCCACCACGTAAGG
Source organism: Darevskia nairensis (assembly GCA_034642065.1). Classification (NCBI taxonomy): domain Eukaryota; kingdom Metazoa; phylum Chordata; class Lepidosauria; order Squamata; family Lacertidae; genus Darevskia; species Darevskia nairensis. The sequence continues at coordinate 617,552 of JAWWNI010001131.1, read as the reverse complement.
CGCCACCAGCTCCAGGTCCACCACCGACTCCTCCAGAGGCTGCTCCACATGGAAGTCACGCTGGTGCTGGGGGCCCTGGTGGGCTTTTTTGCCCCCATGCTGAGGGATGGGCAGCTCCAAGTGGTGGGCAGGCAGCGGGGGAGTGAAGAAATAGGGGTGCAACAGCGCCTGGAGAACGAAAGGAAGTCATAGCTGTCAACTTTCGGATTTGAAAATAAGGATTTTTTTCAAACTTTCGGATTTGAAAATAAGGGATGCTGCGAGGGCGGTGCAATGGCACCAAGTAGCCTCGCCACCCTGCGCTCCAGAGGCTGCGCGCGAACGGGTGAGCGAAAGAGCAAGCGTGTAGACGGCTGGCTGTCTGGTTGGGCGTGAGGGTCTGGCTGCACAAGACGGGGACGAAGATGGGCAGCCGCCGCTGGCCAAGGCACCCCAGAGCCTCGCGTGTGCGGGGTTCCAGCGGTCTGGCCAGTCGCACCGCGGCCACATCGGCGGCGGCTTCACTGGACAGCGGCTCCTGGGCTACGAGGTGGCCCCGAGTTCTAAATACTGAGAAGGGGGGGCGCCAGAGGGATTTTTGCGCCACGGCGCGGGATGTGCTTAAGACGGCCCTGGGTGAGAGGCTGCCAGCTCTGCAGGCAAGGGGTGACATAACTGGGATCCTGAGCCCCACTGAGGTGCCGCAGAAAGTAGTTGGTCAAGGGAGTCATGGACTCAAAAGGTTGAAAACCTCTGCACCTCTGTCTAAACTCCCTCTTCCCTTCCCCTCCATTTACCCCCCCCACACACACATTTCTTCGTTATCTGAACTTCAATTACTAATTGCCATTCATGCATCTAAATAAATAGCCACATTCAAACAGTGAGTAGGGTGTCCTCTCACCCCCTCACTCGGGGAACATGGGAAAGCCAGGCCCCTTTAAAAGTCCACTGGAAATAGACTGGGGCGCCATCTGGTGGCAATTTGGAGCACAACAACTGGCGCTGTGGGTTAAACCACAGAGCCTAGGGCTTGCCGATCAGAAGGTCGGCGGTTCGAATCCCCGCGATGGGGTGAGCTCCCGTTACTCAGTCCCCTCTCCTGCCAACCTAGCAGTTCAAAAGCACGTCAAAGTGCAAGTAGATAAATAGGTACCGCTCCGGCGGGAAGGTAAACGGCGTTTCCGTGCGCTGCTCTGGTTCGCCAGAAGCGGCTTAGTCATGCTGGCCACATGACCCGGAAGCTATACGCCGGCTCTAGGCCAATAAAGCGAGATGAGCGCTGCAACCCCAGAGTCATCCGCGACTGGACCTAATGGTCAGGGGTCCCTTTAGCTTTAGCTTTTTAACTGCCCTTTCCATAGTGTGTTCCAAGCGTGTGCTGATGTGAGATGCATCTCCCCTGGCCCAGAAACGAACGCACGTATTTAAAAGGGGCGTGCATTCATGGTGGAGGCCTCTTCCAGGACACCTGGAGAGCACATTCTAGAGGGGAATGGGGTCTCTTGGAGCACAGAATCCCCCCAGTTGGCCAGTTCCCCATGCCCCCCCAAAGGGACAAAAGGAAGGAACCATGTGGCAAGGGCAACCCAATGCCAGGACTACTCTCCAAGCACCAATTCTACAATCACTGTGAGATTCCTGCTATTCCCACAGCTGATGAGCTGCACTGAACTCAGAGGTGTGCAGTTCTGACTTCGCTATTTATTAAACAGCGTTCAACTGAAGTATGGCGACCAGCCTTTACAGCGTGCACCCATTACTCACGTCCTTCAACCCAACCGAATTCCTCGCCCTGTTCCCTGCTCTGGTGTCTGCAAAGGCCAGCTAGGAACCTCCCTGCATCTCTTACCTGGGCTGCCTGCACACGCTGCTTGGAAGGATAGACCAGGAACTGTTTCAGGAGCTGCACGGCTTGTGGGGAGGCATCAGGCACCACCAGGGGAATTGGCAGCTTCTCTTTGAAGGAAATCTTGTTGTAATCCGGCAACTCTGTGATCTCCTGCTCTCAAACAGTTGGGAAACATGAGCTCTCAAGCTTCTTTGTTTTTAAACTGCCCCCCCCATTCCTCCCAGAGACAAAAGGATGGGACGCTGACCCACAACCTCTGCGGGCAATCCCATAACTAACAAACCCACCGGCCAGATCTTCTGGTTTGGGGTCCCAAGGACTCGGAGGACACAGCACAGCTGCTCAATATCGCTTTCTCCGGGGAAAAGTGGGGAGTTGTTGAGAAGTTCGGCAAAGATGCATCCCACAGCCCTGGTCAAAGGAGAGAGAGGGTGGGCAGCCGAAGCAGGTCAAAACAGAGGTGAAATGCACAAGGCCCAGAAACTAACCACATCCTAGTTGTGGGTTCTGCACTGCATATTCAAACTGGTGTGGAACCGGATAGTTTTGTACTGCTGCAAGGGTGTGAAGAAATTATGGATTTCTAGCTGAGAGGCTTGATAGTTAAACAGGCACCAAACTGGCAAAGTTTTATAGTGTATATGTCTTCCACACACAGAGACACCCCAAGCAAATCCTATGAAAGGATATGAAAGGTTTATGTAACCTGCCTTTTGTTATTTTGTAAACTCCTTAGAAATCTATTTGGCACTAAGCAGTACATAAACAAGTATTAAACGTGTTCCTCATGCTCACAAAGCCACAGCTGATGAGATTCCTTGGGGGCAGCTGCTGCATGATGGCTAAACCAGCTGATCTCTGTAGTATATAATTGCCCTGGGGCTCACCTTGGGCTCCAATATAACTTTTAATAAAATAATAATAATGGATTTCCCACCCTTGGGAAGAGAGATCCGTAAAACAGCATGGGGATGGAGGGATTCTTCACAGCAGAGACGGGGCAGCTGTGGTGAGCCTTCAGGAGTCCCTCATCCTCAGCAGACAGCATGGCCAATGGTCAGGGATGATGGGAGATGTAGTCCAACGACATCTGGAGGGCCACAGGTTCCCCATCCCTCCTTTGTAGCAAAAGACAAGGCAAATATACTCACCAGAGATCCACACCTTCGTCATATTTCCGAGCACCGTACAGGAGTTCAGGAGCCCGGTACCACCTAATGCAGAAAGGTTAGGCGAGTCACACCTTTGAGGGTACCAAAACTCATTCGTCTCTAGTGCTTCCCAGCTCCAGCTACCAGGCTCAACACTTCACACTAATCTCGAGAGACAGCTCCTGGAAGCCATCAGACTCCACAGCATTCTCAATGCTAAGCCAGACTGCAAGCGCCATGGATGGAGAGCTGTTTCTTTGTCGTCGTTCCAGCAGGAGCAAGGGGTGGGCTTTCCCTTCCCCGGCTTTATGCTCAGCCCACACCCCCTGCCCATCCCGACTCACCTGGTGGCCACTTGGTGGCTATACAGTCTCTCTCCATCACTGGTGAACACCCTGGCCAGGCCAAAATCAGCAATTTTCAGCTGACCCGTGGAGCTGATCAGCAAATTGGCTGGTTTCAGATCCTGAAAAGGACAGGGAGGAGTTCAGAAATACGTGCAGTTTTTAACAGGAGAACCGAGGGGTGAAGAGGAGTACGGCGCAAACAGGTGAGAAAAGGGGAGATGGGATCTCGGGGAGAAGAAAGCAACCTGGTAGCCAGGCCTCACCCGATGCATGATAGAGTTGGCATGGCAGAAGGCCACCCCCTTGAGCAGCATCAGCATGTAGCCTTTGGCTTGGGCCTCGGTGAGCGGCTGCTCGGAGTTGCGGATGACCTCCGACAAGTCGGACAGCATGTATTCGAACACAAGCCTGTGCCGTGGGGGAAGAAATCCTTCAGCTTCACCACCTGGGGAGAGGGAGAGAAGTAGTTGCCTTCTGACTCTTCAATGTGTAGTGGCCAAAAGGCCGAGAGACTAGAATGGGAAATCAAGTTGATGCAGGGGCGGAGGAAGCCTCCTCGCTACCCGGGGCGGCGAACGGAGCCTCCCCCCCCGGGGCGGGGCACCGTGACGTCCCGACGCACCGTCCCGACGCAGTGCGCATGCGCAAAATGCCGCGTGTGTGCACTCCGTCGCCGGGCCACCACTGCTCCCGCGGCGCCCTTGCGAGCCACCACGCCAAAAGTGGCAGCAGCGAGGCAGCCCTACGAGCCGCCGATTGCGTGCGGCAGCCCATGGGGTTGCCCCGCTGCTGCCGCTTTTGACGCGGCGGCTCGCAAGGGCGCCGCGGGAGCAGCGGCAGCCCGGTAACGAGCTGCCGATCGTGCGCCGCAGCTCCGGCGGGTGGGCCCCGGGCGGGGCCAGCCAAAATGTCACCCCCCCTCCCCTGGAACCCAGGGCATACCGCCCCTCCGCTCCCCCCTTGCTACGCCACTGAGTTGATGGACTATGCCAAAATGGCAAAATTAACTGGGAAGCTCAGGAATCTGTATCTGGAATTAGTTTGGCCAAACACAGCTTGATTTAAATGCTTTGGCGCAGCTTGGGTTTTGCAAGCCCCTTTTCTTTCTTTGCTGAATTTGGAACTAGAAAGGGCTTGAAAAAAGAAGGAGAGCCAGGATAGGCAAATGCCAAACTAAGGTCTCCAGTGCATGCATGGAGAACTCATACAGAGCTCCATGTGTGCAAGGGAACCCCATAATGCATTAGACTGAAAACGATGAGCTATGCTACCATCAGGGAATCTCTGCTCCTGACCAAGTCAATTCCCCAATCTCAATTCCCCAGCAATCAGCATTTTCTATGTTTTTGGCAAAAACTACGTATGAGCAATTCTTTATTTGGTGCTTTGTATTTCACAATTACAGCTGTTAAGGTATTCAGAGATCCTAATCAGTGCTTTTTTTCTGGGGGAAGCATATCCCTAAACATTATGTGAATCTTTGCACTTTTGTAAACTTACTGTATTTATTTTTCCCAATTTGAACTATAAAATTGTGATTTTCTTGAGTCAAAATGAGAGTACCTGTCAGGGACATGCCCTCCCCTGCCAGTCCGGCACTGAGTGGGTACCGGAAACCTCAGCCTCTGTTGTCCATGGACACGTCTCCCAGTGAGTTTGCCAGCTCCTCCCCGGGGGAGGAGGAGTTACCAGGGAGGAGCCAAGTGGGAAGGGGTCTCCAGGATGATGCAGAGCAGGGTGGATAAAAATCAATGATTTTTTTTTTAAAAAATCGGATTTTTTTGATTTAAATCAGATTTTTTTTATTTAAATCGGATTTTTTTTATTTAAATTGGATTTTTAAAATAAAATGCTTTTGGAGGAAAAATCTTTCTAAATATAGTCTTCTATTTAAGTTACATTGTAGTCCAAAGGCTATTCATCAGGAAATAAGGATTTGTTTTAAGTTTATCAAGTGTGCTAAAACTCAGTCTAAGTTTTAAAAAAAAAAAATGTTTAACCACATCAGTTAACAAACATGGATACGTATGCTATCATGTTATTGTTTTAGTTAAATAAATTGTTTAAATGGTTATTAAGGAAATGATTATTTTTCTCCTTCCAATAAAGTACAGCAGAAAAGTTGTCCAAATATAAACAGTTAACTTATTAAACCTCACCATAATTTCATAATTATCTGTCTATGTATTTCTAGTAGTATAACCAAATCAGTAATTTTTGATATAACTGTAAAAACTACTCTGAAAATTTATTATTCCAAAAATGAAACCTTCATATGGTTGTAAATATTAAGATTATACCAGCAAGAATGAGTCTTTCTGTAAAAAAAAATTAAATCAAGCCTTACTGACTAGTGATTTAAATTGTGATTTAAATCGTGATTTAAATCAATTTAATTTAAATCAAATCCACCCTGATGCAGAGAGACCCAGCACCGCTCAGCAGACCCATTCCGAGGGGGAGACACCATTTCCGGCGCCTGCTTTACGCAGAGGGGTGAGGGGAGCAAGGAGGCGGCACTTCAGGGTGCCAAGACTCTGGTGTTGGCGCCGCAACAGGAGGGGGGCACTTCGGGATTCTGCTAGCGACTAGGTGGTCATGTTTTAGGATAGCTCCGCACTGTACATACTTTGCACAATAAAGATAGTTGAAAGACGAGACGGACTTGGTCTTTACTCATGAGCAACTGTTAAGCGAATCTGACAGTACCCCTAAACAATTTTTAAAGAAAACTAACTATATCCCTACCGCTGAATCAATACAAGGGGACTAGCTGACCTGGTTGCCTCTTCTGCTTTGACCAGAACAATGTGACAGCCTGGTGTTTGATCCTGACGCTGATAACCCATATCCCTGACAGGACAGCTGCACCAAACTCAGCACATGCAACCCATGAGAGAGAAATAGTAATGTCAACCACACCTCACAGCTAGAAATATATGAGCATCTTGTTTTGTATGCTTTGAACAATAAACCTGCCACGTTGTTATGCTACAGACCACGTCCTCTAATGTGGAATTGGATATTTGCATTTCAGTGTGTGTTTTTCTTCTCCTCACACCCCACTCCAAGGTTTCCAGTCCTCATGTTTACAAAAAAAAAAAAAGCCTTAACACCGAAAGGGCCTGGATGAACTTTCCACTGATTTACAAGATTCCCTCATCATAACCATTAACCACTTCTGGCGAGCATTCACCATCCTCTGTCTCCCATCTTTATGAAACAATTCTTATCGCTGTTCTTTTTCCGGGCCTAGACAAAATCTCATATACTGCAACAAATATTTTAAAATGCAAACATGCAATTTTTTTAAAAAAACAACAACTGGCAAACGAAAGCAGATTTGTCCAGTTGACACAATTTCATTTGCATCCTAGTGCCGTAGCATGGAGTGCCAGATCCACGGTTTAAGAAACTAACAGCTTTGGCCAACTAACCGGGCTTTGGCCGGGACCACATAACACCGGTCCTGAGAGATCTACATTGGCTCCCACTACGTTTCCGAGCACAATTCAAAGTGTTGGTGCTGACCTTTAAAGCCCTAAACGGCCTCGGTCCTGTATACCTGAAGGAGCGTCTCCACCCCCACCGTTCAGCCCGGACACTGAGATCCAGCGCCGAGGGCCTTCTGGCGGTTCCCTCACTGCGAGAAGCAAAGCTACAGGGAACCAGGCAGAGGGCCTTCTCGGTAGTGGCGCCTGCCCTGTGGAACGCCCTCCCAGCAGAGGTTAAAAGGATCAACAATTGCATGACATTTAGAAAACACCTGAAGGCAGCCCTGTTCAGGGAAGTTTTTAATCTGTGATGTGTTAATGTATTTTAATGTTTGCTGGAAGCCGCCCAGAGTGGCTGGGGAGACCCCGCCAGATGGGCGGGGTACAAATAATAAATTATTATTATTATTATTATTATTATTATTATTATTATAACACAATTTATTTCTAAGGCTATCGTAACCCAAACCACATCCTCCCTTCTTCTCAGCCTAAGGTAAACTGAGGTAAAAAGGTAAACACACACCCTGACCATTAGGTCCAGTCGTGACTGACTCTGTGGTTGTGGCGCTCATCTCGCATTATTGGCCAAGGGAGCCGGCGTACAGCTTCCAGGTCATGTGGCCAGCATGACTAAGCCACTTCTGGCGAACCAGAGCAGCGCACAGAAACGCCGTTTACCTTCCCACTGCAGCGGTACCTATTTATCTACTTGCACTTTGACGTGCTTTCGAACTGCTAGGTTGGCAGGAGCAGGGACCAAGCAACGGGAGCTCACCCCGTCGCTTCAGATAGGCAAGCCCTAGGCTCTGTGGTTTAACCCACAGCGCCACCCTCGAGGTAAACACACACAAAAGAAATTCAAACAGGCTACTCACATGTTGATTTTCCTCAATCTCCTGCAGGGCTTTGATCTCCCGAAGGGCTTGATTGGGGATCCCATCCTCTAACTTGCGGAGAGCCACCTTCTTCAGGGCAACAGTCTCACCTGTCTGCAGTGAAAGAAACCCAAAAGCTCTCTACTCCCCTGCTTGACTCATTCTTCTCCCAGAGCTTGAGAAAAATACCAAAAGGCAATCCCTGGTGAAAGGTGAGACCCCACTTACTTCTATGTTCTTGGCTTTGAAAACGATGCCATGGGCTCCTTCTCCAATGCGGCCTAGGATGCTATATTGGTCCATGGTGGCCTCTATTTGTAGAAAAGGGAATTCAGTCACAATGCATACTCAGTGGTATGTCTCAGCCTGACATGCATTCATAATTACAGAACAGTAAAGCCTGCAAGTTTATAGTCCACCTTTCATATATCTCACACTGTGAGAAGGGTGCAGATCGCTATAGCTGAGCCTATACTATACTTTTAATCCAATACCAGATTGTTTTAGGGCTACAGATTTCTATAGGTATGTCTACACAATAAATTTTATCTGGTTCCACATTGTTACACTAGTGCAGATTTCTATAAATACGTCAAATTTAATTTACTTCCACAGCGCTCAAGCAAAAGTACCGAAGTTGTATGAAGGCATGCAAAAAAGAAATTGGAAACACTTCACAAAATTACAATTCTATTTGCCGGAAGCCAAAACTGTTAAGGGCAGACTTTCCAGGGGAAAAACCAGGGAACTGTAGTTTCTCTTTGCAGAGCTATGGCCAACACCCTTAAGAAACGACAGTTCCCATGAAGTCATACACTTTAAATGTGCATTGAATATCCTTTAAATTTTTCAAAAATAACTTACAAGTGAAATGGTTGGGACAAAAATCTGTCTATACTGTCTGCACTTTAATGTTGTATTTTAATCTTGTTTTTAAGTTGTATATTAATCAATTGTTTTTATACCAACCCAACCCAACTAAGCCCTTATCCTGCATGGGATGGGATCCAACATTTGCAGAGATATTTCCTGTCCTGGGGTGGGGGGGGGTGGGCCAGCCCTGCTTGCAGGAACACACGGGGAGGGAGGGGGTCGCTTCATGCACTGGAGGATTCGCACTCAGCACTGGGCTGAGTCAAGGGGGACCCCCAGGCACACACACCACTCCCAGCCACCCCCACCCCCACCCAGCTTGGCTCCCTACAAGGATCAGGAAACTGCGCCGTGGGGAGTTCAGCTGGGATACCCACAGGTACAGGCACAGATCCAGGTACAGGTACACACTACAGCATCCCCGCCAACGACCCACTTGCAAGCATCACCACCTCCTCCTTTCCCACCATGCACCTCTCCCTTCCCCTCCAGCCTCTGGGGCGCAGTCCCGGTGGTTCCCAGGCGACAGCTCAGGTTCTCCGTTGCAGCCGGCAACCTCCTCCCTCTGCGGGGCGAAGGTAGTGGAAATATATAGTCTCACATCCCCCCACCTTTTATAGAGGTGGGGGCGGAATAGAAAGCTGGACGGGCATCGTCCCCCCACCCACCCACCCACCCATTTTTCCCGGGCGTTTCCCCATCCCCAGGCTCCTTTGCTTTTTTATATATGCGATTTTTATTAAATTCTCTGTTTTACAATTTCAGATCAACATTTTACCTACTCAAGGTATCAACGACTTCCCTTCTTCTCTTTCCATGGTTCATTTTGCATATCTTATGTCCCTGCATATTTTACAAAAACCATACCAATCGGTTCTCCATTATTACATCCATCAAAAATCATTCACACTGTTGACTTTATCTTAATGCTGCCGGCGTTTTCAGCTGTACACAGTTATTTTCCATATATTCACCTGTCGAGTTTCCGCCTGCCACCCACGTGTTAAAGGAGCGAAGGTGTCATTTCCAGGCCAACCCGGGATCATGCTGCTGGCTGGGGTGCTGTCATTTTAGGGGGTGGCACTTAATTTTTTGCAAATTCCCTCGGGGGAGGGGGGCGTCTTGAAAATATGTTTCTGGATGTGAGGGATTAAAATGTGCTATTATTTTTGTGATTGGACAACATTTTGCTTGGCAAGCCTACGTTTTTGGCACATAAACTGCATTTGGAAAACCAAATAATTTTACCTCCTGAAAATGTCCAGTAATGCTAAACAACAACAACAAATATTAATAAATAATATAACTGCAATTACTTGGCAATCACTTTTAATGATTTCTATGCAGTTTTACAAATAAAATCCTTTATACAACTGCAATATTAATAACTTCTATTCGTGTTGACACATTAAATGATTTATAAAGCTACAAGTGAGGAACTCAAACTATATCCTTGTTCTTCCTGTGTGTGGCTATTACCCGTATTCTGTCTGTGGTGTTTCTTCCCGTGCTTGTAAGATGTTATGTCTTTCTTTTCCCCAGTTGTTGCTGTTATCCATCATGCCTTGGGCAGAGCTGATATCCCATTGTTGTTCCAGAAATTTCTCCATTGCTCCATCCCATTGAAAAAGTCAAGACATCCAAGTGCTGGAGGCCTAGGAACATTTGAATGGCACCACATTGGCTACTCCTGCTTAGAAAGGGCATGTACACTGTGAAAGAGTTGCAGGAATCCTGGATTCCCTTCGGAAGGGTGGCGGGTGGGGCTGCCACTTTATTTTACCTGGCTTTTACTTTATTGTTTTCCTGGCAAGGCTCCTAAGCTGTTAAACTAACTGTTGCATGAAAATCAGGCACTTAGCATCCACAGAAGCCATACCAAAGCTTACCACCACCATAATCATCATCATCATCACTTTTAATTTGTATACCGTCTTTCTATCTTACGAAACCCAAGGCGGTTTACAAGCTGAAGAAACAAAGTATGTAGACCTTATAACAATCTAATGCAATACAAAAATGTGATAATAAAACATAACTCAAATAAAGTAACTCAACAATCATTAGAATAGTATGGAATAATAATAGCAGCATATAAAAATTAAACAGAAATCCACTCTTAACAATTACAATGAATAATTTCTAAACTACAATCAATAAAACAATAGCAAGCCACAAAGCATAAAATAATACAATACAAATTGAGAAGCAGGGACTGGAGGGTGGGGCAAGGCAGGCGGAAGGCGGCATTGCCTGATGAAGTCTCTCCCCTCACCAGTTAGGGTCTGTGAGGGGAGAGACAGTGCCCAAATGCTGGGCCAATGAACTCAGGTCAGCAGAGAACATCCCTAGCCTAAAGGTAAAGGGACCCCTGACCGTTAGGTCCAGTTGCGGACAACTCTGGGATTGCAGCGCTCATCTCACATTATTGGCCGAGGGAGCCGGCATACAGCTTCCAGGTCATGTGGCCAGCATGACTAAGCCGCTTCTGGCGAACCAGAGCAGCGCACAGAAACGCCATTTACCTGCCCGCTGCAGTGGTACCTATTTATCTACTTGCACTTTGATGTGCTTTCGAACTGCTAGGTTGCAGAAGCAGGGACCAAGCAACGGGAGTTCACCCCGTCACGGGGATTCGAACTCCCAACCTTCTGATCGGCAAAGCCTCCCACTTCACCAACCCTAATGGAACAGCCAGCAACAATTCTGGTTCTCTCCAGACGGGCACTCTGCTGCCACGATTGGCCAAACACCCAATAGCTCTCTTTGCCTAGCAGAATCACAGCCGGAGTGTGTGGAACAGAACAAGCTGTCTCTGTGCTCACAGCGTTTCATTGCAAGCCAAAAGGGGGGAAATATACCCACAGGTCCTGCCCCTCACAGCCTTGCATGGGTGTGGGGCTAAAGATTGAGTAGGTCTATGTGCTCCTGTGCTGACTATCGCTCATCATTCTCCCTGCATGTCTCCTTTTGCTATTCTCAGGCTGTTTTCCCACAGGTATACACCCATCCTAGGCTGATCACGAGGGAGGTCCACCCCACGGTGCACAGCAGTGACCAGGATGCTCCCAGCTGTTCTTCCAGGGTATCTGAATGCTGGCAAGCTCAAGTGGTCACATCAAAGGAAAATTACCCCAATTCTGGGGAGAAGCAATGATTACACTACTACCAAAAACAACAGAGATTGAAGAAATAGGCAATTATAGACCAATTAGCCTCCTAAACTGTGATTATAAAATCTTCGCAGGTATTTTGGCAAAAAGAATAAACGAAGTGCTGGGAACAATAATACTTAAGAATCCAGCGGGCTTTATGAAAGGGAGGCAAATCAAAGATAACACAACGCTTCCGGCTCTGAATTAATATGTGTAATAGAGGGTGGAGATGAGATGAGCTTGAGTCTTGACTGATCAGTCTTTTTTTTTTTTTAAAGCACTTTTATCTTTCCCTGAATGAGATTTGGTACGCTGGGGAAAAATGTTCAAAAAATGATTTTTTTCTTTTACTTCCTCAACTCACCCACACAATACAGTACTTTCCATGAATGCACCTCCCCCTGTTGGATTCCCTTCTAGTTCCTGTTAATACCGGGTGCTGCGGTCTGAAACCGGAAATGATGTCCCATCGCAGAAGCACTTTCCCTACCTCTTTGTCCCAAGGTTCACCCGCCCCGTCAATCTCATTAGGAAGACCCCGCCTCCTTTTCCCATCATGCATCGCCAGAGCAAGGCCCAGTTTCCCTCTAGGTTTCTCCCATTCTTTTGCTACTTTCCTTTAAAAAACTGCACTCCACAGGAGAAGAGTCCCAGAATCATTTCCTTTGATAAAAAAAAGGCGAGAAAAGGTCTAAAGGGAAACAGTGGGTTTGTACTATTCCCCCCCCCCCAGTTGTGCTCACCATAACCTTACAGTGTTTCCACCATCCGAGCTTTATATACGAACGGCGCGCTTGTACGTTATGTGCTCCGTATGGAAACACATATACCGTGGTGCCTGCAAAGGAACCTCGGGACCCTCGCCACTAGCAGTGCAGTGCAAAACAGCACAGCCACAGCGGAGGGAGAGGAGGAAAATCTCCTTTTTTAGGGCTTGGACATTACAAGCGGGACCTTTGGGAGGAAGAGAAGGGGGAAATAAAAACCAGCCCCCTCCGCAATAAATAGAGGGCGGCAAGCTACCACTCAAATACCGTAGAAGGGGGGGGGAGCGGAGAGCGGGGAAGACTTTGCAGGAGTCAAAACAAAGAACATCCGAATAACGTCGCCGGGGAAAATACTGAAATAACTTAGAAGGAAGAAAGGTGGAAGGAAAAGGAAAGGGAGCTCTCTTGATTGCGGCACAACCGACACATCTACATTAAGCAAAACCCAGTGAAAGGGTCTAAATTAAGGACAGCGAAGGAGAGCTAGATAAGGAAAGTTCAAGAGGGAAGGGTGGTAATGGTCAAAATAATGGGAGAAGGAGAACAAATGATTATAGTGGGAATCTATGCTCCAAATGGAAGCAAATCAAAATTCTTTAGAAATATAGAAAGCAAAATGTTGGAAAATGCAAGTATGCAAATGTAAGAGACCCTTTCTTTCCAAGCCTTCCCTCTTAACTCCTGCCCTCATCCCAGCTCTGCCCACCCTGAAACCTTCCCACAATATGCCCCCTCCCCCCTGATGCCCTCCCTGAACATGCCCCCTCCCCCCTGAAACCATCCCAAAATATTCCCCTTTGCTCCCTGAAACCTTCCCACAATATGCCCCCTCCCCCCTGATGCCCTCCCTGAACATGCCCCCTCCCCCCTGAAACCTTCCCACAATATTCCCCTTTGCTCCCTGAAACCTTCCCACAATATGCCCCCTCCCCCCTGATGCCCTCCCTGAACCTGCCCCCTCCCCCCTGAAACCTTCCCAAAATATTTCCCTTTACTCCCTGAAACCTTCCCACAATATGCCCCCTCCCCCCTGATACCCTCCCTGAACATGCCCCCTCCCCCCTGAAACCTTCCCACAATATTCCCCTTTGCTCCCTGAAACATACCCATAATATGCCCCCTCCCCCCTGATGCCCTCCCTGATACACAAACAAACACACACACAGAGTGCTTTTTTTCTTTAAAAAATGTTTAAGGGTACTCTCATTTAAATAAAGTTATTTTGAACTTATTCTGCGTCTTCTCAGATGGGTTTCATTACCTACATTTGTTGGTGAAACACAATTCTGTAAATTATAAAGATGATTCCACCCATCTATATTATGAAAGGGAAGATCCAGGGTTTCTAAAAAAAATTCAAGCAAATCATTGTAATAACTACCGTAATAAAGCACTGCTATAATTACCGGTATATATAATTTTCTTAAAATTTTGGTTTCATTCACCTTTTCTGTGCTGAAATGTCACAACCTGAACGACCATGGCTTGCCCCCCCCCCCCAGTTTTGATCCTGGGTACGCCCCTGCTTGCTAATGCCATTAGTCAAATTAATGAATGATATTCTAGAGAAAGGAAAATTACCCCAATCCTGGGGAGAAGCAATGATTACACTACTACCAAAAACAACAGAGATTGAAGAAATAGGCAATTATAGACCAATTAGCCTCCTAAACTGTGATTATAAAATCTTCGCAGGTATTTTGGCAAAAAGAATAAACGAAGTGCTGGGAACAATAATACATAAGAATCCAGCGGGCTTTAGGAAAGGGAGGCAAATCAAAGATAACACAACGCTTCCGGCTCTGAATTAATATGTGTAATAGAGGGTGGAGATGAGATGAGCTTGAGTCTTGACTGATCAGTCTTTCTTTTTTTTTTTTAAAGCACTTTTATCTTTCCCTGAATGAGATTGGGTACGCTGGGGAAAAATGTTCAAAAAATGATTTTTTTTCTTTTACTTCCTCAACTCACCCACACAATACAGTACTTTCCATGAATGCACCTCCCCCTGTTGGATTCCCTTCTAGTTCCTGTTAATACCGGGTGCTGCGGTCTGAAACCGGAAATGATGTCCCATCGCAGAAGCACTTTCCCTACCTCTTTGTCCCAAGGTTCACCCGCCCTGTCAATCTCATTAGGAAGACCCCGCCTCCTTTTCCCATCATGCATCGCCAGAGCAAGGCCCAGTTTCCCTCTAGGTTTCTCCCATTCTTTTGCTACTTTCCTTTAAAAAACTGCACTCCACAGGAGAAGAGTCCCAGAATCATTTCCTTTGATAAAAAAAAGGCGAGAAAAGGTCTAAAGGGAAACAGTGGGTTTGTACCATTCCCCCCCCCCCAGTTGTGCTCACCATAACCTTACAGTGTTTCCACCATACGAGCTTTATATACGAACGGCGCGCTTGTACGTTATGTGCTCCGTATGGAAACACATATACCGTGGTGCCTGCAAAGGAACCTCGGGACCCTCGCTGCTAGCAGTGCAGTGCAAAACAGCACAGCCACAGCGTACAGAGGCGGAGGGAGAGGAGGAAAATCTCCTTTTTTAGGGCTTGGACATTACAAGCGGGACCTTGGGGAGGAAGAGAAGGGGAAAATAAAAACCAGCCCCCTCCGAAATAAATAGAGGGCGGCAAGAGAAGTGCCGCACAGACACAGCCACAGCCACAGCGAAAAGAGGCGGAGTGGACCCCCCCCCCGGGCACGGAGAGGAGGAAAATCTCCTTTTTTAGGGCTTGGACATTACAAGCGGGACCTTTGGGAGGAAGAGAAGGGGGAAATAAAAACCAGCCCCCTCCGCAATAAATAGAGGGCGGCAAGCTACCACTCAAATACCGTAGAAGGGGGGGGGAGCGGAGAGCGGGGAAGACTTTGCAGAAGTCAAAACAAAGAACATCCGGATAACGTCGCCGGGGAAAATACTGAAATAACTTAGAAGGAAGAAAGGTGGAAGGAAAAGGAAAGGGAGCTCTCTTGATTGCGGCACAACCGACAGATCTACATTAAGCAAAACCCAGTGAAAGGGTCTAAATTAAGGACAGCGAAGGAGAGCTAGATAAGGAAAGTTCAAGAGGGAAGGGTGGTAATGGTCAAAATAATGGGAGAAGGAGAACAAATGATTATAGTGGGAATCTATGCTCAAAATGGAAGCAAATCAAAATTCTTTAGAAATATAGAAAGCAAAATGTTGGAAAATGCAAGTATGCAAATGTAAGAGACCCTTTCTTTCCAAGCCTTCCCTCTTAACTCCTGCCCTCATCCCAGCTCTGCCCACCCTGAAACCTTCCCACAATATGCCCCCTCCCCCTGATGCCCTCCCTGAACATGCCCCCTCCCCCCTGAAACCTTCCCACAATATTCCCCTTTGCTCCCTGAAACATACCCATAATATGCCCCCTCCCCCCTGATGCCCTCCCTGATACACAAACAAACACACACACAGAGTGCTTTTTTTCTTTAAAAAATGTTTAAGGGTACTCTCATTTAAATAAAGTTATTTTGAACTTATTCTGCGTCTTCTCAGATGGGTTTCATTACCTACATTTGTTGGTGAAACACAATTCTGTAAATTATAAAGATGATTCCACCCATCTATATTATGAAAGGGAAGATCCAGGGTTTCTAAAAAAAATTCAAGCAAATCATTGTAATAACTACCGTAATAAAGCACTGCTATAATTACCGGTATATATAATTTTCTTAAAATTTTGGTTTCATTCACCTTTTCTGTGCTGAAATGTCACAACCTGAACGACCATGGCTCGCCCCCCCCCCCCAGTTTTGATCCTGGGTACGCCCCTGCTTGCGAATGCCATTAGTCAAATTAATGAATGATATTCTAGAGCAGCGTTTCCCAACCGGTGTTCCGCGGCACACTAGTGTGCCGCGAGACACCGGCTGCTGTGCCGCGGGCCTCTCCGACGCGGGGAAACGCCCCGCCGGGCCTCCCCAGCGCGGGAAGAAGCCGCGCTGGGCCTCGGAGGCCCGATTAAAAACGTTGTGCCGGAGTCCTCCCGGCGTGAGCAGAAGCTCCGCCGGGCCTCTCCGACGCGGGGAAAAGCCCCGCTGGGCCTCCCCAGTGCGGGAAGAAGCCGCGCTGGGCCTCGGAGGCCTGAGAAAAAACTGTGCCGCCCCCCCCATGGAAAAAAAACCGCTCGCTGTGGGTGCTGCGCCGCGAGATTTTTTTCAGGAGGCAGGTGTTCCGTTGCCCAGAAGAGGGTGAAAAACACTGAAATAGATGACTGAATGGAAGGAAGGAAGGAAGGAAGGAAGGCCAAAGCAGTGACTCACGCAGGAACACAACAGGCACCCTCCTCTGAGGGAGAGTGATTGTGCTGTGCCTTTACACTGGGAATGATCCACCTGCAACTAATGAAGAGACAGGGCAGAATCCTACCCCCCTCCCAATAACAGATGGAAAGAGTCAGGGCTCAAGGAATATATACTGGACATCTTCCTTTCCAAGGAATATATACTGGACATCTTCCTTTCCAAGTGGATACTTTAGACTCACAGACTCACAGGAGCGCTTTTGTCTGTCTGTCTTACTTTTATTAAACTATTTGAAATGTTACAAAAACAAATGTATACCCAGTAAAATAAAGTCACAAGACAGACTACATTACATTGCATTATGAAAGGAGACCATTTATCTACAGTAACAATGAAACTGGTGTGGTGAATCCCTTTCTCTTTTGCATGCTGTCAGTGGGTTTATTCATCTGGAAGATCTTGGACATTTAATAGGATTTAAGTACATAGCCCATGTAGTCCAGCTCTCTCTTCTCACAGTGGCCAGTCAGATTCATGTGGGAAGCCTAAAAGCAGGACATTAGTGCAACATCACTTGCCTCACCTGGTATTCTGGTTTTCAGCTGCACAGCGCCTCTGACAATGGGGGTGGAACACAGCCATGACGGCTAGTTGCCATTGACAGCCTTATTCCCCATGGATTTGCTTTGTCCTGGATCTTGTTTACCTTGTTTGTCATCCTTATAGTGCAGGGGTGCCCAAACCTTTTTTCAAAGAGGGCCAGATTTGGTGAAGTGAACATGTGT
>JAWWNI010001130.1:0-307972 GCA_034642065.1 Darevskia nairensis | reverse complement strand
TTCAGGGATGCGGGGTGGCGCTGTGGGTTAAACCACAGAGCCTAAGGGCTTGCTGATCAGAAGGTCGGAGGTTTGAATCCCGCGACAGGGTGAGCTCCCGTTGTTCGGTCCCTGCTCCTGCCAACCTAGCAGTTCGAAAGCATGTCAAAGTGCAAGTAGATAAATAGGTACCACTCCGGCGGGAAGGTAAACAGCGTTTCCGTGCGCTGCTCTGGTTCGCCAGAAGCGGCTTAGTCATGCTGGCCACATGACCTGGAAGCTGTATGCCGGCTCCCTTGGCCAATAATGTGAGATGAGCGCCGCAACCCCAGAGTCAGTCACGACTGAACCTAATGGTCAGGGGTCACTTTACCTTTACCTTTTTCAAACCGAATCATGTGCCTTCAGAGAGGTGGAAATGAGCAGAGATCGCAAGACGTTGACACCATCCGTTTTTACCCAGTTTTCAGAATACAGTCATACTTTGGGTTGTGTTCGCTGCGGGTTACGAACGCGCCAAACCCGGAAGTACCGGAACAGGTTACTTCCAGGTTCGGCGCTTCGCGCATGCACAGAGGCACCAAATCGCAACACGCACATGCGCAGATGCGGCACTGCAGGTTACGGACGCTGCGGGTTGCGAACGCACCTCCCGCACGGATGGCGTTTGCAACCCGAGCATCCACTGTATATGTTCTTTGGGTGCGGGTGTTTTCTGTTTGTCTGTTTTGATTTTAACGATGCAGTTGGTGAACGGGTCTTCTGAACGCTCTTTTTAGGGGTTTTCTGTAGGCTGCCCCAACTTGCAGCTTCCCTGGGTTTCCTCACTTACAAAAGGACACACAGGAAAAAAAGATGTTACAGAAAGGAGAAACTTGGTTTGTTTCTGTTTAGGGGACTCCTGAAGTATGACGAGGGGTGGTTACATAGCTGTCAACCCTCCCTATTTTTGCGGGAAACTCCATTATTCCAATGCCGTTTCCCGCTGCTATCCCGGATTGTTGATATCCCTTAAATTCCCCGGATTTCAAAGGAAGCAGCTCCTCTCCCTCCCTGCCGGCCAGGGAGGCTCCTCAGCTGCATTGCTTGGCTGCCAATAAGGAGTCTGAGACCGACTGGGGGCGGAGCTTGCATGCCTTGTGCAGCCAGACCCTCACGCCCAAACAGACAGACAGCCTGCCTGCCGTCTACGCGCTCGCTCTTTCGCTCACCCGTTCGCGCGCAGCCTCTGGAGCGCAGAGTGGCGAGGCTACTTGGTGCTATTGCACCACCCTCTCGGCATCCCTTATTTTCAAAACCGAAAGTTTGAAAAAATCCCTTATTTTCAAATCCGAAAGTTGACAGCTATGTGTGGTTAGTATCATCAAGCCTGCAGGATAGCTCAGTCGGTAGAGCACAAGACTCTTAATCTCAGGGTTGTGCGAGCCCCACGTTGGGCAAAAGGATTCCTACGTTGTAGGGTCTCTCTCTCTCTCTCTCCTCCTCCTCCTCCTCCTCCTCTGTTTGCTACTCATGCATCTCCTTCCTTTCCAGGTACGACAGTTTTGGCCACCTCACCAACATCACTTTCCCTACCGGTCAGGTCAGCAGTTTCCGCAGTGACACAGACAGCTCAGTGCATGTCCAGGTTGAGACCTCCAGCAAGGATGACGTCACCATAACAACCAACCTCTCAGCCTCAGGTGCCTTCTACACCCTCTTGCAAGGTGAGCTTCAGATCTGCTGAACGGGCTTTGTCCGGGGGTTTTTAGGTTTGGTAAAGGTCCCAAGCCAGGTTTCAGCAATAAAGTGTACTATTATCAACGCTATGGTACACCTGCATCTGCACAACCGGACACCTTCATCTGCCCCAGCTGCAACAAAACATGTCTCTCCTTCATCAGCCTCTACAGCCACAACAGGTGCTGTAACTCTCCAATGGTTTGACTTCACCCCTGAAGCTGCACTCCTCCATAGTCTCTGCAGACTTTCAAAGTATCCCTATTTTCCGGGGACAGGCCTGGATTTACAGAAGCCATCCTGGTTTCTGATTTGATCCCGGAATGTCCCGCTATTCCTTAGGACGTCCCTATTTCCATCAGAGAAATATTGAAGGGTATGGAGCTATGCGACCCCCAAGCCAAGGGGATAAATAACTATACAACCTTTAGAAGACATCTGAAGGCAGCCCTTTATAGGGAAGTTTTTTGTGTTCAATGTTTTGTTGTGTTTTTATATATGTTGGAAGCCACTCAGAGTGGCTTAGGCAACCCAGTCAGATGGGCGGGGTATAAATATTAGTAATTATTATTATTATTATTATTATTGAATAAAAAGGTAAAGGTAAAGGACCCCTGACAGTTAAGTCCAGTCGCAGACGACTCTGGGGTTGCGGCGCTCATCTCACTTTACCGGCTGAGGGAGTCAGCATTTGTTCACAGACAGATTTTGCGGGTCATGTGTCCAGCATGACTAAGCCGCTTTTGGCGTACTGGAACACTGAAACCAGAGCAGTGCACGGAAACGCCGTTTACCTTCCCGCCACAGCGGTACCTATTTATCTACTTGCACTTTGACATGCTTTCAAACTGCTAGGTTGGCAGGAGCCGGGACCGAGCAACGGGAGCTCACCCCGTCGCGGGGATTCGAACCGCCGACCTTCTGATCGGCAAGCCCTAGAGTCTCAGTGGTTTAGACCACAGCGCCACCCGCGTCCCTTATTATTGAATAGGACATCTCTATTTTCATTGGAGAGACGTTGGAGGGTATGAGACAGACAGATGCCACTCATTATAAGCCACAAACAACAGTTGCAACCAAAAAAAACAACCAAGGAAAGTGTAAAAACAGTTCCACATATAAAACATTTGAAAAGAATTCCCTATACAAAAGCAGTTAGAAGTAGATCGAGCAAAGTGCAGGTTGGGATACAGAGTGCCTCCTGTTGGAAGAGGGAGATCTCAATAGGCACTGAAAAGACAACAAAGGCAGCTCCTCTTCAATATGTAAGGTAAAGGTAAAGGGACCTCTGACCATTAGGTCCAGTCGTGTCCAACTCTGGGGTTGCGGCGCTCATCTCGCTTTATTGGCCAAGGGAGCCAGAGTACAGCTTCCGGGTCATGTGGCCAGCATGACTAAGCCGCTTCTGGCGAACCAGAGCAGCACACGGAAACGCTGTTTACCTTCCTGCCAGAGCGGTTCCTATTTATCTTCTTGCACTTTGACGTGCTTTCGAACTGCTAGGTTGACAGGAGCAGGGACTGAGCAACGGGAGCTCACCCCATCGCAGGGATTCGAACCATCGACCTTCTGATCAGCAAGCCCTAGGCTCAGTGGTTTAACCCACAGTCACCTGGGTCCCTTTCTTCAATATGTAATGAGAGGGAATTCCAAGGGGGAAGCTGCCACAGACCTCCTGATAAGATTTTATCAGCAGGAGCCCTTTCGTGCAGAGTGCAGTGGTCAATTGGGCAAGCAAGCCAGACTGTGCCCACCCGCAATTCTACTCACCAGATTTCAAGCAGCTACGGGCACCAAAAGCATGGGTAGGCAAACTAAGGCCCGGGGGCCGGATGCAGCCCAATCGCCTTCTAAATCCATCCTGCGGACGGTCCAAGAATCAGCGTGTATTTACATGAGTAGAATGTGTCCTTTTATTTAAAATGCATCTCTGGGTTATTTGTGGGACATAGGAATTTGTTCATATAGTTTCTTCAAAATATAGTCCGGCCCCCAACAAGGTCTGAGGGACGGTGGACTGGCCCCCTGCTGGAAAAGTTTGCTGACCCTTGACCAAAAGGAACACGAACCGAATCTGCAAAAGGAAAAGGCAGAATTAAACTGTATGCAATTTTCTAGGGTGTGCCGGTGGATAATGGGGAAGCCCCACCACCACCACCTCTTTCCACCTCCTCCATCCTACAACTATGAGCTTGCTTCAAGGTCTGGTATGAATCCCTTTTCAGGGGCCAGGGTGAGCGTTAATGTAAAGCCGAAACTATTTCTGTAACTTCCCCAGAGTCTCGGAGATAAGTCAGGCCATTAACACAAATGCGTTCAGATAACGAACCGGCATCTCGCTCTATTGGCAAGGGCTGGGAAGGGCTGAGCGGCACGGACTGGATTATGCAGCAGGAAGAAGAAGAAGAAGAAGAGTTTGGATTTGATATCCCGCTTTATCACTACCCGAAGGAGTCTCAAAGCGGCTAACATTCTCCTTTCCCTTCCTCCCCCACAACAAACACTCTGTGAGGTGAGTGGGGCTGAGAGACTTCAAAGAAGTGTGACTGGCCCAAGGTCACCCAGCAGCTGCATGTGGAGGAGTGGAGACTCGAACCCGGTCTCCCAGATTAGAGTCTACCGCTCTTAACCACTACACCACACTGGCTCTCACTACACCACACTGGCTCTCCACAGGAGACACCACACTGGCTCTCCACAGGAGACAGACCTCATCATGGTAATCCCAGCACCATGAGACCCCCATATCCTGGCGCCTTCTAATGCTTTCCTTTGCTGATTGGCGCACACTCGCACCTAATTAAGAGGCAGAGCCCTTGCCAGGCCTGTCGTGGTACTGCAGCTGTTCTCTGTTGGGGGTTCAGCCTGCTTCCTTCCTTGCATGCTCTTCTCACAAGACAAAAGTCTTCCAGTGTCCTTGCTGCTGTTATCATAGCATAGAGATCATCGTCGGGAACAGGGAATGGGGTTAGGACAGCTTCATGCAAAACGAACAGCCCAGCTCTGCACCAAGGAAAACCGCATTATATTTATATTCTCGTTTATTCTGTGCATAATACAGTGGTACCTTGGTTTAAGAACAGTCCTGTTTAAGAATGATTCATAGAATCATAGAGTTGGAAGAGACCACAAGGGTCACCCAGTCCAACCCCCTGCCAAGCAGGAAACACCATCAAAGCATTCCTGACAGGTGGCTGTCAAGCCTCTGCTTAAAGACCTCCAAAGAAGGAGACTCCACCACACTCCTTGGCAGCAAATTCCACTGTCGAACAGCTCTTACTGTCAGGAAGTTCTTTCTAATGTTTAGGTGGAATCTTCTTTCTTGTAGTTTGAATCCATTGCTCCGTGTCCTCTTCTCAGGAGCAGCAGAAAACAACTTTTCTCCTTCCTCTATATGGCATCCTTTTATATATATTCTATCTGGATCACAGCCCTAGCAAAAATCCTAGCAAAAATTCAGTTTACAAACTCCGCAAAACCAGAAATAGTGTTCCTGTTTGAGAACTTTACCGTGGTCTAAGAACGGAATTGATGCTTTTGAATTCTGGTGCTGGAGGAGACTCTTGAGAGTCCCACGGACTGCAAGAAGATCAAACCTATCCATTCTGAAGGAAATCAGCCCCGAGTGCTCACTGGAAGGGCAGATCCTGAAGCTGAGGCTCCAATACTTTGGCCACCTCATGAGAAGAGAAGACTCCCTGGAAAAGACCCTGATGTTGGGAAAGATGGAGGGCACAAGGAGAAGGGGACGACAGCGGACGAGATGGTTGAACAGTGTTCTCGAAGCTACTAACATGAGTCTGACCAAACTGCGGGAGGCAGTGGAAGACAGGAGTGCCTGGCGTGCTCTGGTCCATGGGGTCACGAAGACTAAACAACAACGAAGAACGGAATCCGAATGGTGGAAGGGCACCGGCGGCAGGAGGCCTCATTTGGGAAAGTGTGCCTCGGTTTAAGAACGGACTTCCAGAACGGATTAAGTTCGTAAACCGAGGTACCACTGTAATTGGATTTTTGCTAAGGCTGTGATCCAGATAGAAGAGAAACACTTGACCCTCCAGATCTTGCTGGGACCTCCCATCCCATCAGCCCCAGCCAGCAGGGCCCAGGGGGTCAGGGTTGATGGGAGTTGGGAGTCCAGTAGCAACAATCTGAAAGTGACCACACTGATTATGCCTGGCAAAGAAGATGGAAATGTTACCTGCCCTTTCCGGATTATATTACAGCCCCATAAGTTTCCCTGTCATGTAGACAAATCAAGCCCATTTCTAATTGGACCAGCCGGATTTTAGAAGCGTTCAGATGTCTGGCAAACGCTGGGAAGGGAATTTAGCGCCTCCTCATGAGTCTAATTAAGCCACAGTAGCTGCTGCTCAGGGCTCTTCGGGGAATTAATTGATTTGCTGAGATTTATGCATCTGGGGGTGAGGGTCTAATAATTGTGGTCAAGCATCTCAGTGTTCGGCAGCTCGGCACAGCTATAAAGGTACATCATTCTAAATCAGCACCAGCTCCAGGACTGGAGAGCGGGGTGGGTTGGGCAACTGGGCAAGGCAAACCCTGTAGTTTCACCTGGAAAAATCACAAATGCCATGCAATGTAAAAAAAAAAAAAGTGTAAAAGTGATGCAAATCAGGGCAAAAAAAAAATCTTAATTACACATAAACGCATGTCAACTGGCAGTGAGACCTTGGGCTTTTTAACAGCAACATGAGAGGCTGAAATTTAACGGGATGCTCCTTCTAACATGGAGAAACGTGTAGCTTTACCTACTGAATTTCTGCCTGTTTTACAGCTTGTTAAAGGCACAAGAGTGGCAATAAATAACTCTGAGACAATTCTAACAGTTTGAAAAGCAGTTTGATTACAACTGTATTCATATACAGCGGTACCTCTGGTTATGTACTTAATTCGTTCCGGAGGTCCATTCTTAACCTGAAAACGTTTTTGTTTTTTTTTAATAAATTTAATTTTATTGATTGTACAAAAAAAAACATACACAGTATCACTAACATTTCCTACACATATATATACAAATTACATAGATACATCGATACATGTTACATATCAATAACACTTGTATCATATAAAATCATCCTCTGAGAGAGAGAGATTAAAAAGGGGGGGGAGAAAAAAAGAAGCGAAAAGGAATAGAAGATAGAAAAGGTAAAGAGAAACATATAAGAGAAAAGAAAGGAAAGAAGAAAAAGAAAAAGAGAAAGTAAGTAACGTACACAAAAGAAAAAAAAGATAAACACAAAACGATACATGAAAAGCAAAGAAACATAAGTGACTTCCACCACAGACCATAGCACTTCCTGATTTCCTCAGAATCAGTATTCGTCTGTTATTCATTTTCCCGGTTTGTTATTATCCAAAATTCTCATTTATTCTATTCCAAACATAGCTGATATTTTGTATTGTCACCTTTACTATTCAAATAGTCATTTAGGTCTTTCCATTGGTTTTGAATTACACTCCTAGGTCTTTGTCTTATCCAATTTGTTAATTTTGCCAATTGTAAATATTCACATACTTTGCTTCCACCCGTTCTGCATCTCATTTAAATGACTTCAGCAGCTGAGTTTCAGCCCTCTGGATCACTCTCTCTCCCCCACCCCATCCTCTTTCTTACAGATCAGGTGCGAAACAGCTATTACATCGGTGCAGATGGCTCCCTGCGGCTCATCCTGGCTAATGGCATGGAGGTGGCCCTGCAGACTGAGCCTCATCTTCTGGCCGGCACAGTTAACCCTACGGTGGGGAAGAGGAATGTCACCCTCCCCATTGACAACGGTCTCAACCTGGTGGAGTGGAGGCAGCGCAAAGAGCAGGCCAGGGGTCAGATCACCGTCTTCGGGCGCAGGCTGAGGGTGAGTGGAAAAAGCTGCGCATTGTAGGTTCAGTCCCCAACGTCACCTTTACCACCATGCGGAATAAGAAACTGGTATTGGTGACGGTGTTGATGCTTATTTATTTGTTGCGTTTCCATCCCAACAAGCTCAAGGTGCCACGCCTACATGCCACAGTCCTCCCTCTCCCCCTTTAGTCCCCACACAACAACCCCGTAAGGTAGGTTAGGTTGAGAGGCAGTGCGACTGGCCCAGTGCCGAATTTACGTATAAGCTAAAAAAGCTATAGCTTAGGGCCCCACTAGCTTGGAGGCCCCCCAAAAATTAAAAGGAAAAAAACCTGGATGTGCATTTCCAAAATATAAGATAAAAAAATAGAATAAAACCTACATGCAGCAACAGTGTTTTGTGTTGTGTAGGCTCCTATCATGTAAGTCATGGGCCCCACCTGCTAGCCTGAAGGAGTGTCTTCACCCCCATCGTTCTGCCCAGACACTGAGGTCCAGTGCCGAGGGCCTTCTGGCGGTTCCCTCGCTGCGAGAAGTGAGGTTACAGGGAACCAGGCAGAGGGCCTTCTCGGTGGTGGCGCCCGCCCTGTTGGAACGCCCTCCCACCAGATGTCAAAGAGAAAAACAACTACCAGACTTTTAGAAGACATCTGAAGGCAGCCCTGTTTAGGGAAGCTTTTAATGTTTAATCGACTATTGTATTTTAATATTCTGTTGGAAGCTGCCCAGAGTGCCTTGGAGACCCAGCCAGATGGGCGGGGTATGAATAATATATTATTATTATTATTATTATTATTATTATTATTATTATTAGCCTGCTCCCTAAAATATCACTGGTTTGCTCATTTCTATATCGATTACTTTGATAAAATGCATATTTTGTTATGTGCAAATGACCTATTAGGTCCATAAATTACCATATAGCATATATTCAACACAAAAAAGCGACAATTTGTTGTTGACAAAGGACAGCTGGACATATAAAGGGCCCCATTACCTTAGGGCCTCATCAAACCTAAATCCGGCCCTGGACTGGCCCAAGGTCACCCAGTGAGCTTCATTGGTCCAGTGGGGATATGAACTTGGTCTCTCCCAACTCCTAGGCGGACTGCCTTAACTCCACACCGTAGGAGCCAATTCCTTGGGTTGAGGTCCCTTCAAACCCCCCCCCCGTAAAATATTGGAGGGGACCGGGGCCCTGCAAAGGTGCTGCGCATTGCCATTCAAATGGTGTGCATGTGCCGTGTCATGTGATCGATTATGCAGAGCGGGACTTACCTGGAAACCACACCTCGCTCCCAATATTGTATTCAAGTTGCTCCACACTGATTCTTCACACCCATCCCTTGAGGTGCGTCCACGCTTTTTGACATCTGAGCTGCAAGGGACCATAAGCCAGTCCACATAACCACTGGGGAATGCGGTTGAGCCAAAGAAAACCACCAAGATCTGCCACATCTGTGGACTGGGGAGTAATCTGTATTGGCTTCCCTGGGTACCATTTGCCCTAGAGATACCGGTACAATACTGAGCATCCTTCCTATATAACACAAGATGTTTGTGTCCAAAGAGGGCTTCTTACTTGAGCAGACTGTATCATTAGGACCAGGAGAACCCTTGGAGTCACACAAAAGGAGACACACACACAGAGAGAGAGAGAGAGAGTTTGCATCTTGTGCCTTGTTCACGGACGCCATCCTCCTGGTTTTCGTAGCCCACTGATCAGTGTCTGCATCCTCTTCCAGCACCTCTCAGGCCAACCCCTTTCAATGGCCTTCTAGCTGTTGTAACATTATAGACCTCTAATTGGTCCTGTGGCTATTACAGATTGATCACCCCCACTCTTCAGCCGCGTTAAAAATCCATAGCCAGCAGTCACTCGCCGGACCCCCTTGAATCGAAAACACTTGCTATGCCACACCGCTCCGGATAATGCCCCAACCTTCGCACAAATGCAAACAACTTCCGCAAATAGTGGTACAAAAACGGCCCGTCGCTTAGGTTCCGTCTTCACAGTCTGATACATTCACTTTGGTTATTTAACCTGGGACGTGCTTAAAACGGGCGGTCTGTCTTTGGGATTCTGGTGGGGAGACAGCAAAAGTGGTTGTCACAATGACAGATTGCGCCATAGCTCCCAGCTGCACTACGGAGATTACCTTGCCAACTGTTAAGCTGCGGCTTGGCTAAGTAGAGTGTCCTAACCTTGCCCCTACAACCTTTCACACGGTGTACAGTCACGCTGCAGACAGCTTGCTACACTCCACTTATTTGGTGCTGAAATATCCACAGCGGTCATATGATTTTGCCTTGCAGTTGTGACTCATTATGCCTGGGATATAAGCTCTTATTACAAGGGGCCGTTTGTTTATCAAACCTATATCCTTCCCTTCCTTCCAAGGTAGCCCAGGCTAGCAAACATGTAATCGACGCAACAATAAAATAAAACCTCGGGGAAATTACCGTATTTTTCGCTCCATAAGACGCACTTTTTTCCTCCTAAAAAGTAAGGGGAAATGTCTGTGCATCTTATGGAGCAAATGAGTGGTCCCTGGAGCTGAACTGCCCAGGGGCTAAAGCAGATCGTGCTTTTTTTAAAAGAGAGAGAGAGAGAGAGAGAGAGAGAGAGAGAGAGAAGGGGGTGTTGAAAGGAAGTCCTCTGAGCAGCTGCTCAGCAAACGATCGGGGAGAGAGATAAGGGAGAAAGATTCCAGCCCCGCCCCCTTGCAGAGGGAGGCTGTTTCCCCAGCGACATGTGACTGGCTGATTAGATTATATGTCTGGAAACTGTAGAAATGGCTTCCTGAAGCTGCAGAACTGTGAGTTAAACCCCATAAAACAGGTTTTTTTCCCTTTGCAAAGTAAGCTCAACAACTTTGAGCTGATCCTCAAAAAATGGGGTTTTTCTCCTTTGCAAAAGAAGCTGCAGAAATTTGAGCTGATCCTCAAAAAATGGGGCTTTTCCCCTCTAAAAACTAGGTGCTTCCTATGGTCAGGTGCACCTTATAGAGTGAAAAATACGGTAAAAGAAATCACACGCTCCCTTATAATTGCAAGATTTCTAGCAACGGTATATTTCAACCATCAAATGCCTAGCTGAACGTAGCAGGGTAGAATTCTGTCCCAAGCCCACATCCCTAGCATGTTCTCACTCCTATCCCAGCGACGTCTCCCCTGGCTTGGTCTTGTCCACAGAATGGACAAGGATGGACAAGGACGTGCTCTACGGGCTTCAGGTCCATAGGCAGGCCAATTCGGCATCACAAAGATGTCTGCAAACAGTTCTGTTGACTGCCAGCTGAATTCCTACCTTAAAATGTCTTTGGGGCCAAACCACATTTGCCCTGAGAGATTTGTGATTCCTTAATTCATTCATTCGTTCGTTCGTTCATTCATTCATTCATTTATACTTAATATATCTGACCTGGTAGATCTCCAAAAAGTGGGTTGTGTTTTTTTTTAACAGAAACGCAGCTATGGATGAGTTGTTTATTTTAATAAAGAAGTGTTTGAGGACAGAGCATGAGGCTCTTAATCTCAGGGTTCAAACCCTACATTGGGCAAAATGATTCCTTCATTGCAGGGGATTAGATTATCGTTAGATTATCCTTATTGTCCCTTCTAACTCTATAAGTCTATGATATGAGAGTGGGGTTACCCACTGAGTTCAGTGGTGCTTACTCCCAGGTAATTTGTGTATAGCAGCCTTTCCCAAATTTACACCCCCCGGTGTTTTGGACTACCACTCCCATCATGCCAACACAGACTATTGTCATGAATGATGGGAGTTGAATGGGAGTTATAGTTCAAAACATCTGAAAGGCTCCAACTTGAGTAAGGCTGCTGTATAGGATTGTGGCCTTAATTCCTCTATTCAGCAAGTGAGCTGCGTGTGAAGATTCATTTTATTGTCCTTCCTGTTTTCTTGCTGCGGGTGGCCAGCAACTAAATTTTACTCAGGAGCAGAACCATTGAAATTAATGAACATGACTAAGTTAGATCCATTCATTTCAGTAGGTGTTCTTTGCTTAAAACTTGATTCGAACAGCATCCAGGGTCTTGGAACCTGTCAGAGACCCCATAGGTAAAGGTAAAGGGACCCCTGACCATTAGGTCCAGTCGTGTCTGACTGGGGTTGCGGCGCTCATCTCGCTTTATTGGCCGAGAGCCGGCGTACAGCTTCTGGGTCATGTGGCCAGCATGACAAAGCCGCTTCTGGTGAACCAGAGCAGCGCACGGAAACGCCGTTTACCTTCCCGCCAGAGTGGTACCTATTTATCTACTTGCACTTTGACATGCTTTCGAACTGCTAGGTGGGCAGGAGCTGGGACCGAGCAACGGGAGCTCACCCTGTCACGGGGATTCGAACCACCGACCTTCTGATCAGCAAGCCCTAGGCTCTGTGGTTTAACCCACAGCACCACCTGGGTCCCTTGAGTTGCTTGCAAAAAAAGAAACTCAAACCCAGAAATTGTTCCCCTGTAGAAGACTTGGTTGCTTTGCAGAGCGGTTCACCCTCCAGCTTTCTGTTCAGTTCTGAAGCTTAACTCTTCCCCTTTATCTGCTGCAGGTTCATAACAGGAACTTGCTGTCGTTAGACTTTGACCGCGTGACGAGGACAGAGAAGATCTACGACGACCACCGCAAGTTCACCCTGAGGATCCTTTACGACCAGGCCGGCCGGCCCACGCTTTGGTCTCCTAGCAGCAGGTTGAACGGGGTCAACGTAACTTACTCCGCTGGAGGACATATTGCTGGGATCCAAAGGGGAACCATGTCGGAAAGGATGGAATACGACCAGTCTGGCAGGATTACATCCAGAATCTTTGCCGATGGCAAATCTTGGAGCTACACGTACTTGGAGAAGGTGAGGACCGCCTGTAAAAAGATGCTGCTGAACTTGTAGCCTGCATAGAGTCATAGAATCGTAGAATGGGAAGGGACCCCAAGAGTCATCTAGTCCAACCCCCTGCAATGCAGGAATCTCAGCTAAATAGATAATAGATAATAGATAATTTATTTATTGTCATTGCACAAGTACAAGCCCAATGCTACACAAGTGCAACGAAATTGCATACCATCCCATAAAAAACAGAAAGAAAAAACAAAACAAAAAAACAGCACAAAACACACACACACACCAAAAAAAGCCACACATACACCCATCACAGCTCTCCAAGGTCATATTATCTGGTTACAGCATTTAATAAAGCAGCTTTGAACGCCACATCCCTTTATTTATGTTTTCTCCTAGTTCTCATTTTTACTCCCATTTAATAATTCTAACAGCTCATGTACGTGACCCTGAAAGTCAGTCTTAAGGGGCATAGTTTTGGGGATTCTGGAGGTGGTCGCAACAGCACCACTCCCATAGCCAAGAAGACACCAGCCCGCTCTGTCGACAAGTAAATCCACATTATTCTTAATTTTGAGCATAGCAATTCCCTCTTCTCGCAGAATTCTGGGCTGTTTAGCGTTCAGCGGTGGAGTTTAACAGGGGATTTTGGTTGTTTCAGAAACTGGATCTATCAACAATAGAGTCTTGTGGCTCCTTAAGGACTGAAAAATTAATTATGGCATAAGTTTTTGTGGACTAGAGCCCACTTTGTCAGATGATAGTGGACTCCAGTCCATGAATGCTTATGCCATAATTAATTTGTTGCTATGGTATCCAGCTAATCCAAGGATTTACAGTTGTGCAACAGAATTTTCCCTGTCTCTCCTTGACCCACCCCGTGCACCCCCTGGAGCAGATTTGGGCAAGGAACTGAGTGTGCACAGAGAGAAGAGAATAGGGGAAGAAGCTCCATTACGCAGCAGTAAATCATTGCACTAATGAATTACTTCGTCCTACATTGGATACAGCCATTGTCCTTTAAGGTACCACAAGGCACGCTTCTGGTTTTGCTGACCAACACAGCTACCCCTCTGGAAACGAGCTATCTATTGCTCCTCTGTCAGGGCTGGAGTCAGATGCAGGTCACCACAAAGAAGCAGAGCCAGCTGTCCGTGTCTTCTTTATTCAAAGAACCAGCATACAACCTTCCCAGTAGGTCTTACCCACATAGAGCAGTTGCCAGGACTGCAGGCTTTTGCCTTCCACCCCTCCTAAGGCTCCTCCTTTCCCAGATGTTTCCCAAACAGTCTCAAATGGTGTCTGCACACCTCTGGCCTCTGTTCCGCTCTCCTCATTATCCTGCGTATTCTTGGAGACCAGGGCGGGGACAGCTTGTTGCAGCCAGAGAGGGAGACTCCCAGGATTCTTGAGAAGTCCCTTGGCCCCGCCCCTTTCCTCTGCTTCAGCCTCAGAGTCTGAACTGCTCCCTGTCACAGGTTCCTCCTGCTCACTAAAACCTGTTGTCCGTTCGGTATCCAGCACCTCTTCCCAATCTTCCCCCTCTGAACTCTCCTCAACATCCGACCACCAATCCCCGGGCTCTGAGCCCTCCTTCTCTAGGGTTCTCCTTAGGGGTTCCCCAGCTGGCTCCTCCCATCACTCCTCGTCATCCAGCCAGTCCCTGACATCCACCGAAATTTTTATTACAGGGGCACCAGGAGGAAGTAAGATATCAGTACCACAGACCAGGAGACTGCAAGGCATTTTCTGATGTTTGTCTTCAAGTGTACTTCCTCTGCCCTGATTACAGAAATTTCAGGGGGAAGGGGCACTGTTTCTAAAACAGGCAGAATTGCAAATAATAATTAAAATTAAAATAACGGACCAGATCCAACTCACGAATCCTGCTAGCAGAATTCTACACAGGGACACACACACCCCAAAAAATTAGTACACATGGGGCATGGGGGGGGGAATCATTCCGTCTGGCAAGCTGAAATGCTTGAGCTGATGGAGTAATTGCCATAGCCTACACTGAATACCCTCCAGTGCCCTAAAGAATTTCCTTGCTTGAGAAAGTTCAGATTTCCAACGGCTATAAAAAGAAGGATAATAACTGCTTTCTCTCCTGGTTACAGTCCATGGTGCTGCTTCTCCACAGCCAGCGGCAGTACATTTTCGAGTTTGATAAGAACGACCGCTTGTCATCGGTGACCATGCCCAACGTAGCCCGGCAGACATTTGAAACAATCCGTTCCATCGGCTACTACCGGAACATCTACAGGCCCCCCGAGGGAAACGCCTCGGTCGTTCAGGACTTCAACGAAGAGCGGCAGCTTCTCCACACCTATCATTTGGGGACGGGGAGGCGGGTCATCTACAAGTACGGCAAGCTGTCCAAGCTGGCCGAAATGCTGTACGACACCACCAAGATCAGCTTCACTTATGACGAAACCGCCGGCATGCTGAAGACCATAAACCTGCAAAACGAAGGGTTCACCTGCACCATCCGGTACCGGCAGATCGGGCCGCTCATCGACCGGCAGATCTTCCGCTTCACGGAGGAAGGCATGGTGAACGCCCGCTTCGATTACAACTACGACAACAGCTTCCGGGTGACCAGCATGCAAGCAGTGATCAACGAGACGCCGTTGCCCATCGACCTCTACCGGTACGACGACGTGTCGGGCAAGACGGAGCAGTTCGGCAAGTTCGGGGTCATCTACTACGACATCAACCAGATCATCACCACCGCCGTCATGACGCACACGAAACACTTTGACGCTTACGGCAGGATGAAGGAAGTGCAGTACGAGATATTCAGGTCCCTTATGTACTGGATGACGGTGCAGTACGACAACATGGGGAGGGTGGTGAAGAAGGAGCTGAAGGTCGGTCCGTATGCAAACACGACGAGGTATTCTTATGAGTACGATGCCGACGGGCAGCTACAGACCGTGTCGATCAACGAGAAGCCGCTCTGGCGGTACAGCTACGACCTGAACGGGAATCTCCATTTGCTGAGTCCCGGCAACAGCGCCCGCCTCACACCTCTGAGGTACGACCTCCGGGACAGGATCACGAGGCTGGGGGACGTGCAATATAAGATGGACGAAGACGGCTTCTTGAGACAAAGAGGGAATGATGTTTTTGAGTACAACTCCGCAGGGCTGCTCATCAAGGCGTACAACAAAGCCAGTGGCTGGAGCGTGAAGTACCGCTATGACGGACTTGGGAGGAGGGTCTCCAGCAAAACGGCCCACGGCCACCACCTGCAGTTCTTCTACGCGGATCTCACCAACCCCACCAAAGTCACCCACCTGTACAACCACTCCAGCTCTGAGATAACGTCCCTCTATTACGACCTGCAGGGCCACCTCTTTGCCATGGAGCTCAGCAGCGGGGACGAGTTCTACATCGCTTGCGACAACATCGGGACTCCTCTGGCCGTCTTCAGCGGGACAGGCCTCATGATCAAGCAGATCCTGTACACGGCTTATGGGGAGATCTACATCGACACCAACCCAAACTTCCAGATCATCATCGGCTACCATGGAGGCCTCTACGACCCCCTCACCAAACTAATACACATGGGGAAGAGAGACTATGATGTGCTCGCCGGCCGGTGGACCAGCCCAGACCACGACATTTGGAAACGTCTCAGCAGCAGCAATATTATGCCTTTCAGTCTCTACATGTTCAAGAATAACAATCCTATCAGTAACTCTCAGGATATCAAGTGCTATATGACAGGTAAGGTTCCTTTTTGGCTAGTCTCGAGTCCACCAGTCAGCTCAGTTGCACCGTACTTGACTATGTGTCTCTTTAAAACAATGCCAGTTTTAAAATCTGCACCCAGGTATTTTCAGTTTCTCTCGAATTATTTTTTCCTTCATTGGGAAGAGCAGCTAATATATGGTTCTATACTTTGGAGTTAAAAGCTGAATCTCTCACCATACTTGCTTTGTTTCAACTGTTGCATGGTAAAGGTAAAGGGACCCCTGACTGTTAGGTCCAGTCGCGGACGACTCTGGGGTTGCGGCGCTCATCTTGCTTTACTGGCCGAGGGAGCCGGCGTTTGTCTGCAGACAGCTTCCGGTTCATGTGGCCAGCACGACTAAGCCAAAAAGAAGCAATGTTTCTTTAGATTGCTAAGGAAGAGTATCTGAAGCAAATAATAATAATAATAATAATAATAATAATAATAATAATAATAATAATTTTATTTATATGCCGCCCATCTGACCAGGTTGTCCCAGGCACTCTGGGCGACTCCCAACAAAATATTAAAAACACAATAAAGCATTGAACATTAAAAACTTCCCTATAACAAGGTACATTGATTCATGCTGAGGTTTTTATTCTCTCAGGTCAGTTAGCCAGGTGGAAACCTTCGATTTAAACACTCGGCAAACTTGTGCAAACTGGTTTATAGTAGAAAACGCTGTAAAGGACCACAAATCTCTGTCGCACCCAAAAACATTCAGGGTATAAGGACTGAGGAGGGGAGGGGAATCAAAGGTGTAGCACTAAATGGAGTACATGCATAGGGAACAAGGTCCACTCATGGAACAGGACTTCCCTCCAATATCTCCTCTCCCTTGCCCCCTAAACCTGATCTGGGGCTTCTCCCAGCCCCCCAGAGCTGATTTAGGGGGTGCACAGGGCACACAGAGGGAGGAGATGGGGGCAGTCCCATTGCACAAGAAGACCTCATTTCCAAAAACAAAGTAGAACTGACTTAGGTGAGCTGGAAGTGGACAGACGCTGGCCGAGCTGCCTGTGGATCATAAACAACTTACAGTATTTTCCAGATTTAACCCAGGAAAATCTTCTCAAAAGTCGGGGGTTGACTTATACGCCGGGTCGTATTTCTTATACGGCGAGTATATCCCAAACTCTATATTTTAACTGGAAAAGTTGGGGGTCGTCTTATACGCTCAGTCGTCTTATATGCCGGAAAATACGGTAATAATTTTAGCAAGCTGGCTTTTGGCCAGGTATCTCAGAATCATCTATACTTGACTGCAGTTCTCTCAAGTTTCAGGCAGCGCTGTGGGTTAAACCACAGAGCCTAGTGCAGTGATGGCTAACCTTGACACTCCAGATGTTTTGGGACTACAACTCCCATCATCCCTAGCTAACAGGATCAGTGGTCAGGGATGATGGGAGTTGTAGTCCCAAAACCTTGCTGATCAGAAGGTCGGTGGTTCGAATCCCCGCAACGGGGTGAGCTCCCGTTGCTCGGTCCCAGCTCCTGCCCACCTAGCAGTTTGAAAGCACGTCAAAAGTGCAAGTAGATAAATAAGTACCACTGCAGCAGGAAGGCAAACGGCGTTTCCGTGCGCTGCTCTGGTTCGCCAGAAGCGGCTTTGTCATGCTGGCCACATGACCCGGAAGCTGTACGCCGGCTCTCTGTCAATAAAGTGAGATGAGCGCCGCAACCCCAGAGTTGGACACAACTGGACCTATTGGTCAGAGGTCCCTTTACCTTTACCTTAACTTGGGAACAGTCCTACCCATGGCATAAGGGAAATGGCCACAAGGCCCACTGGAGCAAAATTATAAAGGGGGCACACGGATGATGAATGCAGGGTCCGGGTTCAAGTGGGAAGAGGGGGTCCTTCCTTGAGGTGTTGGGGTCCTGAACCACATACAGCTTTATAGTTCAAAACAAGCACCTCAATGCAAGCCCGGAAGCTCATTGGAGGCCAGCGCAGTTGTGCCCAAACTGGTGTTATATGTTGAGACCGTATTGTGTTGTTCGACAATCTGGCTGCCCATTTTTGCACCAGCCGCAGTTTCTGGGCCATCTTCAAAGGCAGCCCCACATATAACTCGCTGCAGTAATCTAACCTAGAGGTTGCCGGAGAGGAGACAATAGACACTAGACTTTCTCTGGCTTGGTTGTATCAAAAACCCTCTCTGGTAGTTTAAGTCAACGTGCAAAAAGGGTCCCTCTCCCCCTTTTTAGTCATGCACAAGGAAGGGGGCTGGATCTGGTCTTGAAGGCCAATTTTGGCAAGTGGGCCAGGGGTCAAGTGACCTTTGCTTGTCCACACGGGTCTTGCAGAGGATTTTGCAAGGGACTCCTCAATCAGCTGATTGTTGGGTTTTGCGAAGCCCCGTTGCAAAGCTCTCCGTTTTGCAACGGCTCAGCCAGACACGATAATCCCCTTCCTGCAGATTAAAGGATGATTAATGTTCTCCTAATTTCCTATCAGTTACACAGAGGTATCCTTGTGTGCATCAGCTGGCAGCCCAAATTCAAAATTGCATCTAAATAAACTGCATTAAGGAGGCTCACTCCAGGAGAGCAGCGGCTGAATCCTTTCTAATCATGACCTTTTTATCAAGCCTTTTAAAAATAACAATGCGATTAAGCGTTAATTCAGCCATGAGAAGCGCTACTTAAGGGATGGAGGAAAAACAAGTATCATGTGCCTTAAATATAGGCCAGAGCAGAGAGATGGCAGCCTTTGACCAAACTCCCACCAGAGTCGCTGCGGAATTAAATTTGTGGCGAGTAATTTGCGGGTGGGAGCAAGTGTGCATTCGGGGGGGGGGGGAATAGCACAGCCTGGACAGACACAACACACTGATGTAACAGTAGCAGGAATGCTGGTGGGGAAGAATTCAGTGGCACAGGAAGATTCCAGCAAGTCTCGAAGGACTTGAAGCAAGGAGTGGGGGGGGGGGGGAAGCTAATGCAATTCTGGGCTGCATCAATAGGAGTATAGCATCTAGATCAAGGGAAGTAATAGTACCACTGTATTCCGCTCTGGTCAGACCTCACCTGGAGTACTGTGTCCAGTTCTGGGCACCACAGTTCAAGAAGGATACTGACAAGCTGGAACGTGTCCAGAGGAGGGCAACCAAAATGGTCAAAGGCCTGGAAACGATGCCTTATGAGGAACGGCTTAGGGAGCTGGGTATGTTTAGCCTGGAGAAGAGAAGGTTAAGGGGTGATATGATAGCCATGTTCAAATATATAAAGGGATGTCATATAGAGGAAGGAGAAAAGTTGTTTTCTGCTGCTCCTCAGAAGAGGACACGGAGCAATGGATTCAAACTACAAGAAAGAAGATTCCACCTAAACATTAGAAAGAACTTCCTGAAAGTAAGAGCTGTTCGACAGTGGAATTTGCTGCCAAGGAGTGTGGTGGAGTCTCCTTCTTTGGAGGTCTTTAAGCAGAGGCTTGACAGCCACCTGTCAGGAATGCTTTGATGGTGTTTCCTGCTTGGCAGGGGGTTGGACTGGATGGCCCTTGTGGTCTCTTCCAACTCTGTGATTTTATGATTCTATGAAATGGCCTGCCAAATAAAGAGGGGTGGGGTGGGAAAACGCAGCAAGTTTGGGGAGTTGGTTTGAAAGCAAAAGACACGGAGACAGGAATGGCAGAGTATATATGAGGGGGGCAGGCCGTAGCTCAAGTGGTAGAGCGCATGCTTTGCATCGGAGGATCACAGGTTCAGCCCCTGGGATTTTTAGTTAAAATATCTCAGGCAGAACAGGTGAGAATGCTTCCTGCAGGAGGCCTTGGGTGGTTGTTGCCAGTCTGAGTGGAAGGCATGGTACTTAGCTGCATACGCCAAGTCATGACTCTGCACAAGGCAACTTAGACTCATACAGCTGGAAGAGAACCCAGAGGGAGGGTTTGAAATAATAAAAAAGCAACATTGCCTCTTCTCTGTCAGATTTTCAAAGGCACGGAAGGAAGGCTTTTTCCATGGCCAGCAAAGGATCTTCCCTCTACTGAATCTTTAGCAGATAACACGGAGTTTTGAGAATATAGCAAGGAGAAGCAAGCCATCAGCCTGCTTGCATGATGTGTTTCCCGTTTGGCCAACGCACGTAATCAAAAATCTGGAAAAAGTAGAGTTGCCGTGTGGCCACTATAGACATCTTAGGAAATGTGCAGCTTCAGATTCACACACCATTCATTGCATGAATGGACATGAGCAAATATAGCCAATTCCTTCCCCCACACACATACTTTGGGTGGAAGGTCTTTCCAAGTTACCTGACTTTCTTTCCAGGTGCCTACGGGCAATAAAGTATAATGAACAAGCTAACCCTTCGGTTTCTCGTTTGTCGCATCCCAGATGTCAACAGCTGGCTGCTCACATTTGGGTTTCAACTGCACAACGTCATCCCTGGATATCCTAAGCCAGACATGGATGCTGTGGAGCCGTCCTATGAACTCATCCACACCCAACTGAAGACTCAAGAATGGGACAATAGCAAGGTAATTTACCTCACTGTTCACACATCACATTAAGTCATAGTTTAACTTTCTTTTCTTTTTGTTCGTTTGTTTGTTTTGCATTTAAAATAAACTTTATTGAATTTAAGAATAGTTACATTTTAGACAAACAAACAACAAAAAGAAAGAATATCAAACAAAATATACAGATAAAAGGTAAAGGTAAAGGGACCCCTGACCATTAGGTCCAGTCGTGTCCGACTCTGGGGTTGCGGCGCTCATCTCGCTTTATTGGCCGAGAGCCGGCGTACAGCTTCCGGGTCATGTGGCCAGCATGACTAAACCGCTTCTGGTGAACCAGAGCAGCGCACGGAAACGCCGTTTACCTTCCTGCCGGAGCGGTACCTATTGATCTACTTACACTGCGTGCTTTCGAATTGCTAGGTTGGCAGGAGCAGGGACCAAGCAACGGGAGCTCACCCCGTCGCAGGGATTCGAACCGCCGACCTTCTGATCGGCAAGCCCTAGGCTCTGTGGTTTAACCCACAGCACCACCTGGGTCCCTAAATAGACAGATATCATACAATAAATCAATAAAACATTTACGAATACTTGAATTTAAGTACATTAAAGAAAAAGAAAAAACTTACCCCCTCCCCTTGTGCTTAACTTCCAGCCATTCCGCCATTGTGGTTTATGTAACTATGTCTGTTTATATACCTGGTTCTACTATTACTCCTTATTGTATTTTTCTTTGGGCCCACTCATATGTTTGTCAGAAGATTAGCTCTCTCCACTTTATTTCCTATATAATTTTGAAATGACTCCCAGTCTTTCTCTATTGCCTGCTCGGGTATTCCTCTGGTTTCTCCTATTTTCTTTGCCATATTTTGGTAACCTATTAATTTTATTTGCCAATCTTCTATGTCTGATACCTTTGTACTTTTCCAATTTTTAGCGATCAGGAGCCCCAAAACGTTTTTGTTAGGAATCCTTGGTGACGAAATTAAAGGAAAGGATAAATGTATAATTATGTATGCCACAACTGCAGCTGCTGCAGTCATAGTTTAACTTTCAAAAGACCCCGTTTTGCTCCTCCCAGACTCCTGGCTGAGCCATGCGTTGAGTTACAAACCACAAGCCTTGGTTTATCATGATGCTTGGACCCAGGGTCATGGTTTGTTTCCCACAAGCAGCCCATAAGAAGTAAGCCAAGATTAAGCCTTGGTTGTTTTGTTTGGAAAGAAGCCAACCACAAGTCTTAACATGACAAGCTAAAAGCTTCTCCGTTGTTACAGCCAACAGAGGGGGAGGTGTGAAGGCGGGATTTCTGAGCATAATCTACCAGCATTCTGCTCATTCACGTTACACTATAGTTAAACGTTGTCAGGTTCTCTTATCGGTTGCTCAATAGTAACACCAAGCCATCTTGTCTTTAAGTCCCTTTATTTCAGTGCAAAGCTATTTACAGTGCAGAACTCAGTTTATCATGTCTGCTCAGTCACTAGCAGAATCCGGAAGTGCCTCCCTTCTGTTTTGGCGCCAACACCAAAGCCTTGGCATTCTGAATTGCCGCCTTGTCCTCCTACGTGGGATATGCGCCGGAACTGACGCCTCCCCCTCCGAGTGAGTCTGTTGGGTGGTGCCAGGTCTCCCAGCAACTCCCTGGACACCTGGCACTCCCTGGCTCCCAGCCACTAACTGCTCCTACCCCGAAAAGGGGCTGCCAGATTCACTCAAAGATGAATCTGTCGTTAACAGAGGCTGCGGCTCCCTGTATGCACTCAGAGCTGGACTGGCAGGGGTGGGCAGATCCCTGACAAACGTTAACTATGGTTTAATGTGATGTGTAAACCAGGCCACTGTCTGTTTCTAGAAAGCCCGCTATTGGGGTCATTAAATTATTCCACAAACTACCCTCCCGTTCAGTGGGGGCGGAGCTTGCATGCCTTGTGCAGCCAGACCCTCACGCCCAACCAGACAGCCAGTCTGCCTGCCGTCTACGCGCTCGCTCTTTCGCTCACCCGTTCGCACTCAGCCTCTGGAGCGCAGGGTGGCGAGGCTACTTGGTGCCATTGCACCGCCCTCGCGGCATCCCTTATTTTCAAATCCGAAAGTTTGAAAAAAACCCTTATTTTCAAATCCGAAAGTTGACAGCTATGCATCTGCGATACTTCTGGGGGTTTTTGTACCATTTCTCTCTACCTGAACAGTTTGCTGAAAGCTTCCGCATTATCAGAGGCCTGCTAGCTCCATTCAAGTTGCATTTTGCTACTGCTCATCTTCGCTAATTCAGTGGCAAAGGGGTGGGGAATAACATGGTAGTAGAAGATGAAACGGAACAGATAGCAATTTTCAAAGGCAGGGTGCTCTGCCTCTTTGAACTCTGCACAATCTATTTGCGCCCCTTCCTTTTTATTTCCACAGCCCAAGAGTTGTTTTCCTCCCGCGGAAGAAAACGCTCTTTCCAAATGCATTGCTGTATTATTAAAAGGGTGTATTCAAGGTCGTTAGATCTTAAAATTAAGCAGCTTTTCAAAGGCACAGAGCTTGTTTTGAGATAACGGGGAAGTGGGTTTTTTCTCCTTTTTTTAAAATTACAATCACAGCCAGGTTCCTGATAACGTTGTGCAGCACAACCCAGAAGCTCTTGCCAACGAATCTGGGAGCAGTACAGGAGTGTCACACTCTCAAGTCTTGGAGAAAACGTGATTTATTCATTTACACCCAAACCAGCCATGAAACGGGAGATCCTGTTCGCGGTTGTTTTCATTTTCAATTTCCGAGGCACAAAAAGCAATAATAGTGTTATGGGTTTGGAGGACGGGTAGGCTTCATGCCTGGGCCCCCTTCTCATTCCTGGATCCAGCCCAGATTCAATTCTTAGAATAGACAGGCTAGCTTTCCTGGTGAGATGATGCCCTAATTATGGGTCATTAAGGTAACAAAGGAAGTGGCTCAGTGCCAGAGGACAAGTGGGTGGGCCCCCCTCCCTCAACTTGCTAGTGGTTAGAGAGACAAAAGGCAGAGTAGAGAGTTGAGTTATGTGAGCTGGAAGTAAAACAGCAGGTTGGGGAGACCGAAGGACAGAGCCATGCCTGATTTCTGCTTGAAGCCAAGGCTGCCCTGGACAGCGTAGGGAAGTATTGTTGTTGTTGTTTAGTCATTTAGTCGTGTCCGACTCTTCATGAGCCCATGGACCAGAGCACGCCAGGCACTCCTGTCTTCCACTGCCTCCCGCAGTGTGGTCAGACTCATGTTGGTAGCTTTGAGAACACTGTCCAACCATCTTGTCCTCTGTCGTCCCCTTCTCCTTGTGCCCTCCATCTTTCGCAACATCAGGGTCTTTTCCAGGGAGTCTTCTCTTCTCATGAGGTGGCCACAGTATTGGAGCCTCAGCTTCAGGATCTGTCCTTCCAGTGAGCACTCAGGGCTGATTTCCTTCAGAATGCAGAGGTTTTATCTTCTTGCAGTCCATGGGAGTCTCAAGAGTCTCCTCCAGCACCATAATTCAAAAGCATCAATTCTTCGGCGATCAGCCTTCTTTATGGTCCAGCTCTCACTTCCGTACATTACTACTGGGAAAACCATAGCTTTAACTATACGGACCTTTGTTGGCAAGGTGATGTCTTTGCTTTTTAAGATGCTGTATAGGTTTGTCATTGCTTTCCTCCCAAGAAGCAGGCGTCTTTTAATTTCGTGACTGCTGTCACCATCTGCAGTGATCATGGAACCCAAGAAAGTAAAATCTCTCACTGTAGGGATGTATAGAGGAGTTATTATAAAAGCTGCCCAGAGGGGCTGGGGCAACCCAGTCAGATGGGCAGGGTACAAATAATAAAAATTATTATTATCATTATCATCATAATCATCCCTGAAGGACCAGGTACTCAGCCTGGGAGTCATTTTAGACTCACAGCTGTCCATGGAGGCACAGGTTAATTCTGTGTCCAGGGCGGCTGTCTACCAACTCCATCTGGTTCGCAGGCTGAGACCCTACCTGTCCGCAGACTGTCTCGCCAGAGTGGTGCATGCTCTAGTTATCTCCCGCTTGGACTACTGTAATGCGCTCTACGTGGGGCTACCTTTGAAGGTGACCCGGAAACTGCAATTAATCCAGAATGCAGCAGCTAGACTGGTGACTGGGAGCGGCCGCCGGGACCACATAACACCGGTCTTGAAAGACCTACACTGGCTCCCAGTACGTTTCCGAGCACAATTCAAAGTGTTGGTGCTGACCTTTAAAGCCCTAAACGGCCTCGGTCCAGTATACCTGAAGGAGCGTCTCCACCCCCAATGTTCAGCCCGGACACTGAGATCTAGCGCCGAGGGCCTTCTGGTGGTTCCCTTACTGCGAGAAGCAAAGCTACAGGGAACCAGACAGAGGGCCTTCTCGGTAGTGGCGCCCGCCCTGTGGAACACCCTCCCATCCCATGTCAAAGAGATAAATAACTACCTGACATTTAGAAAACACCTGAAGGCAACCCTGTTTAGGGAAGTTTTTAATGTGTGATATTTTAATGTATTTTAGTGTTTGTTGGAAGCCACCCAGAGTGGCTGGGGGGACCCGGCCAGATGGGCGGGGTACAAATAATAAATTATTATTATTATTATTATCATCATCATCATCATCAGCGTGACACCATTGGGACTGAGAGTGTGGATAGGTACACCCCCTCTCAAAATATTGCATTTTTATTGGTGAAATTTTGGCAGTAAGTTGGAGACAGACCAAAGGAAGTAACTCAACACATTTTTAAAAAATCATTTTAGCTCTGAA
Source organism: Darevskia nairensis (assembly GCA_034642065.1). Taxonomy (NCBI): domain Eukaryota; kingdom Metazoa; phylum Chordata; class Lepidosauria; order Squamata; family Lacertidae; genus Darevskia; species Darevskia nairensis. The sequence continues at coordinate 282,590 of JAWWNI010001130.1, read as the reverse complement.
TCTACTGAATATTGTGGGGACGGGGTTACTACCTTTCAGAAGCTGCTTTGAGCATTTTCTCTTAAGTGAAAAATTAATAAATTAGCTTGTGGGGTTCAGTACCACAAGATGGGGTGGCAGCTAGACTGGTGACTGGGAGCGGTCGCCAAGACCACATAACACCGGTCTTGAAAGACCTCCTACATTTGCTCCCAGTACGTTTCCGAGCACAATTCAAAGTGTTGGGGCTGACCTTTAAAGCCCTAAACAGCCTCGGCCCAGTGGAACACCCTCCCACCAGATGTCAAAGGGGAAAACAACTGCCAGACTTTTAGGAGACATCTGAAGGCAGCCCTGTTTAGGTTTTAATATCTGAAGGACTATTGTATTTTAATATTCTGTTGGAGAACTGCAAACGAAGTAAGGAATGGAACTTTAGCAAGGGAGACATTGAGGAAGTCAGTTTGAGGTGATTGCAATTAGATAAGAAATGAGGTTTAGATATATTCTTTGTATTGTGTTGTTTGTATTTTTTGTGTTGATGTGTTTATGTTTATATGTGTATAAAGTGTTTATGAACAAGAAAGGAAGTAATGGATATAAAAATTTGAAAATACCAATAATTTTTTTGGAAAATAATAATAATAATAATAATAATAATAATAATAATAATAATAATAATCTGTTGGCCCAGAGTGGCTGAGGAAGCCCAGCCAGATGGGTGGAGTATAAATAATTTTATTATTATTATTATTATCATTATTAATCTGTAGCTAAAACCGGGGAAAGTCCGGAGGTCTATTAACAAGTGTTGCAGCTAATTCACGAAAGTCTGTGCCATAAAGACTAAATGTGTTCGTCTTTAAGGCGCCGTAAGCTGCTGTTGTTGTTGCTGCTGCTGCTGTTTACTCAACCTGCACCCATCGCTAACACGAGCCCCTCTCTTCCCTCTCTTTTTCGCTCAGTCGATCCTGGGAGTTCAGTGCGAAGTGCAGAAGCAGCTGAAGGCTTTCGTCACCCTGGAGCGCTTTGAGGAGATCTACAGCTCCAGCATCGCCGGCTGCCACGAAACCAAGGAGAACCACAACTTTGCCTCGGGGGGCTCCGTCATCGGCAAAGGGGTCAAGTTCGCCATGAAAGATGGCAGGGTGGCCACGGACATCATCAGCACGGCCAACGAAGACGGGCGGAGGGTCGCGGCCATACTCAACAACGCCCACTACCTAGAGGACTTGCACTTCACCGTCGAGGGCGTGGACACTCACTACTTCGTCAAACAAGGGCCGTCGGACGGAGACTTGTCCATCCTGGGCCTCAGCGGCGGCAGGAGGACCCTAGAGAACGGCGTCAATGTCACCGTCTCCCAAATCAACACGGTGCTCAACGGAAGGACTAGACGTTACACGGACATCCAGCTCCAGTACGGAGCACTGTGCCTGAACGCCCGGTACGGGACGACCTTGGACGAGGAAAAGACCCGCGTGCTGGAGCTGGCCAGGCAGCGAGCTGTGGCCCAAGCCTGGGCGCAGGAGCAGCAGAGACTGCGGGACGGGGAGGAGGGGACGCGCTCCTGGACAGAAGGGGAGAAGCAGCAGTTGCTGAGCACAGGGAGGGTTCAGGGCTACGACGGCTACTTTGTGATCTCGGTGGAGCAGTACCCCGAACTCTCGGACAGCGCCAACAACATCCATTTCATGAGACAGAGCGAGATGGGCAGGAGGTGACAGGGAGGGTCGGCGCATTGACTTCTTGCCAAAGACAGCTACTCTTTTGTGGCCGCATACCAGACTGTGTTGTACTGAATCCTCTCTCTCTCTCTCTTTTTTTTAAAGAAACAGTGATGAAAAAGGTTGGGGTGGAATGATAATACAGTTGCACTGTAACTCATGCAACATCCTATTGTTTTATTTTTCTCTCTCTAAAAAAAAAAATTGGCCTTCTCACCATTACTATTATCATTTCCCTCCATGCACACATGCACACACACACACACACACACACACACACAAACACGGACCAGAAGGTATATTTCACCTTTGTGTGAGCACGGTGGAAATCCTGTGTCCTTTTCGTCCGTCCTTCTCCCCTTCCCCTTTGTGCAACGTTCTGAAAAATTGGGGGATCTGTCCATGCAAAACCCTTTCGGTTTCTTTGTGCGGCGAGAAAAGGGTCTCTGCATAAGTTCCGCACAAACCTTGTTTGGGTTGAAAAAGAAGAAAAGGCAGAAGAAGAAGAGGGGGAGATGCGAGCTCTCAGTATCCTGCGCTACACGCAGCAAAGCGAAGAAGCAGCAGCAGCTGCCGGAGACTGTTCCGAATCTTCTTTACGTGATAAACGTGAGCCTCCAAAGGAGAACTTGCAGGTCATTTTCACACTTCACACTCATTTCTGGGCCATCCTGCAGCTCAGAAGTAGCCGGGCAAGGCGAAATAGCTGCGTCTTATAGACTTGCGAGATGAGTCTTTTCCCTTCCCGAGACGGAATAATCTTTTTTTATTTTTTTTAAATGAGTCTTTTTTACTACGATAGGCTATTTTGTTCACCAGTTTGGTTTGGGTTTTTTTGTGTGTGAGTGCGACAGAGTACGTATCGCTGCAAATCTTCCTTGCTTCTTTTTGTTTTGTTTGTTTTTCTATTAGTTTGAAACCCCATTTCAGACTGGGGGGGTGGGGTTCCCAGGGTGCGGGGGTTGGGAGAGATTGACGCTCTACCAGAACAAATTTTCTTGCACATGCTGTTGGATGGAAAAAAGCACCTATGATGTATATTTGTCAAATGGCAAAACCTTCCTTAAATATATAGTATTTCTGTACACCAGGTTGAGTGTCTTAACCGTTATCTTTTGAGAACTGCAGAGGCAGCAACTGGCCAACAGCAGAATCGCCATTAATGGTGGGGTGTTCTTGGGCGCCTCCTGAGGGCAACAGACCAAACTAGATGTGGATGTGAGAGGCTGTGTGAGTGTGTGGAGAATCTCTCGATGGCTTTGGTTGTTAATTCAGTGTTGTTGTGGGGACGGTGGGGGGGAATCGGGTGTGATTGGAACAACAGCAACGGGAAAAGGGGTGCTTTCCCCTTTCTCCGAGGGCCATTTTCCCAATCAGAATCCCACCCCCTCGCTGCTTTTTCCCCCCTCAGGAAAGAAAGGCATTCAGTCCATGTACCTTTTCCCCTTCAAGTAGAAAAGTAGCTGGGGATAATATTTAGTGGGCAGATGGTCTGTGAGGAAAGACACACACAAACACTGTTTTGGTCAAATTCTGGGCCTAACTGCACTTGAAAACACATCCTTGGCACTAGAGGGAAACCATTTTTCTAACTGCAGTATGAGGAGGGTGGGGGATTTTTTATTTTTTAACAAGATTTTGACAGGAGGGAAGGGTTAAATCTCCTCTAAACCACAGAGCCTAGGGCTTGTCGATCAGAAGGTCGTTCGACGGTTCAAATCCCCACAACGGGGTGAGCTCCCGTTGTTTGGTCCCTGCTCCTGCCCACCTAGCAGTTCGAAAGCACGTCAAAGTACAAGTAGATAAATAGGTACCGCTCCAGCGGGAAGGTAAACAGCGTTTCCGTGCACTACTGGGGAAACTCAGCCAGATGGGCGGGGTAAAAATAATAAATTATTATATTATTATTACTCTGGTTCACCAGGAGCGGCTTAGTCATGCTGGCCACATGACCCGGAAGCTGCAAGCCGGCTCCCTTGGCCAGTAAAGCGAGATAAGCGCCTCAACCCCAGAGTCGTCCGCGACTGGACCTAATGGTCAGGGGTCCCTTTACCTTTTATTGTCCCCACCTGTAATTATATTAAGCTGGGGGGGGGTAACATGCTTGCACGCAGCACAATGTCATGCATAGTTAGGATCCTGAAAGCCCACTGCAATTTTGTTGAAGTTTTTTTAAAAAAATATCCATCAGGAGACATTGTACATGTCTATCGAAGCTATGCCTGCTTTGCCCCTTCTGCTGAGCCAGGCCTACCCCAAGACCGCCCACTCTGGCTTGCAGCAGCACCTCTGTGGCTTGGGGAAGGTCTTTGCCTCTGTGCAGCCTTTCCTTGGCAAAGCCATAATAATAATAATAATAATAATAATAATAATAATAATAATTCTTTTATTTGTACCCCGCCTATCTGGCCGGGTCTCCCCAGCCACTCTGGGCGGCCTCCCAACAGATATAAAAATACATTAAAATATCACAGGTTAAAAACTTCCCTAAATAGGGCTGCCTTGAGGTATCTTCTGAAGGTCAGATAGTTGTTCATCTCCTTAACCTCTGCTGGGAGGGCGTTCCACAGGGCGGGCGCCACTACCGAGAAGGCCCTCTGCCTGGTTCCCTGTAGCTTTGCTTCTCGCAGTGAGGGAATCGCCAGAAGGCCCTCGGCGCTGGATCTCAGTGTCCGGGCTGAACGGTGGGGGATTCAACCATGGATTCAACCTAAGGAATTGAGCACACAGAACGCATCTTCTACTACAGAGGTGTGTGGTGGTGCAGTCATGTGTCTAAATACCTTTCCCTCCAGTCTAGGAAAGTGAAACGGCCATTAATTCTCCATGCTAGAAACCAACATCCTCAGTTGTATCCCATGAAAACCCAGATTTTGCTATCACATAGGGTTGAGCAGTTTGCCTATTTCTTATTTCTTTGGTGTGATTTACTTTACTTCTGAGGATGCTTTTGGAAAGATATGGAGACTGGTGACAGGTGAGCTGAAGCGGGAACAGAATTAATTAGGGTTGGGGTGGTAGGTAAGGACCTTGCAACTTGCCAAGGAAGAACCTCCCCCAGACATCTCGGCATCATACTTTCATTTGGTTCTTGCAGCTCATAAGAAATAAGAATGTGTACATGGAAGGCACATGGCCTCACGAGCAGATCAACATGGGCCTAGGAGTCTCACCAAAGAAAACTAGGCTTCCAAACAAATATGGGCATTCCCCCACCCTTGTGAATTGACCATGAGTAAAATAGTCCCTAAACCTAGGGACAAAGCACTTGGGAGTTTGGAAGGAGGAAGGAGTCTCATTGCTCCATTCCCAAATGTTTACAATGCACAGGCCAGGCAGACTGGGGATGTGTCCATGAGATGGCTTTGCTCCTCTTGTGACGCACCCAACACAGTGAGCCCACACGTTCTCCCTGGTTGTGCAACTTTGCACGGCAGTGAAAACGCCACCAGATCTCACAAGAGTGTTTTATTGCTGAAGCTACAACCTGGCGTGGGGAGGGCAGGGCTGCTTGCATCATTTAGAATCGTAGAATCGTAGAGTTGGAAGAGACCACAAGGGCCATCCAGTCTAACCCCCTGCCAAGCAGGAAACACCATCAAAGCATTCCTGACAGGTGGCTGTCAAGCCTCTGCTTAAAGACCTCCAAAGAAGGAGACTCCACCACCATCCTTGGCAGCAAATTCCACTGTCAAACAGCTCTTACTGTCAGGAAGTTCTTTCTAATGTTTAGGTGGAATCTTCTTTCTTGTAGTTTGAATCCATTGCTCCGTGTCCTCTTCTCAGGAGCAGCAGAAAACAACCTTTCTCCCTCCTCTATATGACATACTTTTATATATTTGAACATGGCTATCATATCACCCCTTAACCTTCTCTTTGACACCATTTGGCACCATTTGACATGGTGCAAGCAACATCTCTTGCATGCCGTCAATAAAGTAAGAAGGTGCCACCGATATGGTGTCTCAGAAGAAGGCAGGGCACAGTCTGGGGTAAGCTGACCCCCAAGGCTTCTTGAAGCCTGCTAAACTAGGACTGTAAGGTTCTAAAATTTCACTGCTCACCACCCTTGTGCTTCCTGGCATGTGGTCCTTCCCTGCTGCTTTCCTGAGTGTCAGAAAGCCATAGAGTGAGAGAGAGTAAAAATAGTGATGGCTAACCCAAGGGGGCACCGTCTTCTGCCTTCATGGGTTGCATCCATTCACAGCTGGTTGTTTCTCCTGCAATGCTGTACTCGGGAGAGAAGCGGAGGAGGACACTGGCCTATGCATGTATGCCTTGGAGAGCGTTCTGTATGGTTACAGGATGAGAGATACACAGACTGCAATGTGTCTAGGCTGCAGGTCCACTCCCTACACCAGATCATGCCATTTTAGCATTGTGAGGAGGGCAGTAGAGGACCTCCTCAAGGAGAAGCCGGGAGGAGACTGTAGGAAAATGTCTTGTCACTTCAAGTCCTTGAAAAATTCAAGGCCACCCTTTGCACAGCACCAGAATGACTTCATCACTTCTGGCCTTACCTGGACGTTTGGTGTAGTTGTCTCACCTACAGCAGCTGAAACCCACCCTACATGTAGTTTGGAACCTGGCAGGCCATAACACATTTATAGAACGTTCCCGAAGGAGCAAGATAAATTTTGCCTGGCAAATCCTTAACTCACAGGAATCCTGTGCCATTGGTTTGACCTTGTTTACACCTCATCTTTTAAGCGAGGAGAAGGAGCTTCAGACAAGGGCCATTGGTGGCATCTCAGATGTCAAGTCTTGACACGAAATAGGAGGCGCATGTATCGATGGGCTCAAATTAGGCACTGGCCAATATCTGGAGGTGAGACAGCCAGGATATGACCTTGAGCTTCTTGAGGGAAGGACAGGATAGAAAAGCAACCAGGGACTAAACTGAAACTGGCAACTGTCGAGAGATAGGAAAGCAGTCTGTTCAGTGCCGTATGTGGTTGCAATCATGGCCGTTGGTCTTTAAAAGCTGCTGTGGATGTCCTAGTGTGTCTACTGCAACCTCTTCTCCTGAGGTGGGTTTGTTTCCCTGTGTTCAGGGAATTTGCCGAGGGCTCCCTGGGCCACTGCCATGCAAACTCTTTGTGTATTATGCAGGCGTCTGGGTTGTGTTTGAGAGCGCAGTCTTAACGCCACTGTTTACTGAATTCAGCCCACCCCAATGTTCCCTCTGCTTAAAGTTGTCTCTGAGTGACATATGTCTGCCATTATCGATCTCACGGCGTAATCCTCAGTAAGCTTCCAAAGAACACCAGAGCTCCTTTTGAAAAGAAGACTAATATAACACACCCAAAAGATTATTTCTTGACGGTTGCCACCGCAAGGGCCTGCTCATCCACAGGCATTTGGATGAACCCAGTAACTGATCTGATATAAAAGCAAACAAGTATCCGTTCCCAACAGCTCTCCTTGTGTAGCGTGTTTTGTTGGGAGTTCCTCGCGGCCACAATTGGGTCTTTTCTACAAAACATTTTAACTGCTTCAGTTTTGGGGACCAAATTCCTCCACCATTCCTTTCCGGAATTTCTGGCTCCCAAGTTAACAGAACCAATTAGGGTTAAGATATCCGTACACACACTTGCAAATCAAGATTTGTGCCACGCAAGACAGAAGAGATGTATTGGAGGGTGCTTAGAATCATAGAATCGTAGAGTTGGAAGAGACCCCAAGGGCCATCCAGTCCAACCCCCTGCCAAGCAGGAAACACCATCAAAGCATTCCTGACAGGTGGCTGTCAAGCCTCTGCTTAAAGACCTCCAAAGAAGGAGACTCCACCACACTCCTTGGCAGCAAATTCCACTGTCGAACAGCTCTTACTGTCCAGGAAGTTCTTCCTAATGTTTAGGTGGAATCTTCTTTCTTGTAGTTTGAATCCATTGCTCCGTGTCCGCTTCTCTGGAGCAGCAGAAAACAACCTTTCTCCCTCCTCTATATGACATCCTTTTATATATTTGAACATGGCTATCATATCACCCCTTAACCTTCTCTTCTCCAGGCTAAACATACCCAGCTCCCTAAGCCGTTCCTCATAAGGCATCGTTTCCAGGCCTTTGACCATTTTGGTTGCCCTCTTCTGGACACGTTCCAGCTTGTCAGTATCCTTCTTGAACTGTGGTGCCCAGAACTGGACACAGTATTCCAGGTGAGGTCTGACCAGAGCGGAATACAGTGGTACTATTACTTCCCTTGATCTAGATGCTATACTTCAATTGATGCAGCCCAGAATTGCATTGGCTTTTTTAGCTGCTGCATCACACTGTTGACTCATGTCAAGTTTATGGTCTACCAAGACTCCTAGATCCTTTTCACATGTACTGCTCTCAAGCCAGGTGTCACCTCTTAACCTCTTGAATATATCGGGAAAGAATTCTCAATGAATGACTGCAGATATTACTACTTTTAGAGAGAACGTGCTGCTGAATGCATGCAAACTGAGGGGGAGGGGCTTCAGACAACTTCACCACACCTAAACCTTTCTTCTGCATGTGTACATGCCCATCCTACATATCTGTGCACATCTCCACCACGCGTGTTGTTGAGCAGTAAGAACGCACACCACTAGGAAGTCGGGTCTCAGCTGTGTTTTTTCAATAGCACGCTCTTGGCACTTGACAGCACCCATTGATCCATGTGGGGACCTAAGATAAGGTTACCAGACGTCCCCGTTTCCCGGGGACAGTCCCCGGATTTACAAAACAGTCCCCTATCGTTTCCACTGTCATTCCGACTGAAGTTGAAAAGTGTCCCCGGATTCATTGAAAAATGTCTGGTAACCTTAACCTAAGGAGGACACTGGGTGTTATTCAAACACCAAAGCAAGAAGTCAGAGAGCAACTTGTGCATACAGTGTGCTAAATTAGCGCACATTATTTGCTTTCTACCCTGTTTCCCCTTTTTTAATACGTAGTCATAAAGTAAGCCATGGCAGTGTTTTTTTACCTTTGTGAGAAGTAAGACATACCCCAAAAGTAAGCCGTGGTGCTGCCATTGTTCCCGTTGCCTCCTCAGCCCCTCCTGCGTGCGTAAGGAGCCAGCGAACCAGTGAGAGGCACGGGGGGAAACGCGCCTCTTCCGGAGTTCTGCCCTGCCTGCTTAGCGTGCAGGGAGAGGCGCGGGGGGGAAGACTCCTCTTCCTGCCCCGCCTGTTCCCCGTGTGCAGGGAGCCAGTGAACCAGCGAGAGGCGCATGGGGAAAACGCGCCTCTTGCGGAGTTCTGCCCCGCCTGCTCAGCGTGCAGGGGGAGGCTGTACCGTACCATACTGACGTAATAAAAATAAGACATCCCCCCCGAAAATAAGCCACCCTGTGTATTTTTGAGGAAAAAAATTTGTAAGACGGTGTCTTAAAAAGGGGGAAAGACGGTATCTCACAGAAGGTATATGTGAATCAGATTTGTAAGACAAGAGCTAAGGGAGAAGGATGGGGAGGACAGAAAAGGTATTGGAAAGGAGATGGCAAGGGGAATCTGGTTGCTAAAGGGAGTGCAGTGTGTGTATTATAAGAGAACAGAGATGTTTGCGATCTGCTGCGGAAGACATGAGACTTCATTACAGCTCCCCTTTTCCTTATGCATGTGATCTGCCTTTCCTGATCTTGTTCTGTTGGAGCAGGTTTTCCAGAACGAATTTCTGGGGGTCATGGGTGATTCTGCCATTATCCTCACCACTGACGTCTCTCCTGCTCACCAAAGAGAGGACATGACGTGATTCTGGCCACAGGGCACAGTCCAGAGAAAGTTAACAGCACCAGAAGTCCCAGTGAAATCAATGACATGGAAGTGCATGTTTAAATACTTGAGGACCATTCATTTCAATGGGGCTGAGTTGCAGTTGCCTTTACCTAAATACCACCATCAAGTAAAGGCCACTCTTGGATGCGATGGTCTGTGTGCACTATGGCTCTACAGGCAAGAAGAGGAAAAAGAAGCTTTATTATAGGGCAATCCTATGCATGTCTACTCAGGAAGAAACCCCACTGAGTCCAGTTAATCTTACTCCCAAGTAGAGATTTTTTTTGGGGGGGGAGGAAAATTAAATTCCGTTTGCATTTAAAGGCAAATTAGGCAATTGGCACTGTCCAAAACAATATCTGAACCAATAACTGAACTTTCCTTGAAATTTCACATTTCTCTGAATTTTGCAATGCAGTTCTCCAGTAAGGTATTAAAAAAAAAAACTATCTTGCAAATGCAAAAATGCATTCTATTGGGGATTTCTTTGCAAAAATGTGAAAATTCAGAAAATGTATACAAATGTGCATATTAGGAGAGATTTGCACTAAAAGTTTAAAAAGAACCACAAGCTAATATGCAGATGTGGAAAATTGAACTTATGATTGGTAAAAGGCAGATTCTCCCATCTCTAGTCCCAAATAAATATGTTTAGGATTCCGGCTTCCCCCTGCTAAGGACTCCTCTCTCTTTCCTCTACTCTAGACGCCATCCTTATATCTCTCTTAGATATTCATTGCTGGAGAAAAGTACAGTTGTGCCTCTATAGTTACGAACTTAATTCATCCCGGAGGTCCGTTCTCAACCTGAAACTGTCCTTAACTAGAGGGGTGCTTTCGCTAATGGGGCCTCTTGCTGCCACTGAGCCGCCGGCACACGGTTTCCGTTCTCATCCTGGAGCAAAGTTCTCAACTCGAGGTAACTCTTCCAGGTTAGCGGAGTTTGTAACCTGAGGCGTTTGTAACCTGAGGCGTTTGTAACTCGAGGTACCACTGTAAATATAATAGAGAATGTGTTTGTTTTAATGGTATGTGGACTGACCCAGAATTCGTATTGAAACACAAGTCATTGTAAACGCGCCCCCAGCCCCACCCCAAAAGGTATGTGCCGGTGACATCACGATGCTGCAGACAAAGGGGACTTCACCTCTAAGGTTACTGCTGTAGGAAGCCCACAACTTTTGCACATTTAATTTGTGTGCCTTCAACTTTACATGCGTGGCAAAACTCTTAGCAAAACGAGAAAGGGGCAGGGGTTCAGGGGGAAAGGACTTTGGCAAACCCACCGGCCATCCAACCCAATGGGTTTTGACTATACACAATTTTGGCTTTAGGCGCGATCATCTAAGTTGCGGGCTTACTGTATTTGTAAAAGAACCCCGTAAACTCCTGAATGGGGGTGAGGGATGGGGAAACCAACCACCTTAGCTCTCCCCATACTTCCCCAGCAAGGAATTGGTTAAAGGTTAGGACCCTTACGGAAATAACCAAACACTTTCACCCCTACCCCCATGGTACACAAAGAAAAATATGCTTTATATAACAGGAGAACTTCTGAACACAGCTACCAGTTTGAAAAAGGAGGACTCCCCCCCCCCTTTAAATCAAAGCCGCACTTGTAATCCCGAGCACTGGAGGATTGTGTTCTCATTACTGTCTGTAATTTCCTGACGTCTGGAACTAATTTTTTTATTCCTTTTTTTATATATATATAGAAATCTCTCTCTCTCTCTCCACTTTGTGTTTCTAACACTGTATTCTTGACTGTGTAAATAAGACGAGCCTGTAAATACGTGCAGATGTAGATACCTTCTAGAAAACAAAAATCAAAACAAAAAAAAAAAGTCTCAGAACAGAAGTGACCATGTGTAGCCTTCGGTGACAAATAAAAAGAATATTTTGTGTTTAAAAAGAGTGGGCGAGTTTTTGATGGCTTCGAACAAACTAAGTCTTGTTTCGGCCGCCTCTAAATCCAGGTGCGGGGTTTACAAATAGGTCTCTCCTGGCAGAGGACCTACACGAACCTGCCTCCAAGCACTCTGGAGATTTGCATAAATGGTACACGGGAAGAATGGACCACTATTTTATTTTATTTGCAAAGGGATGCTGAAAATGCCATTCGCTATATACCAAGAGAGGGGCAGGTGGGGCTCGTCCACCTGGGAAGGGAGCCCATCTAGGAGAAGGAACAATCTCGTCCTAAAACTTCGCTGCCTTGCAGGATCTCTTCAGCGACAGAGCATATGCCCATGCTGCCCAGGGCAGGCGCCCTCCTGGGGGGGGTGTGGCGCGGACGGTGCCCTCCCAGGCCCGGGATAACCACTCAGGTGCCCAGAGCGGCGTAAGAAGAAGTGTTTGGATTTGATATCCCTCTTTATCACTACCTGAAGGAGTCTCAAAGCGGCTCACATTCTCCTTTCCCTTCCTCCCCCACAACAAACACTCTGTGAGGTGAGTGGGGCTGAGAGACTTCAAGGAAGTGTGACTAGCCCAAGGTCACCCAGCAGCTGCATGTGGAGGAGTGGGGATGCGAACCCGGTTCACCAGATTATGAGTCTACCGCTCTTAACCACTACACCACACTGGCCACCCATGGGGGCGGGGCAAGATGCTCATGGGGGCGGGGCGAGCCTCCCATGATGGACATTTGGGGCACCACCCGCCCGCGACTCCCAACCCTCCCCCAAGCTGTCAAAACGAAGGGGGAAGGGGGGATGCTGCCAGCAAAGCGGCGCAGCTTCCCCCCTTACCCCAATGGCTTGGGAGTAAGGCTTGGAAGTCGTGGGTGGGCGGCATGCTGAATGTCACCCCCCTCAGTGAGGGCACCCCGGGCGTCTGCCCCCCCCCCACCCTTCCTATGCCCCTGTCTTCAGAAGAAGAAAGGGCTAAGGAGTAAACCCTACACAAATCCGGAGTGGAGTCCCTAAGGCGGTTGGATGGCGCCTTGTAGGCCTCCTTCCGGCAACTCCTGCAGCCAAGCTGGTGCCAAACGTCTTGTTCTGCTTTCCTTTGGACCACATCAGCGAGGCTGAGAGGGGGGTCTTGTCATCTGGGCAGCCCAAGACTCCAGACACACTGCCCAGTCATGTGCCCCAGGAAAGTCACTTCAGTGCTGCTAATGCAGCGGTTTGACTTCACCCCTGGAGGCACACTCCATTGTCTCGAGACAGACAGATGTCAACAACAACCCAGATCCAGATTGTTAGCTGATTATTTGGGTCTTGTCATCTGGGCAGCCCAGGACCTCCATCCCCGCTGCCCAGGGAGGTCGCTTTGGTGCTGCTAATGCAGCGGTTGACTTCACACACACCCCGAGACACACTCCATTGTCTCTTGAGACAGACAGATGCCAACAACAGTATACCAAGACTACCGCCCAACACAAGGTTAACTTATTTCTATGCATACAACTAATAGAAGAATTTCCTATGGCTGGTCGTAGGATGATAGGATCCCGCCACTGTTCTTTAGGCGCAGAATCCCTATAATTGTCCACCCTTTCCTAAACCTCTCTGGGCCACGTGATGTCAGCAAGCAAAGGCCGCTTCCAGACGGTCACTATTATCAGGATGGATTCAACCACATACCAGCATAGCAAGCATAGGAAGCTTCATTACACAGAGTCAGACCCATTGGCTCATCTAGCTCAATATTGTCTACACCAGGCATAGGCAAACCCGGCCCTCCAGATGTTTTGGAACTACAACTCCCATGATCCCTAGCTAACAGGACCAGTGGTCAGGGATGATGGGAATTGTAGTCCCAAAACTTCTGGAGGGCCGAGTTTGCCTATGCCTGGTCTACACTGACACTGTATTCCGCTCTGGTCAGACCTCACCTGGAATACTGTGTCCAGTTCTGGGCACCACAGTTCAAGAAGGATACTGACAAGCTGGAACGGGTCCAGAGGAGGGCAACCAAAATGGTCAAAGGCCTGGAAACGATGCCTTATGAGGAACGGCTTAGGGAGCTGGGTATGTTTAGCCTGGAGAAGAGAAGGTTAAGGGGTGATATGATAGCCATGTTCAAATATATAAAAGGATGTCATATAGAGGAAGGAGAAAGGTTGTTTTCTGCTGCTCCAGAGAAGCGGACACGGAGCAATGGATTCAAACTACCGGTACAAGAAAGAAGGTTCCACCTAAACATTAGGAAGAACTTCCTGACAGTAAGAGCTGTTCGACAGTGGAATTTGCTGCCAAGGAGTGTGGTGGAGTCTCCTTCTTTGGAGGTCTTTAAGCAGAGGCTTGACAGCCACCTGTCAGGAATGCTTTGATGGTGTTTCCTGCTTGGCAGGGGGTTGGACTGGATGGCCCTTGTGGTCTCTTCCAACTCTATGATTCTACGTAAGTCATATAGTTATAATTGATTGTGCAAGAAAAGGTCCGAGTTTTTGCAAAGTGATGGTGAACGGCACTGGAAAGTGTAGCGCTTAATTTGATGCAAAACAATCTAATCTCCCTTGCTAACAAATCGGTGTGAATGCTCATTAAGGAGCCAAATGTTGTCTAATCTCACCGCAAACAAACCATGATTAATGCTCAATAAACTGCTCATCCGGAGGCACCCTCAATTTAAGGCTTTACGGCAACCTTGCAGCTGATCCCAAAACCTACAGCAAAAATGGGGGAAATCACAACATGGTGATGTTATACTCTTATACTGAGTTTCTTTAGTTCTTGAGGGGGAGGTACAAACATGAGGTTGCCATTTTGAGCAGCTGTAACATCTCGTCCCAGTCTAAGAAGCTGGTGACTGTAAACACTGACGATGCGGTTGTTCACACCTTAGGTTCAATGAGTGTGCAATACATGCGGCAATGTGAACCCACAGTGGTGCTGCACGCTCAAACCACTTTTCACATGTGGCGTTCAAGTGTGTGTACAGTCGGCACAGACAATAGTTGGGCAGCGCAAATTAACAAGTGTACACTCTTTCGCACAAGCTCGTGCGCAGAGACCGCTCGTACCTGAGTTCGGTGTAATGTGTGGACAAGCCTAATGTCAGTGCATAATCGAAGTACATGGGCGGTCTAATCATGCCAAGAGTTAACTGCTGTGCTTACCTTTAAGAAAGTCTCTCTGTCATTCATATGATAAATTCTACTTAATGATATATCCAGCGACTGGGAAATTTGCCACAAGGATGCCGAGACCCCATGATGGTTATAATATAGACCAGGTGTGGGCAGACTTGAGGCTTTCCAAATCTACTTTGTGTGTGTGTGTGTTTTTACTAGGATGCCAGTGTCCACTAACTGGAGACAGCTGCAAAGTTGTGGTTTGTGGGGAAGGAGCCAGAGGCAAAATGGTGGCTGAGGTGCAGCGCTAATAACCAACTGCACCCCATGAGCCAGACAAATCTACATCTAGTTACTGTGGATCCGGGGCGTTAAGTGCCTAATTTAGAACAAAAAAACACCATGTTGTTTCTGCTATTGTTAAACAGTTGTGGAGGGCTCAGAACCACTTAGCAACCACCCAATATCATCCAGCAACTTTTTTTGCTATTTGTTTTAAAACATTTATAAACTGTAACATTTTAAAAATCTCTCAGCAGTGTACAATACAGTGGAACCTCTACTCACGACCACAGTCTGTCCCGGAGGCCCGTCCTTATGGCGAAACGGGTCGCTGGGAGAGGCGCCGTTGTGCTCAGGCGTGGGGGGTGATTGCCCGCTCCTGCGCATGCGCAAACGACGGCAAACCCGCCGCTTACATCCGGGTTTGCCGCAGCTGCAACTTGGAACGTCCGCAAGGGGAGGCGGTTGTAAGCAGAGGTTCTATTGTATCTAAAAACAATACAGTTGGGATATCAAGCCTAAAACCAACAGAACCAGACTAAACAAGAAAGTGGGAATTAAATAAAGATGGTGCATGCCTGACATACAACCAGGAGGAAACTGTTGGGAAAACGCTCTGGGGAGACCCGCCAAATCAGTCCCCTCCAGTAGATTGCCCACTCCCACATTTAAAAAAGCTGTAAGTGGCTCAGTGAATGGTCTGCAGGCTGTAGGATCCACTTTTTATTTGACTTTGGTGCACGCCTGTTGCTAAAACAACATTACAAAACCTGGCCTCCCCTCTGGATTGTTACGCAATCATGTTAGATGCGCACATTTGCTTGGCTCTGATCACTTGGTGCCCCTTAAAAGGAAATGGGCATACAAATGCAAACTCAGGGATAACACACTTCTGGCTGGCTGAGAGGTGGATGGGGAGGGAAGAGTTTACCTAACTTCCTGCCACAGGCGTCTGGAAGAAGAAGAGTTTGGATTTGATATCCCGCTTTATCACTACCCGAAGGAGTCTCAAAGCGGCTCACATTCTCCTTTCCCTTCCTCCCCCACAACAAACACTCTGTGAGGTGAGTGGGGCTGAGAGACTTCAGAGAAGTGTGACTAGCCCAAGGTCACCCAGCAGCTGCATGTGGAGGAGCGGAGACGCGAACCCGGTTCCCCAGATTACGAGTCCACTGCTCTTAACCACCACACCACAGGGTCCACCGTCTGGGGGAGTGCCTTCGCCTCGCCCCCCCCCCAGGGCATGCAGACATGGCCACTCCCCCCGGATCCCTTTAACAGGATACCCCAGCATTTGGAGGGGCAGGCAGACACTACAACCCCCCACTACAACCCCAAAACAAAGGATTGCCCCAATGTCCAAACAGTTGTGACGGTTGCTATGAAGTAGGCAAAACCCCATAAAGAACGGCAACCACCGTAGCCACAGCAAAGTCATTGACTATCAGCTTAAACTGAGGGTGGGTGGGCAGGGAAACCCAGCGCAGGAACAAACAGGCTGAGCCCCCAGGTGCTGGCTGCTTAAATGGGGAAGGGGTGGACCAAGGGAAGCCCACCAGCGGCGCCCCTGATGCAACCCAAGTTCCAGCCCGCAGCTCCATTTGCCAAAGCAGGGTGGAGGCTAGGATTTGGTTCCTGATAGGCGGATTTGGTTCATGCCCTCTCCGCCTATCATCATCATCATCATCATCATCAGAAGAAGAAGAAGAGTTTGGATTTGATATCCCGCTTTATCACTACCCGAAGGAGTCTCAAAGCGGCTCACATTCTCCTTTCCCTTCCTCCCCCACAACAAACACTCTGTGAGGTGAGTGGGGCTGAGAGACTTCAGAGAAGTGTGACTAGCCCAAGGTCACCCAGCAGCTGCATGTGGAGGAGCGGAGATGCGAACCCGGTTCACCAGATTATGAGTCTACCACTCCCAACCACTACACCACACTGGCTCTCAGGAAGGGGGGGGCAGCAGTTTGAATTGCCACGTCGGGGTCCCAGTGAAGCCTCCTCCGTCCCACAATGCCGCCGCACGCAAAGGGGCGAGTGGGCTTAACAAACTGCCCGTAGGCATCTAGTTGGCCGCTATGAGAACAGGACGCTGTCTTAGGTGAAAATGGAATTTGGTTGACTTCCGGTTCCACCCACCCCACCCCAGGTTGTATTTCCTCTTGTATTTGTGTTAGTCTTTGTGAACCTCCTTAGGGGAGGGGATGGTCAAAAGGCAGCAGAGTAATAAACTCAAACCAATTAGGTCGCAGCCCAAGGAAGACAACATTCATGGCATCAGGTGAGACCTCGAGAGTCTAAAGAGGCAAGTGATCCGCTACCCGAGATCCGGCAACCGGTTTACATTATATAAGCATGTAACCGCATATTGGAGCCATTATGTGCAGTTTCTTTCCTACTAATAAATCAGAATTATTTAGTAAGGGGGAAAACACATCACAGTATTTATGGGGGCCTGTTAACAGCAAGGCCCGGGCACATGGCGATGTTAAAAGGCTCTGTTGCTTTGTGAGGAAGAAATTGGGGACGCGGAGGAGAGAGATTTAAAACAGCTTGCCTTAGAAAACGATACAGGGAGCAACCCTGTGGGATTCATCTCAATAGAGAGCCATGGCGCATTCGCACCAGCTGCGATTCGTTTGATGCAACAGGCTCGGCTTTAAATAAAAGGGGGAAAGGCGAAGGCAAGTATCGCAGAGCCCAAACTGTAACAGGGATTTAGAATTATGTTATCTCCTGCTCTGCAATATGGCAGGGACATCATGAATCGGGTGATAGCGGGGATTGGGAGAGACGGGGATTAGGGAAAGCTCCAGATAGCGAGCCCTTCTCCTCTGTTTTGCTGTCCTCAGATTTCCTTCTGCTTCTGATGATACAAGAATTAGTTTTGCTGCATCCCATGGGCCAGCCACGGCCTGGCACCGCGGAGATAAAATGTCCACTGGGCATGCTAAATTATGTTTTCTGTCGGGCTAAGAGATCTCAGGTAACTAGGGCTGGGGGGGAAACCTCCGTGTGATACGGGAACCTGCCCAAGTCCTCTCCTCTTCCTGCTTTCCTCTTCCTAGTTGTTTCCAGTGAAAAGCAAGAGGGCAACTTCCCTTTCTGCTAGCAGAGAGAAAGGCATTACGTACATGGAGCAAGCTATACAATCTTAAAAGCCGCAGGCAGTTGGCCTAATTTCTCCATTTAGCATATATGATCCGATGCCAAAAAATGTACTATTTGCTGCAATCTGCCACTTTTCTGAACAAACTTCTAGCCCTCTTCATCCCTTGCCCTCACAGCTGCTTCCAGACAACCTGTTTATTCACCATTCGCCGGTCTGTCAGTCACCTGACATATCACACTGACATCGGGGGACTGGGCACCTGTTATGTACTGAGCTGAATCCTAGAACAATAGGATCCAAAATGCAGCCGTCTGATTGGTCCTAGAACAATAGGCTCCAGAATGCAGCAGTCTGATTGGTCCGCAGGAGCCACCCAATCCAGCTCCAGGTGGAAGTGAATCAGCGACCTGATTGGCCTGCAAGAGCAGCCAATCAGGCTCCTGGATGAAGTGAATCTGCAACCTGATTGGCCTACAGGAGTAGCCCGGAATTAGCCAATCATGTGGGGCCCATTGTGTAAATAATGTATATATAGCAGACGTTTTGGGGAAAGATTCATTCCTTGCTACTATCCTATATAATAAAGAGCAAGTGTCCCTGCGTCCACTTTCTGTGTGTCACGGAAGTGCGCTACTGCGCATGTCAGAAAGGAGACGCAGGGATTGGACAGCAGAAGCCACTTCCGCCGCCGCCTTTACTTGGAGGCTCCCGCTGCCGCCATTACTGCCTGGAAAGCGCGGGGGAAGCGGCGCGAAGCGCCGCTCCCCCCGCTGTCGGCCACCTCCTCCGCCTCCGCCTCTGGGCGGCCGCGCTCACCTGTCTCGGCAGCGGGCGGCCCGGCCCTCTGGCCCTCTCCACCCAGGCGCTCCAGCTCTGCCCCGCAAAGTAATGGAGATTCGGCAGCCGCCGATCCATAGCAGCCATTGCTGCTGCTGCTACCACCGCCGAGCCTCCAGGGCCTCCGAGGGCTCCGCGCCCACCGCATGGTCCGGCCCCGCCGCCGTTCGCCGGAGGAGGAGGAGGGCAGCCCGGCTGAGGAGGGGCGGGAGAGCTGAGGCAGGCAGAGGCGGCGCACTGAGGCGGCTCCTGCTCCTCCTGCTGCTGCTATCTGTGGAGAGGCGGTGGTGGCGGCTCCGACGCTGCCGCCGCATGAATAAAGAACTGGCCTCCGAGGGCGCCTCAAAAACACCCTCCTTTCCCCCCCCTCCCCTGCTTCCTCCTCCCTCGCCTCCGCTTTTCTCCTCCTCTGGGGTAGCGGCCGAGGCTGGAGCCGGCGGCGGGGAGAGGCTGTAGGAAGCGGGGAGTGGGAGACGCCAGTGGGAGGCGGAGCCAGGTCCTCTCCGAGAACGCCTCACTCACCTCACGGCCCAAAACGGAGGAGCCCGGAGGCGGAGGAGGCGTCGCCGCGCTCTCGCTCTCGCTCTCCCTTCGCCCAAGCTGAGCCCTGCTGTCACCACCAGGGAGCCGGATTTTTACCTCCCTCGCCACCGCCCGCACACCAGCCTCCCCACCACCCCCTGCCCGCCTCGCGCTGCCGCCCGGTCACCGGGGATGGGGGGGAGGTGTGTGTGTGTGTCTGGGAGGGAGAGAGAGAGGCGAGCTATTTGTGGAGGTGTGGGAAGTGGGGGGGGGTGTGAGAGAGAGAGAGAGCCGAGCTGTGTTTGTGGGTTTCCCAAAAGCATCTGATTGAACAGGCTGCTGGGGAGGGGAAGGGTTAATGGGAGGGAGAGGAGTCTGGGGAGGGAAGGGTTAATGAGAGGGAGAGGAGGCTGGGGAGGGGAGGGTTAATTGGAGGGACCGCTACACCCCCCCCCCCGAATGGCCCCATATGTTCTAGGGCCCGTTATCTGATAACGGGCTTAATTTACTAGTGAGCTGAATAAAGAGCATGAAATTCACACTTGACTCCGAGTATATTTCAGCACCTTAGTGGAAAATTTAAAAATCTCGGAAAACTGCTTTGCAAAAACGCGCATACGAGGCAAAATTGTTTATAGGATAAATTTGCACTAAAACGCTAGCGAATTTTCATGAGGGTTAAAAAAGATTGTTGCAAACGGATGCGGAAATGTGGAGAAGTGAACTTAACGGTTGGAAAAATGAGAATCTGAGAGAAACCGAAATAGACAGATTCACCCCTGCCTGGTGGAGCATGCAGGGTTTTGACTAGGAAAGGGAACAGTTAAACCTCATATCGAATCCCATAAACGTGATGGCTGGACCTAGCCTCAGAAACATTATAATTACCCTTGAGGGATAAATCCAGGGGAACAAGAGCAGCCATCGCAAATTCAAAGTGATTAGCCTTAGGCCCAGGAAAGGAAATAGGGGCTTATTTTCACTGCCAGTGTCGGTCTGGGCCCCGTGATCTAATTGCCGCTTTTGGAAATTATGAAAGCACCTGAAATTACTTCTAACAAACCTCTGCACACTGGGAGAACAGGGGAAGGTAAAATGAACTGTTGGTGTTGCTCCAGTCTGAAGGACGGCGGGCATATGGCATGAGTTACCCGGCAGATCTGAGCACAAGTTATTCCTTTCAATATTTTTTGAAATAATAACCGTAATAAAAAGAGCATGGGTAGTTTCGAGAAAGGGCAGGTGAGAAAGCCCCGAAGGCTAAAGGGGAGTGGGACTCGGACGCCCTTTCGCACCCTGGAGACCGGCTTCGTGGCCTTACGTAAATGTTTGGGCTCTGCTCTCAATAACCTTTCAAAGCAGCGTTCTGGGCCGACCTGCCAGCTCCGATTTTCGGCACGATTTGCAACGGTGCTCCCCACATGTTGCACGCAACTGGAGCATCGGCGCAAAGGGACTTTCCTTCCCCGCCGAAAGCAAAAGGAAAACAGCTGAGGTCAAGGACAGAGCGGTGTTGCCACAGATGGGCTTCATTTGAGAAGGACCTCCGCCGTCCTCAAGCCTCAAGCTCCAGGATATCAGAGCACCTCAGGCCTCTGCACAACATAGGACAATAGAATGTGATTCGGAGCCACCGAGACATAACAAAAAAAAATAGCAAGGAGCCTTGTGGCACCTCAGGGGCTTAACAGATTTATTGTGCCGTATGCTTTTGTGGACCTGAGTCAACTTCTTCAGATGCTCCTTCACTCGCGGGCTTCAAAAATGGGGTGAGGTAGGGGAGTGGAATTGCAAACATTGGGGACCGAATGCTATGAAATGCAAAAAGCGCAAGTCTGTGACAATTCCAGATGAGCGGCATTCGCAACAGCAGAAACTGGTGATTATATTATCGTGCAGTTGTGTTGACTGCTTTTAATATATGCAGATATATAGGGGGAAAGGTAAAGGACCCCTGGATGGTTAAGTCCACTCAAAGGTGCTCATCTCGCTTTCAGGCCGAGGGAGCCGGCGTTTGTCCACAGACAGCTTTCTGGGTCATGTCGCTAGCAGGACTAAACCACTTCTGGCGCAACGGGACACCGTGACGGAAACCAGAGCGCACGGAAACGCTGTTTAACTTCCAATGCCATAGAATAAGCTCCTCACCTTGGGAGGAACTAGCTAATCAAGCCTTTCTTCATCCCTAGTCTACCTGAGAAGCTCGATATGTGAAGAGGTTGGAGCTGGTAGTTCCCACTCAGACCCAGGGCCGGCACGTCCATTTAGGCGAACTAGGCAATTGCCTAGGGCGCCAAAATGGAGGGGGCGCTGGCCAGCCTGCCCCCCGCCGCCCGCCGCCGCCCCAACCAGCGGCGGAGCAAGCAAACCACGGTGGCGGGGGGGCGCCCAGCCGGGCAGGGGGCGGGGCACCGCTCCGCAACGTGCGTCATACGCAATGACGTCACGTGGCCCGCCCCCTCGCCTAGGGCGCCAAAATTGCCAGCACCGGTCCTGCTCAGACCACATGGCTCTCACAAGCCTCTCCTGAGTTTCTATGCCAATAATCTAGGAACTTTCACCGGTTTGTAACTAAGCCAGGTTTTACTGCCTGTGCAACTTCCTGAAGCACATGAATCTGAGCTTTGCAGAGTCTGTAAGTAAACCATTTTTAACTTGACAAACGTGGTCTTTTTCTATGTTGTGGGAAGAGGGAAACTTTGGACGGAACTCACAAGGGCATATTTTAAAGGTCTAACAGCCTATAATTCCCCACTTTACTTTGCTGCATGTTTTGTGATTTTAAATCTCTACTGGGGTTCTCTTGCCAAAGAGTACTTGTCCCCAAACTGGATTTTGGCACCCAGGGAATTTTTCTTTCTATCTATCTATCTATCTATCTATCTATCTATCTATCTATCTATCTAGGCTTTCCCCAAAGGAGCCTGGGAACTGGTTTGTTAAGGCTGCTGGGAGCTGTTAGGTGACACATATTTCACACAGCGCTATAATTCCCAGGGAAGAGGAATCAATGGTTAAACCACTCAGGGAACTGTAGCTCTGCGAGGGGAAGAGGAGGGGTCTCCTAGCAACTCTCAGCACCCTAACAAACTACAGTTCCCAGAATGCTTTGCAGGAAGCCATGAGCGTTTAAAGTGGTACGATACTGCTTTAAATGCATGGTGCAGACCTGGCCTCAGTGTTGTCCCTACCGAACTCAGGAGGCAGGAGAATGAAGGCAAAAGCCTCTGCCTATCCCTGGAGCTGCCTCACTTCACATGGCATCTCTGCCGTCTGCATTCCGAGTCCCTATGGGCACCAGCCGCCACAGAGCTTAGACCCAGCAGCGTAGGAAGGGGGGGTTGCGAGCTGCCCCGGGTGTCATCCCTGAGAGGGGGGTGACAAAATGCCAGCTGAACTCATCTCGACGCTGTCTCTGAATTTGTACTTGAGGCGAAGGAGCACCCAGGGCGGGTGGTGGGCTGGGCATGGTCTCGGAGTGTGTGCATGTGTGTGTGTGTGTGTGTGTGTGTGTGTGTGTGTGTGTGTGTGTGTGTGTGTTTGCGCGTGTGCTTACCTCAACGAACGGAGCGGGGTTGAGTTGCATCGCGTCCCCTTTCCACCTCTGTGGCCTGGCACATGCAGTCGGACAGGCCCTGCTCTCCCTGGATTTGGATTTTGGATTTGATATCCCGCTTTATCACTACCCGAAGCAGTCTCAAAGCGGCTAACAGTCTCCTTTCCCTTCCTCCCCCACAACAAACACTCTGTGAGGTGAGTGGGGCTGAGAGACTTCAGAGAAGTGTGACTAGCCCAAGGTCACCCAGCAGCTGCATGTGGAGGAGCGGAGACGCGAACCCGGTTCCCCAGATTATGAGTCCACCGTTGTTATGTACTGAGCTGAATCCTAGAACAATAGGATCCAGAATGCAGCAGTCTGATTGGTCCGCAGGAGCCACCCAATCCAGCTCCAGGTGGAAGTGAATCAGCAACCTGATTGGCCTGCAAGAGCAGCCAATCAGGCTCCTGGATGAAGTGAATCCGCAACCTGATTGGCCTACAGGAGTAGCCTGGAATTGGCCAATCACGTGGGGCCCATTGTGTAAATAATGTATATATAGCAGACGTTTTGGGGAAAGATTCATTCCTTGCTACTATGAGCTGAATAAAGAGCATGAAATTCACACTGGACTCTGAGTATATTTCAACCGCTCTTAACCACTACACCACACTGGCTCTCCACCCTGCTCATCCATGTCAGTCGGAAGGGAGGGGAGGAACGTGGCAAATCAACAGGACTCCCGCATGAGGAACAGCAAAGTCAGTGGCCATCCTGGGCAGCAAAGCCTTAGCTACGCCACTGACTGTATCTAATTTTCCCATCTTTTAATAATTTCAATTGGGGGGCGGGGTTGACAATAAATTTTCTGCACCAAGTACCACCTGACCTTGCTACGCCAATGCTTAGACCACTTTCAGGTTTCAGCTCCGGCCCAGCCTCAAATCCCAACACGTTGAAGGAGTTTGGGATGAAACTCCGTTTCTTTTCCAAGATTGTAACCCAGACGATGACGTTACACCTCTTTGTGCTTCCCTATCAAGATGGAGTTCAGTTTTACCATCTGTGCTTATTTTTTGAAAGGAGAAGATGACGGAGACGCGCCGGGGAAAGGTGACATTCTCGTAATTAAGAATCCTAACCCTCTTTCCCTTCCTTCCCGTTACAAAATATTCCCAACAGGGATGCCAATTTTTCGCAGCCAGAACATTTAAAAAAAAAAAGGAGAAATCCAGACAACTTCCAAATGGCTAGAATTTGCTGCGGGTTTTTATTGTTTATTTGAATTATTATTTAATTATTTTTTATTTGGCAAATGAGAAGAAGAAAAATAGTGCATTTGTCAAGTAGGGCGTACTGGAAGAGGTGAAGCGCCATAACCGTAATCTGCCGAATCTTTTGCTATTAATCACTCTTTAATGAGAGTAAATTGAATTTCCAGGCACACATTAATAATGGATGTGTGAATTAACTCTTAGGAACCAACTCATGATGGCTTCATGGTACGGTAGACGAGCAAAACATTAGAGGCTGTCTCTGGAATGTACCCAGGAATGCAGAAGAAGCGGAAACGACGGCTCGAGGCATGAAAATGCATTTTAAAAAATGCGTACGCCCGAGACTAAATGCATCGAGAGCGGTGCATATTTTAAGAGGCACCCTGCTTGGAACTGCAAGTTTGGAGAGAAAATCCATCCAAAACTACTAATTTAAAATACATATTTATTTAAATGCAGATTTCCATGCAGGCTAATGACAATAGAATTTATTATCTGGCCTTCAACGGAAGCAGCAGTGATGGCCACCAAGTTGGATGGCTTTAAAAGATTATTACAAGAATCCATGAAGAAGGCTGTCAGTCGCTATCAGCCATGATAAGAGATCTCATGGACATTCACTGAAGCTGAATGTTGGAAGATTGAGGAGAGATAAAATGTTGCTCTTCTTGCTGTTCATAGAATCCTAGAATCATAGAGTTGGAAGAGACCACAAGGGCCATCCAGTCCAACCCCCTGCCAAGCAGGAAACACCATCAAAGCATTCCTGACAGGTGGCTGTCAAGCCTCTGCTTAAAGACCTCCAAAGAAGGAGACTCCACCACACTCCTTGGCAGCAAATTCCACTGCCTAACAGCTCTTACTGTCAGGAAGTTCTTCCTAATGTTTAGGTGGAATCTTCTTTCTTGTAGTTTGAATCCATTGCTCCGTGTCCGCTTCTCTGGAGCAGCAGAAAACAACTTTTCTCCCTCCTTTATATGACATCCTTTTATATATTTGAACATGGCTATCATATCACCCCTTAACCTTCTCTTCTCCAGTCTAAACATACCCAGCTCCCTAAGCCATTCCTCATAAGGCATCGTTTCCAGGCCTTTGACCATTTTGGTTGCCCTCCTCTGGACACGTTCCAGCTTGTCAGTATCCTTCTTGAACTGTGGTGCCCAGAACTGGACACAGTATTCCAGGTGAGGTCTGACCAGAGCGGAATACAGTGGTACTATTACTTCCCTTGATCTAGATGCTATACTCCTATTGATGCAGCCCAGAATTGCATTGGCTTTTTTAGCTGCTGCATCACACTGTTGACTCATGTCAAGTTTGTGGTCTACCAAGACTCCTAGATCCTTTTCACATGTACTGCTCTCAAGCCAGGTGCCACCCATCCTGTATTTGTGCCTTTCATTTTTTTTGCTCAAGTGTAGTACTTTACATTTCTCCCTGTTAAAATTCATCTTGTTTGCTTTGGCCCAATTCTCTAATCTGTTAAGGTAATTTTGAAGTGTGATCCTGTCTTCTGGGGTATTAGCCACCCCTCCCAATTTGGTGTCATCTGCAAACTTGATCAGGATGCCCTCAAGCCCATCATCCAAGTCATGGATAAAGATGTTGAATAAGACTGGGCCCAAGACAGAACCCTGTGGCACCCCACTAGTCACTTCTCTCCAGGATGTTATTTGTTTATTAAATTTCTATACCACCCCCTCCATCCAAAGATTGTAAACAGGGCGGTTTGCAATATAAAAACACAAAAATACATACCATATTGCCAAACGAAAACAATAACTCTGAAACACAGTTTAATAACGCATCATTTGTCAGCCAAAGGCCTGAGAAAAATGTTTTTGCCTGGTACCTAAAGATGGAGCCAGGTGAGCCTCCTTAGGAAGAGAATGTCACAAGCAAGGAGCCGCCACAGAAAAGGCCCGTTCTTGTGTTGCTGGCCTCCAGACCTCTCGTGGAGGTGGCACACACAAAGGGTGGCCTCTGACCCCTTGGCACAATCCCTGGCTCAGGGTTCCACTCTGGCAACTGCCCATGGCAGGTCTTCGGTGCTGCATTCTTCCTGATTTGCTTGCAAAAAGCTCATGCAGAGGTAAAATTGTATCCGGTCTGCATTCTGCATTCATTCTGATTACTTTGCAGGGAGGTTGTACACAATGGGCATTCATTCTTATCTGCTTGTGTGTGTTTACCTGTTAATCATTAGTTCATTCTGTGCTGTTCAGTGAATCTCAAAAGGTCTGTTTCTTTTTCAAAGCAGGCTTCTCGCACAAAGGGAAACGTTAATCCACTTTAATTGTGGAAACCAACATTGCCTAGCATGCATCTGAATCTCTCGCACAAAATACTGACAATCCCGAGGTGCCCTGATATTCCTCTATCAATCTATTTAGCCAAACCAACTCCATTACTAAACTAGAATTGTGTTTAGTTAATTATGCAGCAGCACCCCCTACAGTTGGGAGGATGAACCACAGCTTACCTTTAATCCTCCAGCCCAAAATAACCCCATAACAAAACCTTAGCCATCTTGGGCAACCCCAGTTCATTTGTTGGCATTCGTGCTTTGCTGTGATAGGATTCGAACCCAGATCTCCCAGGCCCAACACTGTAACTCATACCACACGGTCTCTTTTGATTTTAAGAGCATAACATTGCAACCTGGCACATGAAGTAACCTACCTAGGAAACTTTTGCTTCATGATATTTTGCAGTTCATAAAAAATATAGTTCTGCCGCATCGTTATAATTATTATTATTTTAACTTGCAGGAACCATCAAACCTATTTGAAGATGGAGAAAATGGCAAAGCACAGATCTTCCCCAATGTCTGGCGAATGTAATACATGCAGGCTTTATTTAGGGAAATAAAGAGAACTTAATGTTGACCACAGCAAACTATGGCAAGTTCTTAAAGAAATGGGAGTGCCTGATCACCTCATCTGTCTCCTGAGAAATCTCTATGTGGGACAAGAAGCTACAGTTAGAACTGGATATGGAATAACTGATTGGTTCAAAATTGGGAAAGGAGTACGACAAGGCTGTATATTGTCTCCCTGCTTATTTAACTTATATGCAGAATTCATCATGCGAAAGGCTGAACTGGATGAATCCCAAGCCGGAATTAAGAATGCCGGAAGAAATATCAACAACCTCAGATATGCTGATGACACAACCTTGATGGCAGAAAGTGAGGAGGAATTAAAGAACCTTTTAATGAGGGTGAAAGAGGAGAGCACAAAATATGGTCTGAAGCTCAACATCAAAAAAACTAAGATCATGGCCACTGGTCCCATCACCTCCTGGCAAATAGAAAGGGAAGAAATGGAGGCAGTGAGAGATTTTACTTTCTTGGGTTCCATGATCACTGCAGACGGTGACAGCAGTCACGAAATTAAAAGACGCCTGCTTCTTGGGAGAAGTGATGACAAACCTAGACAGCATCTTAAAAGTCAGAGACATCACCTTGCCGACAAAGGTCCGTATAGTTAAAGCTATGATTTTCCCAGTAGTAATGTACGGAAGTGAGAGCTGGACCATAAAGAAGGCTGATTGCCGAAGAATTGATGCTTTTGAATTATGGTGCTGGAGGAGACTCTTGAGAGTCCCATGGACTGCAAGAAGATCAAACCTATCCATTCTTAAAGAAATCAGCCCTGAGTGCTCACTGGAAGGACAGATCCTGAAGTTGAGGCTCCAGTACTTTGGCCACCTCATGAGAAGAGAAGGCACCCTAGAAAAGACCCTGATGTTGGGAAAGATGGAGGGCACAAGGAGAAGGGGACAACAGAGGATGAGATGGTTGGACAGTGTTCTCGAAGCTACTAACATGAGTTTGGCCAAACTGTGAGAGGCAGTGAAGGATAGGCGTGCCTGGCGTGCTCTGGTCCATGGGGTCACGAAGAGTCGGACACGACTGAACGACTGAACAACAACAAATGTTTCTGAAACAGTTCTGCAAAGAGTTGATGGATAGAAAAATATATTCAAAACAAATCCTGGGAGATAAAATTCTCCATTTGGAATTCTTGGGCATCAACCCTTTTTTATATTCTTTCTTTGTGCTATGCTGCCATCTGTTGAACAGCTTTGCACATTGTCGCCTCTAATATATGGGCATATGAAAAAGGCACAGCCGTTTTGCACACTTAGGACTCAACCGCACTTCTGCTGTAACAACTTTCCCTCCGAAAACCCACTGTATATGGGAGTTTTGATCACTCCCCCAAAAATGGCGAACCCCAGTTTGGGGAAGGCTGACCCAGCTGTAAGCCGAAAGCGTCTCCTCCATCTCCATCGGGAGCCAGTGTGGTGTAGTGGTTAAGAGCGGTAGACTCGTAATCTGGTAAACCGGGTTCGCGTCTCCGCTCCTCCACATGCAGCTGCTGGGTGACCTTGGGCTAGTCACACTTCTTTGAAGTCTCTCAGCCCCACTGTCCATCAGGACAAGAGCCAGTGTGGTGTAGTGGTTAAGAGCGGTAGACTCGTAATCTGGTAAACCGGGTTCGCGTCTCCGCTCCTCCACATGCAGCTGCTGGGTGACCTTGGGCTAGTCACACTTCTTTGAAGTCTCTCAGCCCCACTCACCTCACAGAGTGTTTGTTGAGGGGGAGGAAGGGAAAGGAGAATGTTAGCTGCTTTGAGACTCCTTCGGGTAGTGATAAAGCGGGATATCAAATCCAAACTCCTCTTCTTCCTCTTCTTCTTCTTCTTCTTCTTCTTCTTCTTCTTCTTCTTCTCCATTTGGTAGATGGAAGGTCAATTTATTCTTCAGCTTGAACGCTGCCGTCTCTTCACCTTCTCATTTCACCTCTCTCCTTCCAGCACCCATCCTTCCTCCCTCTCAGTCCCTTTGCTGCCAATCAATAACAACACCGTTTCCTCTACTTTCTGCAAGGCATCCAAAGCATTTGGGGGGCATAAACAGAATTACACTTGCAGTCGCCGGCAGAAAGCCTCTGACGTGCGCACGACCTCCATGCTCTTACCATGTTGTTGTTGTTGTTGTTCAGTCGTTCAGTCGTGTCCGACTCTTCGTGACCCCATGGACCAGCTCTTACCACAATTCAATCCTAAATATAACACTTTGCGATGACTGGTGTCATTCGCTGCACCATACAGACGCAGGCCGTGCGGCGAGCGCCTTTCGGGAACAGAACACAGGGCAGAATGCCAGCAATCTAATGCGCTCAGTCAGTTCCTCAGGTTAATCAATAAAGGGTGAAATCTAGGGCCGTTTTCTGCGTTCCTTGTGTGGACATACCTAAGCCTGGCAGGACAGCTTACTTTGTGATATTAACCCCTTCATACATTCATTAGACTTAAGCATGTTGGTTATATAGAAACGCGGGTGGCGCTGTGGTCTAAACCACAGAGCCTAGGGCTTGCCAGGGGCATCTTAACCATAGAGGCTAGTGGTGCGGGGAACCACAGCGCCAAGTTCTGAAGGGCGCTAGGGAAGAGGCGGAGGCTGGACGCGGCGCCTCCCGGCATGAGCTCGCCACCCTCACCCGCCATGCCGCTCTGTGCCCGGAGCCTCTGTCCCACCGGAGGAGCCGCCCTCCAGCTGCTGCCCGCCCAGAAGGAAATGTGGGGGTGGGGGTGGGGGGCGCCAGAGGGATCCTTGCACCATGGCACCAGATAAGCTTAAGACGGCCCTGGGGTTCGCCGATCAGAAGGTCAGCGGTTCGAATCCCCACGACGGGGTGAGCTCCTGTTGCTCGGTCCCTGCTCCTGCCCACCTAGCAGTTCAAAAGCTGGCCAAAAAGTGCAAGTAGATAAATAGGACCGCTCCGGCGGGAAGGTAAACGGCGTTTCCGTGCGCTGCTCTGGTTCGCCAGAAGTGGCTTAGTCCTGCTGGCTACATGACCCGGAAGCTGTACGCCGGCTCCCTTGGCCAATAATGCAAGATGAGCGCCACAACCCCAGAGTCGGACACGACTGGACCTAATGGTCAGGGGTCCCTTTACCTTTACGTTGTTTATATGAGGCTGGCTTCCCCACACTTGTTTAACCAAGCCTTTTGTGTGGACGAAAAAATTCTGCCTGCCATTTGCCCCCCCCCCTTTAATATACTCAGTTCTTGCTGCATCCACACCATATATTTAAAGCAAAGGACCATGGGAACTGTAGTTTAAGGGAATTGTAGTGCAAGGGAACTGTTTAAGGGAATTGTAGCATGGTGCAGTGGTTATCGACTGTTGGACAAGAGCCTGGCAGACCAGAGTTCAAATCTTCACCTCGCCCAGAAGTTCCCTGGGTGACCTTGGCCCTGTCACTGCCTCTCAGCCTATCCTACCTCACAGGGTTGTTGTGGGGTTTCAATGAGATGGGGGAGAACCATGCAAATCACCTTGAGCTCATTGGAGTAAAAAAGATTGGGGGGGGGAATGCAATGCAATAAACTGAAAAATAGCTCTGTGAGGGGTAAAGGCACTGATTTTAATCAATGTAAGATATCATAAGCAAATTTTGTATGGCAGTTTCCTGACATCAAGGAGCAGGATTCTGTCTCTGTTTGGATACAGTTCGATGCCATTTTGAATCAAGACGAGAGACTGAACATTTCACAGTTGCATGGATTTTAACAACTGATTCCAAGATGGCACCAATTTTACTGGTTTCTTAGAATTCCTGAGGAAGAAGAAGAAGAAGAAGAAGAAGAAGAAGAAGAAGAAGAAGAGTTTGGATTTGATATCCCGCTTTATCACTACCCGAAGGAGTCTCAAAGCGGCTCACATTCTCCTTTCCCTTCCTCCCCCACAACAAACACTCTGTGAGGTGAGTGGGGCTGAGAGACTTCAGAGAAGTGTGACTAGCCCAAGGTCACCCAGCAGCTGCAGGTGGAGGAGCAGAGACGCGAACCCGGTTCACCAGATTATGAGTCTACCGTTCTTAACCACTACACCACACCAGACACTTTCTGCTCTCTACTCAATATTTCGGGAAGTTGTTTGCTCCCAAGGCATTTGGACACACTTTAAGATATTATAACCAAATTTTGCATGATTGTTCTCAAGACCCTGAGGCAGGTTTGGGTTTCTTTGAGTTTCTTGTCAGCACCGGCACATTCTCACCCACCACCCGCTAATAATAGATAAATTGATAAGAGAACAATGCCTACTGGGCTAAAGAACAAACAAGTTCAATTTTTGAAAAGTCATTGGGTTAATCTCCCTTTCATTGGGGTTGGAAAATCCACTATTGAAACAAAGTTGGATTATCAGTTGACCAGATACGGTGTTAATGAAGTCCCACACAGGATGGGATTAGCAGCAAATTGTAAACAAGTTTGCACTAAGTAGCTTATGGATCAACCTGCTCTGCTTCTAAATACTCGTTCCCCCTTCCAAAATACACAAACAGTTGGTTTTGATTAGCGGGCTAATTCACATCTATGTACATTTTAACCATCTGCTTCACAGCCAAATGTGCCTTTCAAGCTGGCATCTTTTGACATTCAGAAGTTAACTTCTCGCTTTTAGCCAGCAATGTTGTTCAGAAGCTCCTGTTTCTTTTGTAATCATAGAATTGTAAAGTTGGAAGGAACCCAAGGGTCATCTAGTCCAACCCCCTGCAATGCAGGAATCTCAACTAAAGCATCCATGTTACATGGC
Source organism: Darevskia nairensis (assembly GCA_034642065.1). Classification (NCBI taxonomy): domain Eukaryota; kingdom Metazoa; phylum Chordata; class Lepidosauria; order Squamata; family Lacertidae; genus Darevskia; species Darevskia nairensis. The sequence goes on along the minus strand of JAWWNI010001130.1, from coordinate 250,934 downwards.
CCTCCAACCTTGGGATGTTGTGACTGGGTGATTTGCCTTCTCAAATTGTATTATATCTGGTTTTGTTGTTGTTCTTTCAGACTCTATGGAGTAGAACACCTGTAAAAGTTTCTCTTCAAGGGACAGGAAACAGCTTCAAGAGAAAAGGAACCAGCTCCGATTACAATAGGGCTGCCATACGCCCGGATTTTCCCGGGCATTACTGGGATTTCAAAGACGGAATTGACATCCCGGGGGGAATTTCCGAAAGGCGGTGCTTTGTCCTGGATCCTAGGGAAGTCAACCGAAAAATCAGTTTTTTGGCGTTTTTGTTAAAAAAAAAAAAAGTGCTCGACTTTTGGGGTGTCCTGGTTTTTACTTTTTGAAACCCTAAATTATAAGTTTATGTTATTTCTAAGAAGATGCTCAGTCTGTGCTGGATATGCATAAGATATGGAACTGTTTGGATGTATCCTTTACCATTTTTGTTGTTGTGTTTAAATGAAGTTCTGCAAGTAAACTTTTGAATTAAACCTCATAGCTGTCAACCCTCCCTTTTTTTGTGGGAAACTCCCTTATTCCAGTGCCGTTTCCCGCTGCTATCCCGGATTGTTGATATCCCTTAAATTTCCCGGATTTCAAAGGAAGCAGCTCCTCTCCCTCCCTGCCAGCCAGGGAGGCTCCTCAGCTGCGTTGCTCGGCTGCCAATAAGGAGTCTGAGACCGACTGGGGGCGGAGCTTGCATGCCTTGTGCAGCCAGACCCTTATGCCCAACCAGACAGACAGCCTGCCTGCCGTCTACGCACTCGCTCTTTCGCTCACCCGTTCGCGCGCAGCCTCTGGAGCGCAGGGTGGTGAGGCTACTTGGTGCCATTGCACCACCCTTGCGGCATCCCTTATTTTCAAATCCGAAAGTTGACAGCTATGTTAAACCTTCACACACACACACACTTGCACTCAAGTTGCAGTGCCAGTACAACACAAAATCAATCTGGGAAAAGCACATCTACCAAGTTGGAAAAACGAAAAATAGTGTGTTAAGTTTACCACGCACCATTTCACACACCCCCCCACGCTTCCCCCTTCAACAATATACTAACATCGTTTTACATTGAACGCAACTGACTCTAGGATGGGGGGGGTGGAGAGATTGCACGTTCTTTTGTAATTCAAGAAAATCTTTAATCAAAATTATTTCTGCGGGTGGTGGGAGCATGCTTAAAATGCTTTTGACGTGCTTAAAGCAGCTCTCCTGGCTCTGTCGCGGGCGCCGTTCCCATTCCCACGTGGCATCCGCCCCCCCAAAAAAAACTCTGCTCCCAATGAAAAGGAAAGCAGGCTCTCTGAGCTCCTGGAACTACAGCCCCCGTCATGCATTGCGCTGGGGAGAGAAAGAGATAGAGACCAACTTCCGCAAGGAGTTCCCTATCTCCGATGGGCTGAGCTTTTGCAAACCGGCAGCCTCCATTGGCTGCGAGGCGACCCTTCTGGAGGAAGGGGGAGATCAGGGGAAGACGGGGCTGCGCATTGCATGCTTTGCAACCGATTGGTCTGCGTGCATTGGGGAGAATTGGAAGCAAGCTGGTAAAAGGAGCAGAGGAGGTGAGTTTGGGGTGGGGAGGGGAGGAGGCTGGGAAATGGCAAGGGGTGTGATCCAGGGTTGTGCAAAGGGGGCTAGGATAACTTTCCCAGTGTGTGAAAGGGCTGTAACTCAGTGGGGCAGCTGCCTAGCGTGCAGAAGGGCCCCCCGTGCAATCCCCAGCAACCCCAAGCAGAGCTGGGAAAGTCTCCCTGCCTGAAACCCCGGAGAATGCTGCCAGCCAGTGCAGGCACTACGGAGGTAGGTGGACCAATGGCTAAGCTCTGCCTAAGGCATTTTGCAAAGGGCCGCATGCAGCTCAGCACCAGAGCACCTGCTTTGCATGCAGAAGGTCCCGGGTGCAATAGCCAGGTAGGACGGCTGGGGGCAAACCCAGGCTGAAAGCCTGGAGGGCGGCTGCCAGCCAATGCAGGAACTACTGAGGTAGGTGGACCAATGGCCAGGCTCTGCCTAAGGCATTTTCAACAGTGTGATGCAGCAGCTAAAAAAGCCAATGCAATTCTGGGCTGCATCAATAGGAGTATAGCATCTAGATCAAGGGAAGTAATAGTACCACTGTATTCCGCTCTGGTCAGACCTCACCTGGAATACTGTGTCCAGTTCTGGGCACCACAGTTCAAGAAGGATACTGACAAGCTGGAACATGTCCAGAGGAGGGCAACCAAAATGGTCAAAGGCCTGGAAACGATGCCTTATGAGGAACGGCTTAGGGAGCTGGGTATGTTTAGCCTGGAGAAGAGAAGGTTAAGGGGTGATATGATAGCCATGTTCAAATATATAAAAGGATGTCATATAGAGGAGGGAAAAAGGTTGTTTTCTGCTGCTCCAGAGAAGCGGACACGGAGCAATGGATTCAAACTACAAGAAAGAAGATTCCACCTAAACATTAGGAAGAATTTCTTGACAGTAAGAGCTGTTTGACAGTGGAATTTGCTGCCAAGGAGTGTGGTGGAGTCTCTTTCTTTGGAGGTCTTTAAGCAGAGGCTTGACAGCCACCTGTCAGGAATGCTTTGATGGTGTTTCCTGCTTGGCAGGGGGTTGGACTGGATGGCCCTTGTGGTCTCTTCCAACTCTAGGATTCTATGATTTTGCAAAAGGCCGCATTCCGCTCAGCACCAGAGCACCTGCTTTGCATGCAGAAGTTCCTGGGTGCAATAGCCAGGTAGGGCGGCTGGAAAGCCTGGAGAGCAGCTGCTAGTCAGTGCAGACACAACTGAGATAGATGGGCCAATGGTCTGGCTTTGTATAAGGCAGTTTCCTAGGCCTCATAAAGAGCATTTTGGGGAGAGAGGGGTTGGGAATAATGGATTTGAAAGCCTGGTGTAATAATGGATTTGAAGAAGACTTCCGGTCGGCGCGCCGGAGATGGCGGTCGGGGGGACAAGTCGCTCCTGACTTTCCCCCGCCAGACCGGGCAAAGGGGTGTTCGCGCCAGCGCCGCGACCCCCAAAACCCCCGGGAAGGGCGTCCCGGGACCTGGAGGACCCGCAAGAGCTCGGATGCCGGTCCCGGTCCCAGGGAGCTCCCAGCGGAGCTCTCGGGCGATCGGACGGCGGAGCTCCAGGGTCCGCTTACAGCCCCGTCTGGCGAAGCTGCAAGACTGCCACAGCAGAGCGCGCTGATTCCTCCTAATTCTAATTCGGAACTGTAAGTAACCTACAAGAAAGAATTTTTAAATTTTTGCTTCATTTGGAACCTGGCTTGAGGGCGAAATTACGGAGGTCCGTCCCTTGCCATTGTGTAACAACGACAGGGCATTGTTGCACAGATTGAGAAGTTATGCCTGGAATTTGACACTTTGTTTCGGAGATTTAACCCTTGCGATCCCCCCCCCGGTCCTAGGGGGCAGACGGAATAAATTTAATTGCTAAGAGTAAGAGAAGTATTTTGGAGCTTTTGAACTTTTGAAAAATTTTTAAAAGTTTGGAAAAGTCAGAAAAACTAGAAAAGAACTGTTTGCTAAAGATGGCGGTGAAACAGGATGTGGATTTGAAAACATTGCTGGAGAAACTGAAAGAACTCAGATTGGATTACAAAACTGGAGTGAAAGTACTGAGAGCTGAACTGGCTGCTGCTGGGAACAGCACTGGGACTGAGATAAAGCAAAATATAAACAATGGTCTGACTGGTCAGGACTTACAATTCAACTCTGTGAACAGTGTATTTGATGTGCCTAAACAAAGGAAGCCTACCCAGAAGACAACCAGCTGCAAAGGACGCAAAAGACGCATACATTTCAAGCCAAGAGCTGTCACCATCATCAGGAAAAAGAGAATTACTAGGAGAAGGGACAACAAACTACAGCTCAGTGAAAAGCAGCGGAGAGGAAGTCGTGACAATTTGGACCACAAGTGGAAGGGAAGGCCAAAAATCTTTATGGACACTGTTTTGGATGTCACCCTGCAGCAAAGACATTGGGTTCCAAAGTGGGATCCTGCTGGAATAGGATGAACATTTATACAAAGCAATTGTTTTGTGGATTACTGGTTTTTGAATCTGGATTGGAGGATATGATTATAGTATGATTTTAGAAAAATAATGATATAAGATTGATAATGAAGATAGTGATATGAGATTGATAATGATATAAGAGTGAAAATGAAGATTGATAATAAGGATTTAACATTGATAGGTATTTTGCATGATAAGTTGTGATAAGTAATTTTGATGCTGAAATAGTCTGCGCCGGGGACTGGGGGGGGGGGAGCAGGAATATGTTTAAAGTAAAAGATAAGATTATAAAAGATGTGAGTGGTTGGTAAGCGGTTTGGAATTAATGAACTATGGAAATGTTAAAGATATGGAAGTAGAAACCTGGTAAGAATGTGAATAACGATAAATGAAAACAATGAGGGGGGGCGTGAGGAAGTCATCAGAGAATGTATAAAATGTATGTGATCCGGCCTGAATCGGGGCTGGACAAAAATTGGAAAATCTAATAAAAATTATTTAAAAAAAAATAATAATAATAATAATGGATTTGAAAGCCTCAAATTCCACCCCATATAAATGAGATTACCCGGCCAAAGCAAGCTCGCACCTCTCACTGCCTGTATGCATACTTATGCCACACATGGAAGGGGCTCAATTTCCCTCAATTCATCATGGATATTGGTGCTATTCTAAGGGGTGTTATAGCTTCAAGCAATTTTGCTTATAAGCGCAATAGCCAGGAATGTAAAGGTAAAGGGACCCCTGACCATTAGTTCCAGTCGTGTCCAACTCTGGGGTTGTGGCGCTCATCTCGCTTTACTGGCCGAGGGAGCCGGCGTACAGCTTCCAGGTCATGTGTCCAGCATGACTAAGCCGCTTCTGGCGAACCAGAGCTGCGCACGGAAACGCCGTTTACCTTCCCGCCTGAGCGGTACCTATTTATCTACTTGCACTTTGATGTGCTTTCGAACTGCTAGGTTGGCAGGAGCAGGGACTGAACAACAGGAGCTCACTCCGTCGTGGGGATTCGAACTGCCGACCTTCTGATCAGCAAGCCCTAGGCTCTGTGGTTTAACCCACAGCGCCACCCTAGCCAGGAATGTATCCCATGCAGAAGATAAGATCTACCTCAGGGGTCAGCAACCTTTTTCAGCAGGAGGCCGGTACACCGTCCCTCAGACCATGTGGTGGGATGGATTATATTTTGGGGGGAAATGAACGAATTCCTATGCCCCACAAATAACCCAGAGATGCATTTTAAATAAAAGCACGCATTCTACTCATGTAAAAACACCAGGCAGGCCCCACAAATAACCCAGAGATGCATTTTAAATAAAAGCACACATTCTACTCATGTAAAAACATGCTGACTCCCAGACTGTCCGTAGGCCGGATTTAGAAGGCGATTGGGCTGCATCCGGCCCACGGGCCTTAGGTTGCCTACCCCTGATCTACCTAGATATAAATGCACCACTCAGGGTAACTTGCAGCATTTATATATATATATAAACATTTGCAAGAGTCAGGAGTTAAAAATCACTTTATTAAGTTCTGCCTGAATTAAAGGGTCTTGGTTCTTAACAGCTATTACGTTCACGATATGCAGAGTTCCTAGCTGAGTTCATCGCAGTGTTTGATGACATCAGAAGACGTTTTCCCTCTCTGCACAACTGAGTAACCAAAGGGGTCTTGGGCCTTTCGGGTTTTGATTTGTTTTTTGCAGGATTGCAAGAAGGAGTTGAGCAAGGATGTTTGGGGCACATTGTATGCGCCTGATTCTTCGCCGCTGTTCCTCTGCTCCCTGCCCCAAGCATGCGGCAACTCTCAAACTGCTCCGAGTTCGGGAAGCGCTGGAAGTCCGAGAGCCAGCAGGGCAGGACGTTAAAGTCCAGGTGGGTATTGCAAGCAAGGGAGAGGGGTATTTGGGAGGTTTGTTTTGTTTGTAATAAGAAAATAATTTATTATTTATACCCTGCCCATCTGGCTGGGTTTCCCCAGCCACTCTGGGCGGCTTCCAACAAAATATTAAAATACAAGAGTCCTTCAGATATAAAAAACTTCCCTAAACTGGGCTGCCTTCAGATGTCTTTTAAAAATAGGATAGCTGTTTATTTCCTTGACCTCTGCTGGAAAGGTGTCCCACAGGGCGGGCGCCACCACCGAGAAGGCCCTCTGTCTGGTTCCCTGTAACCTCACTTCTCGCAGGGAGGGAACCGCCAGACGGCCCTCAAAGCTGGACCTCAGTGTCCGGGATAAACGATGGGGGTAGAGACGCTCCTTCAGATACACTTGGCTGAGGCCGTTTAGGGCTTTCAAGGTCAGCACCAACACTTTGAATGGTGCTCGGAAACGTACTGGGAGCCAAGGTAGGTCTTTCAGGACCGGTGTTATATGGTCTCGGCGGCCACTCCCAGTTACCAGTCTAGCTGCCGCATTCTGGATTAATTGTGGTTTCTGGGTCACCTTCAAAGGTAGCCCCACGGTCCTAATCCTTTCGCCCCAGATATCTTAGTAAGCAAGCTATTTTTAGTAAGCAGCCATCAGCAAAAAGGGTCCTCTAACAGTCTAGTTTCTTGCTGAGCATTAATCCAGAAGAAATTAGTAAAAAAACTAAAAGTCTAGTAGTGCGGCAATAAACCCGCTGGCACGCCTGCAAAGCTAAGCAGGGTCTGGTATGGTTTCAAATTGGATGGGGAACTGGGAAAACCTGGGAGCCAATGAAGGTCTTTCAGGACTGAAAAAGGTACCCCACCCTTTTTTATCCTAACAACAACCCTGTGAGGTAGGCTAAACCGTAGGGTGCTTACTGGCCCAGGGTCACCCAGCGAACTGGTCTTGGTGGTTCATATTTTTCTGCCTTTGACATCTCCATCAGATCTATCATTACCTTATTCCGGTCCCTACAGGTGAATTTGGCTATTCTTGATTTTCCCAGTATCATAGCTCAGTCCTTCTTTGCTAGCTTGACAGGAAGGCTGAAATGTCTGATTCAGCCTTCTCCTTCTCTTCTTTCTTTCTTTCTTTCTTTCTTTCTTTCTTTCTTTCTTTCTTTCTTTCTTTCTTTTTTCTTTTTTCGAGTTTTCAATGCTTTATTATTCATTTCCCATATATATACAGCACACAGTCATCTTCATTTCGGTCAATCCGATAAAAATACCACTAAAAAATACATACGATTTCAACTGTGTCCTTTCTACACGAACCTGTGACTTCCCATCCTCTCCATACTTTCCCTTATATTAAACATCTTACTTTAACTTATCTTTATTATTTTGTAAAAAATTCTCTTTTCTATTTCGGTATCGTTTTCCTTCCTGTGTATTATTGACAGAAATCATTGCAACTACCGTGTTTAAGTTACAACTGCTTTTCAAATAATTTTTGAAATTATCCCGTTCTAGAATGAACTCCTGTCTGGGCTTGTCTCTGATTATTTTTGAAAGGGAGGCTAATTCTGCATACTCGGAGTAACCATTCGGCTCTGGTAGGGAGCTTGTCATTTTCCCAATATGTCGCAATAAGCACCCTCGCGGCCGCCGTTGCGTACAAAAAGATTTTCCTTATACCCTTGGGGATGTCAATTCCTGTAATACCCAGACGGAACACTTCTGGATTTTTCGGGAAATTTGCCTTTAACGTTATTTTTAGTTCTGAGTGCAGGTCATTCCAGAACCTGTTGACCTTCCCGCAGGTCCGCCATATATGAAACATGGTGCCTCCTGTTTCATCTCCAACAAACACTTGGTATATTTTGGTACATCTTGGAGAGTCTCTCTCAGGGTGGATTTGATTTGATTTATAATCTTAATATTTACAACCATATGAAGGTTTCATTTTTGGAATAATAAATTTTCAGAGTAGTTTTTACAGTTATATCAAAAATTACTGATTTGGTTATACTACTAGAAATACATAGATAATTATGAAATTATGGTGATGTTTAATAAGTTAACTGTTTATATTTGGACAACTTTTCTGCTGTACTTTATTGGAAGGAGAAAAATAATCATTTCCTTAATAACCATTTAAACAATTTATTTAACTAAAACAATAACATGATGGCATATGTATCCATGTTTGTTAACTGATGTGGTTAAACATTTAAAAAAAAAAACTTAGACTGAGTTTTAGCACACTTGATAAACTTAAAACAAATCCTTATATCCTGATGAATAGCCTTTGGACTACAATGTAACTTAAATAGAAGACTACATTTAGAAAGATTTTTCCTCCAAAAGCATTTTATTTTTAAAACATCATTTTAAATAAAAAAAATCCGATTTAAATAAAAAAAAATCTGATTTTTATTTATTTATTTATTTTTAAATCATTGATTTTTATCCACCCTGGTCTCTCTTCTCTGCTTCCAGGGTTGGGTCCGTTCCGTCCGCTCCCAGAAAGGCGTTCTGTTTGTGCACATGAACGACGGCTCTTCGTTGGAGAACCTGCAGGTGGTCGCTGACCCAGGATTGGAACCCAGGTTGGCAGAACTTGCTGAATCGGGGCCCTTCGCCCATGCATGCAGCCAGTTGGCAACCGAGAGTAGGCTGTGCCCACTTCAGTTCAGTTCAGTTCTTTATTCGACCGTCAGTCAGAAAAGATACATTTCCATACAAAATTAAAACATCTAAAACACAGGTGTCAAAGACAAGGCCCGCGGGCCAAATGCGGCCCGCGAGACCTCGTCATGTGGCCCGTGAGCGCGCGCTGATTGGCGGTGGGCAGCGAAGGTCAGCGCGTGCGAGAGGAAGGGAGCAGAGCGGAGAGAGGAAGACTCGGAGTGCTTATTGTTTCCCGCCAGGGACAGAGTCGGGAAGGCGGATTAGTGGAGGGAGCGGTGGGCGTGGCCACTCGCGAGAAGTAGGCGGGGGAGCCGAGGCGCGAAGCTCTGGGGTTGGCTGCGGCGTCTCCGCACCATTTTTGATTTTCGGGCCGTTTTGGCCCAGCGCGGCCTTTTGCCGCGTCGGGGGTGCCCCGCGCGGCTTTCTGCCGCGTCGGGGAAGCCCCCCGCACCATTTTTTCCTTGCCGGGTGAGCCTGGCAAGGCTTTTGATTTTCGGGCCGTTTTGGCCCAGCGCGGCTTATTGCTGCGTTGGGGGCGCCCCGCGCGGCTTTTTGCCGCGTCGGAGAGGCCCCCCGCACCATTTTATCCTTGCCGGGAGACCCCGGCAAGGGTTTTGATTTTCGGGCCGTTTTGGCCCAGCGCGGCTTTTTGCCGCCTCGGGGGTGCCCCACGCGGCTTTCTGCCGCGTCGGGGAAGCCCCCCGCACCATTTTTTCCTTGCCGGGTGAGCCCGGCAAGGCTTTTGATTTTCGGCCGTTTTGGCCTCGCGGGCTTTCCAAAGCTGCTCTCCCGTTCGCTGCACGTTCCTTCCCACTTCATCTTGTGAGCTGAGTCACCCGCAGAAAGGAAGCCTCTTGCCGGACTCACCAGCAACTCTCCGGCTTCCCTCAGAAACGAGTGAGGAACATGCTCCCTCCCCCCATAATCCCTCCCTGAACATCCCCCCCTGAAACCTTACTAAAATATACCCCTTTCCCCCTTAATTCCTCCCTGAACATGCCCCCTCCCCCTGAAACCTTACTAAAATATCCCCCTTTGCCCCTTAATTCCTCCCTGAACATGCCCCCTCCCCCTGAAACCTTACTAAAATATCCACCTTTCCCCCTTAATTCCTCCCTGAACATGCCCCCTCCCCCTGAAACCTTACTAAAATATCCCCCTTTGCCCCTTAATTCCTCCCTGAACATGCCCCCTCCCCCTGAAACCTTACTAAAATATCCCCCTTTGCCCCTTAATTCCTCCCTGAACATGCCCCCTCCCCCTGAAACCTTACTAAAATATCCACCTTTCCCCCTTAATTCCTCCCTGAACATGCCCCCTCCCCCTGAAACCTTACTAAAATATCCCCCTTTGCCCCTTAATTCCTCCCTGAACATGCCCCCTCCCCCTGAAACCTTACTAAAATATCCACCTTTCCCCCTTAATTCCTCCCTGAACATGCCCCCTCCCCCTGAAACCTTACTAAAATATCCCCCTTTGCCCCTTAATTCCTCCCTGAACATGCCCCCTCCCCCTGAAACCTTACTAAAATATCCACCTTTCCCCCTTAATTCCTCCCTGAACATGCCCCCTCCCCCTGAAACCTTACTAAAATATCCCCCTTTGCCCCTTAATTCCTCCCTGAACATGCCCCCTCCCCCTGAAACCTTACTAAAATATCCCCCTTTGCCCCTTAATTCCTCCCTGAACATGCCCCCTCCCCCTGAAACCTTACTAAAATATCCCCCTTTGCCCCTTAATTCCTCCCTGAACATGCCCCCTCCCCCTGAAACCTTACTAAAATATCCCCCTTTGCCCCTTAATTCCTCCCTGAACATGCCCCCTCCCCCTGAAACCTTACTAAAATATCCACCTTTCCCCCTTAATTCCTCCCTGAACATGCCCCCTCCCCCTGAAACCTTACTAAAATATCCCCCTTTGCCCCTTAATTCCTCCCTGAACATGCCCCCTCCCCCTGAAACCTTACTAAAATATCCCCCTTTGCCCCTTAATTCCTCCCTGAACATGCCCCCTCCCCCTGAAACCTTACTAAAATATCCACCTTTCCCCCTTAATTCCTCCCTGAACATGCCCCCTCCCCCTGAAACCTTACTAAAATATCCCCCTTTGCCCCTTAATTCCTCCCTGAACATGCCCCCTCCCCCTGAAACCTTACTAAAATATCCCCCTTTGCCCCTTAATTCCTCCCTGAACATGCCCCCTCCCCCTGAAACCTTACTAAAATATCCCCCTTTGCCCCTTAATTCCTCCCTGAACATGCCCCCTCCCCCTGAAACCTTACTAAAATATCCCCCTTTGCCCCTTAATTCCTCCCTGAACATGCCCCCTCCCCCTGAAACCTTACTAAAGTATCCCCCTTTGCCCCTTAATTCCTCCCTGGACATGCCCCCTCCCCCTGAAACCTTACTAAAGTATCCCCCTTTGCCCCTTAATTCCTCCCTGAACATGCCCCCTCCCCCTGAAACCTTACTAAAATATCCCCCTTTGCCCCTTAATTCCTCCCTGAACATGCCCCCTCCCCCTGAAACCTTACTAAAGTATCCCCCTTTGCCCCTTAATTCCTCCCTGAACATGCCCCCCTCCCCCTGAAACCTTACTAAAATATCCCCCTTTGCCCCTTAATTCCTCCCTGGACATGCCCCCCTCCCCCCTCCCCCTGAAACCTTATATTATTATTATATATACACACATACTGAGTAATATGCAGTTGAAAATGAAATATGTTATATATAATCATACACACATATATATGTAATATATATTTAAAATACAAAAAGCAGTAATAATTGAATGCAGTGACAATGATTTATGATAGTAAAGAGTGGACACATAGTCCTACAGATACAACCGGCCCTTTGAGGGTGACCAAACTGCTGATGCGGCCCCCGATGAATTTGAGTTTGACACCCCTGATCTAAAACGTCTAAAAGAGCTTTGGAGTAAAACATTGGTAAAGGTAAAGGGACCCCTGACCATTAGGTCCAGTCGTGTCCGACTCTGGGGTTGCGGCGCTCATCTCGCTTTATTGGCCGAGGGAGCCGGCGTACAGCTTCCAGGTCATGTGGCCAGCATGACAAAGCCGCTTCTGGCGAACCAGAGCAGCGCATGGAAACGCCGTTTACCTTCCCGCCAGAGCGGTTCCTATTTATCTACTTGCACTTTGGCGTGCTTTCGAACTGCTAGGTTGGCAGGAGCTGGGACCGAGCAACGGGAGCTCACCCCGTCGCAGGGATTCGAACCGCCGACCTTCTGATCAGCAAGCCCTAGGTTCTGTGGTTTAACCCACAGCGCCACCTGGGGAGTAAAACATAGCCAACAATAAAATGGAGCTATACCGATAAACCCATGTCGATGCTGTTAATTTTAATCTTGCGACGCTTAAGAGCTGGAAAAAGAAATTTGGCCACCAGGGAGGCTGTTTTTCCAGTAACATTATTCAACAAATATAGCACCTGTCTTTCTCTGGATAGAGAGCTAAGTTGACATAGGAGTGGAGCTATAAGAGTTTGCCTGAGATCTGCACAGAAAGGTCCGGTCAGGAGAATATGTTCGGTGGACTCTACCACTCCCAGGGCACAATGACAAGTTCTCTGAGCGTATGGGACTCCCCTGAACCTTCCCCACAATACCGCAGATTCGAGGACATTTAATCTGGCCGCTGTGAGGAGTCTACGGTATTCCACATAGTGGATTTCCGCGAGATAAGGGGCTGGTGTAGCCTGATAGATCTGATCCCCCAGGAACATCCCTGATTTCACAAGGGCCATGTCCTCTTGTCTAGCGATAGCACTCAATCTCTGGGAGATCACTGCTCTGGCTTGGCTATATGTCATAGACTCCAGGTAAAGATGTGACAGTCCGCAGGCCCTCAATATCAAGGGGGTGCCCACTTCAAGGTTGTAAGTGGGGGTGTCGAGTTTTTTAGTGGGTGTCATTCTAGAGTGAATATTTTGAATAATTTATTTTATGCAACTGACAGGTGGGGAATGAAAAGTCCTTGTTTATTTTTTCTCTCTCTCCTATTTTTTATCCCTTTGGTGTTTTATTCCCTCCCGCCTTTTTCCATTTTTATTTAAAACTTGAAGCAATAACAATATTTCAGATATATGAAAGCATGTGATTAATATTGATTCCCCTTCCTCTCCTTCTATGGTTCATTTTATAACATTCTTTTCCACTACATATTCTGATTTCTCCCTATACCTTAGAGTTGCTGTATTTCAAAAAGTAAAATACCAGGACACCCCAAAAGTTGTTGAACTTTTTTATCTATCTGTCTGTCTATCTGCCTATATTTCTTTCTATCTATCTATCTATCTATCTATCTATCTATCTATCTATCATCTATCTAAAAGTCGGATAGTTGTTTATTTCCTTGACATCTGATGGGAGGGCGTTATATATAATATACCGTATTTTTCGCTCTATAAGGCGCACCTGACCATAGGACGCACCTAGTTTTTAGAGGGGAAAAGCCCCAATTTTTTGAGGATCAGCTCAAAGTTGTTGAGCTTACTTTGCAAAGGGAAAAACCCCTGTTTTATGGGGTTTAACTCACAGTTCTGCAGCTTCAGGAAAGGGAGCCATTTCTACAGTTTCCAGACAGATAATCTAATCAGCCAGTCACATGTCGCTGGGGAAACAGCCTCCCTCTGCAAGGGGGCGGGGCTGGAATCTCTCCCTTATCTCTCCCCGATCGTTTGCTGAGCAGCTGCTCAGCGGGCTTCTTTTCAACACCCCCTTCTCTCTCTTTTTTAAAAAAAGCATGATCTGCCTTTGCCCCTGGGCAGTTCAGCTCCAGGGACCACACATTCGCTCCATAAGACGCACAGACATTTCCCCTTACTTTTTAGGAGGAAAAAAGTACATCTTATGGAGCGAAAAATACGCTATATATTTGTGTGTTTATGGGGAACTTTTTGAAGACATCTGAAGGCAGCCCTGTTTAGGGAAGTTTTTAATATTTGAAGTTTTATTCTATTTTTAATGTTCTGTTGAATGCCGCCTATAGTGGGCGGGGTAGTAATAATAATAATAATAATAATAATAATAATAATAATAATATATTATTTATTAATTTACTGCTGAATTTATTCTGTTACTGTTAACTTCTTGATACGTTTACAATGTCTCTAAATATTCCATAAAACATTTCCAATCTTCCTCGAATGATTTTTTAAAATCTTATTTTATTTGTCAGTCTTGCCATTTCTATCTATTTTATTAACTTCGTTCTTCCATTGTTGGCATTGCATCTTCCCTCCACCTCTGAGCATAAACCAGTCGTGCTGCTGTAATAACATACATAAAATGAGAGTTCTGAACCCTGGGTATGTTTGCATCCCGTTATATCTGAAAGTAAAGCTTCTGGGGTTTTGACAAACATCTATTCCAGGCACCCCCAAACTTCGGCCCTCCAGATGTTTTGGACTACAATTCCCATCATCCCTGACCACTGGTCCTGTTAGCTAGGGATCATGGGAGTTGTAGGCCAAAACATCTGGAGGGCCGAAGTTTGGGGATGCCTGATCTATTCAAACATTTCGCCCCCCCCCCAACTCATTATATATCATTTCCCATAAGTTTCTAACCTTTTTGCATGCCTGCCACATATGATAAAAGGTGCCTTCTTTTTCTTTACATTTCCAACAGCTATCAGTTTTATACATCTTAGCTAATTTACTTGGTGTTAAATGCCACCTATATATCATTTTCATTAAATAATTCCTTCAGTGTGTAACATGCGGTGAATTTTAAATCTTTTTCCCATAGTTTCTCCCCAGTTCCTTAGGTGTTTTCTTTTCTCTTTCTCTCTTTGCTTTTGTTTTTACTTAGATTAGTTTCTCTTATTTTATTGTGTTACGAAAAAGCTTTAACAAAATCTCTTTAAAAACAAGTATGCACGGTATGAAAGTGGCCTGAGTGTCGTAAATTCACATTATGAGCAGTCTTTTGCCTTCCCCCAGCGAGCTGGCGTTCGGAAGTTCTGTCGAAGTCCAAGGGAAACTGATAAAAAGTCCTCATAAACGGCAAAATGTCGAGCTGGCTGCAGAGAACATTCGTGTGGTGGGACCTTGCGATATCCTGGTAATTAAATTTTCTGTTTTACAATTTAAAGTATTCATTTTTACATCCTTAAGATATCAATGACTTGCCTTCTTTCCATGGTTCATTTTGCATATCATAAATCCCTGCATATTTTACAGAAACTGTACAATTCAGCCTTCCATTATTACATCCATCATAATACACTGTAAAACGTTTTCAGCTGTACACAGTTATTTCCCATGTATATAATAATAATAATAATAATAATAATAATAATAATAATAATAATTTATTATTTGTACCCCGTCCATCTGGCTGGGTCCCCCCAGTCACTCTGGGCGGCCTCCAACAAATATTAAAATACATTAAAATATCACAGGTTAAAAACTTCCCTAAACAGGGCTGCCTTGAGGTATTTTCTGAATGTCAGATAGTTGTTTATCTCTTTGACCTCTGCTGGGTGGGCGCCACTACTGAGAAGGCCCTCTGCCTGGTTCCCTGTAGCTTTGCATCTCGCAGTGAGGGAACCGCCAGAAGGCCCTCGGAGCTGGATCTCAGTGTCCGGGCTGATTGGTGGGGGTGGAGACGCTCCTTCAGGTATACAGGACCGAGGCCATTTAGGGCTTCAAAGGTCAACACCAACACTTTGAATTGTGCTCAGAAACGTACTGACAAGACAGAAGTACTGTTTTTGGGGGACAGGGGGCAGGCGGGTGTGGGGGACTCCCTGTTCCTGAATGGGGTAACTGTGCCCCTGAAGGACCAGGTGCGCAGCCTGGGAGTCATTTTGGACTCACAGCTGTCCATGGAGGCGCAGGTTAATTCTGTGTCCAGGGCGGCTGTCTACCAGCTCCATCTGGTACGCAGGCTGAGACCCTACCTGCTCGCGGACTGTCTCGCCAGAGTGGTGCATGCTCTAGTTATCTCCCGCTTGGACTACTGCAATGCGCTCTACGTGGGGCTACCTTTGAAGTACAGTGGGTCCTCGACTTACGAATAACTCGCCCAACGTATTTTTCGCCTAACGAAGGATCGTGGCGGCGGCGAGTTAACGAATTTCCTCGACTTCCGAATCGGAAGCCGAGGGTTTTTATTTATTTATTTATTTATTTATTTATTTATTTATTTATTTATTGGCACAGGTCACATGAAAGGGGAGAGAAGGCGGGACTTCGCTCCAGCAGCCATTTTGGTTGGAGCGGAGCCCGGAGCAGCTGGAGGCTGCTGCTTCTCCTCCTTCCACAACATGGCGGCGCTTTGTTTTTTTTTCCAGGGCTTTTTTTTTTGGGCCGTTTTGGCCCAGCGCGGCTCTTTGCCGCGTCGGGGGTGCCCTGCGCGGCTTTCTGCCGCGTCGGGGACACCCCCCGCACCATTTTTCCTTGCCGGGGGCTGATTTTCGGGCCGTTTTGGCCCAGCGTGGCTTTTTGCTGCATCGGGGGTGCCCTGCGCGGCTTTCTGCCGCGTCGGGGACACCCCCTGCACCATTTTTTCCTTGCCGGGAGATCCCGGCAAGGCTTTTGATTTTCAGGCCGAAATGGCCCAGCGCGGCTCTTTGCTGCGTCAGGGGCGCCCCGCGCGGCTTTTTGCAGCGTCGGAGAGGCCCCCCGCACCATTTCGGAGCCGCCTGCAAGAGGAGGAGAGCTGCGGGAGCCTGGCCATCCACCTCGAAAAGGTAAGTGACCCCCGATTTCTCTTCCCATAGGAGTGCATTAATCCGTTTTTAATGCATTCCTATGGGAAATCGCGTTTCGACTAACGTATTTTTCGCGTAACGAATGCCCATTCGGAACGCATTAAATTCGTTAGTCGAGGACCCACTGTATAAATATAAAATATATAATATACCTTTATGTATTCAATAAACATTTTCCAATCTTTTCTAAACATATGTTCATCTTGTTCTCTTATTCTATATGCAAGCTGCACATATTCTGTCAACTTAAGTTGCCGTTCTTCTTCGGTTGGGACCTGGCTCGTTTTCCATTTTGCGGCTAACAAAACAGTAGTAGCATACATAAATAACCTTTTTTGACACCTGGGAATTTCAGTCTGAATTATCCAACAGAAAGGACTCTTGTTTTTTTGTGGTTTTTTGGGAAGGTACTTTTAAACATTTTTTTCCAATTCATTGTGGATCATTTCCCAATATTCTTTTACCCTTTTACAAGTCCACCACATATGAAACTCTTCCCAACTGCAGGATATGCCTGGTTTATAAATTTATCCTTTTTCGTCATCATAGGAAACTCAAGCTGCAACCTGATGCCTGTTTCCCTGGGATTCAGCCTCATTAAACATAGCAGGGCTTATTTTGGAGAGAATTTGTACAGGATTGCGGCTGCTAAACCATATTTTAAACTGTACAGGTCTTCACTTTGGTTTGCCCAGGGTATATTATTTGAAATGGAAGGTTGCTCAGGGGTAGAGCATTTGAGCAACCTTCCAGCCTGCTGGTCAGTGTGCTGAAAGAGCTGATCAGAATGAATTAAGGGTGAATAAACATGAGCTTATTGAGTTTGATGACTCAGAAATTATTTCTCCTTTTTTGGTGAACATTTCCTTTGCGTTGTTGATTCATTCCAGAGATTTCCATCCCGCCTTTCAAGACATAGTTTTCTCAAGGCAGCTCACAACAAATATAAAACAAATTTTCAAATAGCAAACATCCATATCTAAACTATTTAAAAACTAACACAACAGCATCAATGAGACCAGCAAACCAATACAAGAATGACAGAATCATAATTAAAAATATAAATTTAAAACAAGAGGGTCGTTAATTGAAAATCCAGTCCATCTTCTCTCTAAACTGGCCCTGAGTGTGATTGTTTCCTCTTACACCGTATTGATTTTTTACTTCTTAGATGGGACCATGTCTCTAATAATGATTCTTACTCGGAAATAATTGATAATTATTGTTGATCTTTAGATGAAATTTTATATCAGTTATTGTAAGATGCTTTGCAAAGGGAGCTATAGCTATGTAAGTAAATTCAATCAAATTTTTACAGCAGAATTCCCAGCTGCCTAGAAATAAATGTTTTCGGAAAGTTGAATGTTGAGGTTCTTTTTTCTTGTTAATCGCTCATTTTGTCCATCTGTCCATGCCGCCTTTTCTCTAGGGGATGCAAGCGAGTCGTAAAGTTGAGCTTACTCTGCCGTCTCTTCCTTGCTTCCCCCATCCAGGCATTCCCACTGAAGTACAAAACACATCACCCACTGGATTACCTCAGGCAGTTCCCTCACGTCCGATGCAGAACCAATTCCTTGGGTGCCCTCCTGAGACTCCGCAGCGAAGCCACGGCTGCAATTCACTCCTTTTTCAAGGTACCCCGTGTGGGATGTGAGACATAGATAGCAGTCAAGTACAACATTTGTTTTCCTAGAGTGGACATGCAAGGGGATGTTTGGTCCAGCCAGTCGAAAACTTCCTGTTTCCTCCTGGGCTGGGACATACTTCTTGCATGTGACTAGAGGTGGGTGTGGCCTTACCTGCCCAGGTAACAAAAGGACAAGGCCTTACAAGGCCTTACCTGAAGGAGCGTCTCCACCCCCATCATTCTGCCCGGACACTGAGGTCCCGCTCCGAGGGCCTTCTGGCGGTTCCCTCACTGCGAGAGGCCAAGTTACAGGGAACCAGGCAGAGGGCCTTCTCGGTGGTGGCGCCCGCCCTGTGGAACGCCCTCCCTTCAAATGTCAAGGAGAACAACAACTACCAGACCTTTAGAAGACATCTGAAGGCAGCCCTGTTTAGGGAGGCTTTTAATGTTTAATAGATTATTGTATTTTAATGTTCTGTTGGAAGCCGCCCAGAGTGGCTGGGGAAACCCAGCCAGATGGGCGGGGTATAAATAATAAATTATTATTATTATTATTATTACAAATTAATGCAAACATGCCTCTCTCTCTCTCTCTCTCTGCCCCCTGGTATAGTGTAGTGGTTAAGAGCGGTGGACTCGTAATCTGGTGAACCGGGTTCGCTTCCCCGCTCCTCCACATGCAGCTGCTGGGTGACCTTGGGCTAGTCACACTTCTTTGAAGTCTCTCAGCCCCACTCACCTCACAGAGTGTTTGTTGTGGGGAAGGAAGGGAAAGGAGAATGTTAGTCGCTTTGAGACTCCTTCGGGTAGTGATAAAGCGGGATATCAAATCCAAACTCCTCCTCCTCCTCTTCTTCTTCTTCTTCTTCTTCTTCTTCTTCTTCTTCTTCTTCTTCTTCTCTCTATCTCTCTCTCTCTCTGGTCACTGCTTGCAAATCAACACACACACACACACACCCCAATGTGCATTTGGCTTTTATTTTTTAAAGTTCACTTTGATTTATTTATTTTTGCATTGGAGACATTTTGAATGCTTTGATTACCAATCCCCAACTTCAACCATGTGGAGAAATTGTGCTTAAAGAAAAAATATTTTTTTGTGTATGCCTTCCAACTCCACAATTCAAGGATACTTCTCCACACAAGCACAGAATCTGCCTGCAGAGAGATCTCTACGAGGCCTGTCAAAAGCCTTAGAGTCCTATGGGGATGTCGAGTAGGCCTCCTGCACAGATTCGCATTGCAATCCGGTTCTCCATCTGATCCAGCCACATCCTTACCTGCCCCACACCTGACCTCACATCCTCAGGTGTGCGGGGAGGTCAGCGTGATTTGGGGGAAATGACATCTCTAACGAAGGGACTACTTTTCATTACAGTGGTCCCTCGACTTATGAATGACCCGACTTCCGTATTTTTCGAGTTACGGGTGAAAAAAGTGGCCACGCGCTTACGAATTTTTTTCGACCTCCGAATGGAGATCGGTTTCCTCGACTTACGAAGTTTAGATGGGGTTTTTTTTGACTTACAATTTTTTTCTCCCAATGCATTCCTATTGTGACTCGACTTACGATTTTTTCCGACCTACGAATGTCCATTCGGAACGGATTAAATTCGTAAGTCGAGGGACCACTGTAGTTTATGACTGGCATGTATTTTGATATGTATTATTTCTTTTAAATAGTTTAAAGGGCGCAAGGTTATAGGATTATACTAAAACAAATATAAACAGCTGTTAACGCAACAAACAACAACAGTATGTAAAGAAGATCACACATGGGAGAAGGGAAGCAATAGGTTTAGAGGGAGGGAGGTGAGGGCATTAATTGAAAAATTGTTAAAGGTATATATGGGACCTAAGAGATTAAGGATAAGGAACCTAAAGGAGGAGACAAATATTAAGGAGTAGTAAAATAAGGGGATCTGAGAAGAATCAGTACAAATGAAAATATGAGACTAAAGGTTTTGTTATATACTGTTTTGTCTTGGATGTGAAGTCTTCTGTTGTAAAGATTGTACATAAGATGAATAAAGAAGTGTTACCAAGATATGTATCATCCCCCCCCCCCCCGGTAATCTTCTTTCTTCTTCTTTGGCGATCACTCGTAGCCAAGTAAGATTGTCTTCCATAAACACGGTTTTAACAGTGAGTTCGTAAGTGACTGTGGAGGCCAATTCTGGATCCACACGTCCTTCCACAGTGGGGACATTGGTTTCCGGGCGGGCGTTGATCACAGTGTGGATTTGCCAAGCGTGCCTTCCTCTTAGCACGTTTCTCCCTTGCGTCCTGAGTTCGAGTGTGTTCAAAGCCCATGACACCTTTGGTAAAGGCTGTTCTGCAATTGGAGCGCTCACAGGCCAGTGTTTCCCACTTGTCGGTGTTTATACTATATATATTTTTGATTTGCCTTGAGAGAGTCTTTGAACCTCTTTTGTTGACCCCCCAGCATTACGCTTTCCATTTTTAAGTTCGGAATAGAGTAGTTGCTTTGGAAGACAATAATCAGGCATCTGAACAACATGACCAGTCCAACCAAGTTGATGTTGAAGAATCATTGCTTTGACACTGGGGATCTTTGCTTCTTCCAGTACACTGATATTAGTTCGCCTGTCTTCCCAAGTGATGTGTAAAAAAATTTGGAGATTATATGCAGTCTCTGACCACTGGGTGGCAGTATTTGTGTGTTTATTACTCCAGATGGATTAAAAAAAAACCTGATTTCTTAAAATTTTCTTAAATTTTCAAAAGTTTGCATACTTTACCATCAACAATACCTTTTATTTATCCATTGACTTCCCATCCCACACCCTTCCATGGTGCTCTATGTTTATCCTTCAACTGCTGCATATTTTAACTTACAGCACTCCATATAAACACCCTGGGTTATTAGCCTTAATGTTTTTCTTCTGTCGCTCGTATTTCAAAATCCTGCTCACGTTTTCATGCAGTTATAATAGTTTTTTAGATATTCTACAAACGGTTTCCAATCCTCAAAGAATGTATCGTCATTTTTGATCTCCAATCTTTGCAGTTAGCTTTGCCAATTCTGCAAACTCCCGTCATTTTAATAATTTTAATTCTTCCTTCATCCCCTTTCAATTTCTGTTCATTCTTGCTGCTGTCATTGCATACATACATAAATTAACCAACGTTTTCGGTATATCCGGAAGAAACAGATTTTATTTGCAAATGATTCCTGCAATGCCTTCTGCTCCTGGTTTTCAGTCTTCCTGCACCAGAGACTGAGCATATTGCTTTATCCTTTTCGTAAACCACTTTGAGGTTTTGTTTTTGTTTTACAATCAAGCAGTGTATAAATTTTACAAAATAAACATGCTTGCTAATTTAGACATTGCTGTCGTTCAGTCGTGTCCAGCTCTTCAGAGGTTAAAAGGATTAACAACTACATTTAGAACTACATTTAGAACAACTACATTAACAACTACATTACACGACATTTAGAAAACACCTGAAGGCAGCCCTGTTCAGGGAAGTTTTTAATCTGTGATGTGTTAATGTATTTTAATGTTTGCTGGAAGCCGCCCAGAGTGGCTGGGGACACCCAGCCAGATGGGCGGGGTACAAATAATAAATTATTATTATTATTATTACAGTATTATTATTCGTGACCCCATAGACCAGAGCACGCCAGGCACGCCTATCCTTCACTGCCTCCCGCTGTTGTCCCCTTCTCCTTGTGCCCTCAATCTTTCCCAACATCAGGGTCTTTTCTAGGGAGTCTTCTCTTCTCATGAGGTGGCCAAAGTATTGGAGCCTCAACTTCAGGATCTGTCCTTCTAGTGAGCACGCAGGGCTGATTTCCTTAAGAATGGAGAGGTTTGATCTTCTTGCAGTCCATGGGACTCTCAAGAGTCTCCTCCAGCACCATAATTCAAAAGCATCAATTCTTCGGCGATCAGCCTTCTTTATGGTCCAGCTCTCACTTCCATACATCACTTTTATATGCCTGTTGTCTTTGTCCATGGAGTTTTCTTGGCAGGGATACTGGAGTGGCTTGCCAGTTCCTCCTCCAGGTGGATCACGTTTGGTCCAAACTCTCCACTACGACCTGTCCATAGCTTCCCTGAGTAATTCAAGCCCCTTCGCCACGACAAGGCAGTGATCCATGAAGGGGAATTTAGACATATGTAAATGCAAAGTTTGAATCAATTGCTGTAATGCAGTATGTCTTGCCATATAGGGGAGGCACCAAGCATAACCAAAAAAAAAAAGGGTTCAGATGTGATAAAGGTAAAAAGAAATAGGATGCCTTATTAATGCAGCACACCAGGTTCAAGGGATGTGCGTGGCGCTGTGGTCTAAACCACTGAGCCTCTTGGACTTGCTGATCGGAAGGTTGGCAGTTCAAATCCCTGTGATGGGGTGAGCTCCCATTGCTCTGTCCCAGGTCCTGCCAGCCTAGCAGTTTGAAAGCACACCAGTGCAAATAGATAAATAGGTACCGCTGCAGCGGGAAGGTAAACGGCGTTTCCATGCGCTCTGGTTTCCGTCACGGTGTCCCGTTACGCCAGAAGCGGTGCTGGCCACATGACCCGGAAAGCTTTCTGTGGACAAACACCAGCTCCCTCGGCCTGAAAGCAAGATTAGCGCTGCAACCCCATAGTCGCCTTTGACTGGACTTAACCGTCCAGGGGTCCTTTACCTTTTTAACTTTACCCAGGTTCAGTCCCTGGCATCTCCAGGTAGGCCTGTGAAAGTCTCCCTGCCTGAAACTCTATAGATTCACTGCCAGTCAGTGTAGACAATATTAAGGTGTCACGGGCTTTGAAGACGCTTGAATTCAGGGTGAAAGGGAGAAACGTGCTAAGAGGAAGGCACGCTTGGCAAACCCTCGCAGTGATCAACTCCCACCCGGAAGTCAATGTCCCCACTGTGGAAGGACGTGTGGATCCAGAATTGGCCTCCACAGTCACTTACGGACTCACTGATAAAACTCTGTTTTGGAAGACAATCTTACTCTGCTAGGAGGGATCACCAAAGAAGAAGAAGAAGGACTAATGGCCTTGACTCTCTGTATAAGGCTTTGCAAGGAGTGACCAGAGAGAGAGAGAGAGAGGCATGTTTGCATTTCTTTGTAAGACCCAGGGGAGACATAGAAGTGGACTTCCTCTGG
Organism: Darevskia nairensis; assembly: GCA_034642065.1. Lineage (NCBI taxonomy): Eukaryota > Metazoa > Chordata > Lepidosauria > Squamata > Lacertidae > Darevskia > Darevskia nairensis. Next base: position 227,858 of record JAWWNI010001130.1, on the reverse strand, counting down.
GAAGTTATTCCAGAGTCCTGGCAATGCTGCATTTAAATCCAGCCTCTCTACACTGATGGGTCTGTCTCCCTTGGCACAAAAAAAGCCCTGCTGGATCAGGCCAAGGCTCCATCTCGTCTGGCCTCTTGTTTTTAATAATAGCCAGCGGGATGATTCTGGGAAGTCTGAGGCATTTGGCTACAAACCATGGTGGCTAAATGGAGCCTCCAGCTTTAATGGCAGTCTACCTCTGAATCGCTGTCTACTGATGGCAAACAGTGGGGGAGAACGTAAGAAGGGCCATGATGAATGAGACCAAAGACCTCCCTAGTCTCGCATCCTGTCGCCTGCTTATTACCCAAGTATCCTGTTTGAAAGTGGTTAGTTTGCGAGTGCACGTTTGGATAATCTGAGCCTGCATGTATCCCGGCCCTCTTTAAATTACATTTCTCTTCCACCCTACCTCCAAGGAGCTCAAGGGGACCTATGTACATGGTTCTTTCCCCCTCCTCATTTAATCCCCACCACAACCCTGAGAGGCAGGTTAGCCTGAGAGTGAGAGGCTGGCCCAAGTTTACCCAGTAAGCTTCGTGGGTGAGTGGCGATCTGAACTCGGGTCCCAATACTCTAACTAATATGCCACATTCAATCTTCTATCTGGGCAGACACTCAAGTCGTCCATCAGTAACTTGTAACTTTTCCTCCTCAAATCACTTTTTTTTTTTTAAGGATAATGGATACTTGCATGTCCACACGCCGATAATTACTTCAAACGACTGTGAAGGAGCCGGGGAAATCTTTCAAGTAGAGGTAAGGCCCTTGATAATTAAGCAATAAATAAGCCAGAATCAGTGAGTTGGAAGGGACCCCGAGGGTCATCCAGTCCAACCCCCTGCAATTCAGGAATCTCAACTGAAGCATCCATGACAGATGGCCACCCAACCTCTTTGGGGATTGACTTTTTCTTCTTGGTTTCTTTTTTTTGCCTGAGGAGCCACATTCTCTCTTGGTAAAGGTAAAGGGACCCCTGACTGTAAGGTCCAGTCGCAGACGACTCTGGGGTTGCGGCGCTCATCTCGCTTTATTGGCCGAGGGAGCCGGCGTACAGCGTCTGGGTCATGTGGCCAGCATGACAATGCCGCTTCTGGCGAACCAGAGCAGCGCACGGAAACGCCGTTTACCTTCCCGCCAGAGTGGTACCTATTTATCTACTTGCCCTTGACGTGCTTTCGAACTGCTAGGTGGGCAGGATCCCAAAACCCCATCTGACTTGTTCCACGTGCAGAAGTTTTCCTCATTTTTGGTTTAGTCTTTGTGCAAGTAGCCTGTGTGTGTGTGTGTGTGTGTGTGTGTGTGTGTGTGTGTGTGTGTGTGTGTTTCCCACCAGCAATAGTGCCACACAACAAACTGGTGTGACGCATCACAGTGGACGTCTCCTCCGAAATCCCTCCCGAGTCACCTTCGCAGGTATCCCCTTCGCAGGGTGAGCGAAGGGGGCAGGGATCCCTGCCTCTGTGTCCCTTTTGCAGGAGGAGGGGCGAAATTCCTGCAAAAAAAAAAAAAAGCTTTAGTAGCAAATGGAACCTTTTTCGTTTGCCCTAAAGCCAAATGCCTCCTTAGAACTTAAAGGAGAGAACCAGGAAGGCGGACATCAAAGGGAATCATTGTTATAGAGGGAAGCACAAAACAGGTCTTGACTCGGGGGTTGTTCTTTATGCCTGGAGTTAGTCTCCAAAGCCTCCCCCTGTTCCAAGTTTTTCTGTTGTGTATTGACAGCGCTTTCACCCCCGAGAAGCAGAGAGGATTTACTAAAGCCATCTGCCATCCATTCCCCTTCCAGTAATAACGGAGAGGATGTGAAAAGTAACAGGTATTTTGTGGGTTGCATTAGGTGCTTAAAGCTACATTAAGAAGCTCCATAGAGCTGTTATCTAAATTGGGGTGGGGGAAATCAGACCCAGGAATCAACTTCTCTCTGTCTAGCCTTCCAAACCAACAAATTTAAACTAGCACAGGGATAAGCACCTCGTTGTGGCTGCCCTTTATCAAATGTACAGCACGATACAATGACCTGCCCCCTCCCCAACAGCATACGAATCAATATGGCTAATCTGACCCTACAACCTCCCCACAACCTCACACATGCAAACTAACCATACTGCAACCAACCGAAGGCAACCAACCAGGAAGAGGAAGAAGAGTTTGGATTTGATACCCCGCTTTATCACTACCCGAAGGAGTCTCAAAGCGGCTCACATTCTCCTTTCCCTTCCTCCCCCACAACAAACACTTTGTGAGGTGAGTGGGGCTGAGGGACAAGTGTGACTAGCCCAAGGTCACCCAGCAGCTGCATGTGGAGGATTGGAGACGCAAACCCTGTTCCCCAGATTACGAGTCTACCACTCTTAACCACTACACCACACTGGCTCTTGTCCTGATGGACAGTGGGGCTGAGAGACTTCAGAGAAGTGTGACTAGCCCAAGGTCACCCAGCAGCTGCATGTGGAGGATTGGAGACGCAAACCCTGTTCCCCAGATTACGAGTCTACCACTCTTAACCACTACACCACACTGGCTCTTGTCCTGATGGACAGTGGGGCTGAGAGACTTCAGAGAAGTGTGACTAGCCCAAGGTCACCCAGCAGCTGCATGTGGAGGAGCGGAGACGCGAACCCGGTTCCCCAGATTATGAGTCCACCGCTCTTAACCACTACACTGGCTACCCTCACCTGGTTTAGCTGGCCAGTTGAATCCGTTCCTGGGGTGTGGCCGCTGTCACACGCTGACAGCTTCTAGCAACCACAGGTGAGAGCCGAGTTCAGGGCACGGACCAAAGGTGGACAAACTACCCCTCATGTCTCCCGCCAAAGGTACCACCCTCCCATAACAACCCTTACACCCCAGCTGTACAAATATTAAATTTACACTTCCTGCTTCACCCACATTGGCATTTGGCTCCATTCCCCATGGGAATGTGGCCCTCAGAAGGTTGTACAGAATGGAATGTGGCCCTTGAGTTACCAAAAAAAAAAGGTTTTTAGTGTTCGCTGTAGGGCACTACACTGTATCTCCCATCAAACATGGAGCCAGCCTTTTAGAGCTCAGATTTTTCTGTGGCTTTCTCTTGCGTTTTGTGAATTCCCCCCCCCCATCTGCTATAAATATCTCGTCTCATGGAGGCAGGGGCGGAGAAGAGGAAATATTAGGGGGAGACCCATTTGATTTTCCTATTTCTCTGGGTGTCTCAGGTGACCGAGGGATGCGTTTGAATGGAAAGTTTTTGCTTGTTTCTGCAAACGGAGAGTGAAATCTTCATTTTCCATTCCAATCCAGGGCCTTTTCTGGCGCCCACGGCGTAGCAGGCCTATTATTGTCTTGTTCCTTTTGAGGCAAGGCGTTTGAAAAAGAAACCCAAAGAATTCTTCAATATTTCATCTTTTCGCCTTTTGTTTCCTCTCTGTGCCTGAAAAGCTTTCTTCAATCTTCACCGGTGGCTGTTGCGAGAAAACGAAAAGCCCCTTCTTGAAAACGTTGCTCTTTGTTTTAATTTTTATGACAGATGTTTTCATCCTGACGCGAAACCTTCCTTCCTTCCATGTCTGTGAACAGCACCTGTGGCTCTTCAAAGAGAGGGGTTTTTTTCCCTTTCTTTCATCAGTTATTTCCAAGGGAACTCTCCCCACCCGCCCAGCAAAACTGTGCATTTAAACTCTCCCGAGTATAAATGTTCTTCTGGTGCTTAGCTTGAGAGCCGTTCAAAAGGAAGTTTGAGGAGTGTGTCTGTGCAGGACAACAGTGTCTGACACGGTTGTAGTTTTCCTTTGAGCTGCTCCAGTGTAACTCGCAAAACTGAGTCTCGATAAAGGATAATAGCGTTTTCCCTGGCTCACAGGTGCTTATAGGCATGATGCAGAACTCGCATTTATTCATCGGGAAATGTGGGCAGTGCATGTCCGGATGTACATGTCGCCGTTAAAGAATCTTTTTATCCTCCAAAGACCTCAGCAGGATACTAGGGCTGGGCGATACATCGATATATTGTCCAAAACTGTCTTGAAGTCTATGGATATCGACTTCATCGTTTTTGACCTGGCAATATATCGTGAATCATGATTTGTATTTTAGAGGTAAAGGTAAAGGGACCCCTGTGATGTTAACATGAGGGGGGCTGGAGGAGAAATAGTTGAACAGGATAGCCAATCATAACCCGGGGGGGGGGGTTCTATAGTCCCTCTATAGTGCGAGGGACTATAAAACCAGCTCTGGGGGAGAGACAGTAAGAAAAATAATTAGCTGAGTGGTGGTTCAGAGAGTGCAAGCCGGGATATGATGTTCTAAGTCTGAATAGACGCCTATGAGTGTAATGTATTGAGATCGTTTATGAAACCACATGCTTGTTAAAATATAATAAAACAACCAAAGTTTTATGTTACACGTTAACCCTGACTGGACTCCGTATTTTACCAGGTAGGGGCCTGGTTGGTGGCAGCGAGAAATAAAGTGGTGGCACAGGGATCAATAGACGGTGAAACGTCCGGGGACCCTGTGTGATCGCCACAACCCCTGACCATTAGGTCCAGTCGCGGACGACTCTGGGGTTGCGGCGCTCATCTCGCTTTACTGGCCGAGAGAGCCAGCATGACTAAGCCGCTTCTGGCGAACCAGAGCAGCGCACAGAAACGCCGTTTACCTTCCCGCCAGAGCGGTACCTATCTATCTACTTGCACTGGCATGCTTTCGAACTGCTAGGTTGGCAGGAGCAGGGACCGAGCAACGGGAGCTCACTCCGTCGTGGGGATTCAAACCGCCGACCTTCTGATTGGCAAGCCTTAGGCTCTTTGGTTTAACCCACAGCGCCACCCGCGTCCCCATGATTTGTATTTTAGGGCTGGGCAATATAGGTCCAAAACCAGTTTCAAGTCCATATCATGATATTGGGTTCATAACTTTTGACCTAACAACATATTGCAAATTGTGATGTGTGTGCTATGCAAAAATCGCAATGTGGGGGAAACTGAAGCTAGCCAATGCCTCTACATAACTCCATCCTTATTTCAGTCATTGTGATATATCAGTACAGTCGTACCTTAGTTCTCTAACGGCATCCGTTCCGTAAGTCCGTCCAACTTCCAAAAACGTTTGAAAACCAAGGCATGGCTTCTGATTGGCTGCAGGAGCTTCCTGCACTCAATTGGAAGCCGTGTTGGGCGTTCGGGTTCCAAAGAACGTCTGCAAACTGGAACACTCACTTCCGGGTTTGCAGCGATCGGGAGCCAAAACATTTGAGTTGCAAGTCGTTCAGGATCCAAGGTACGACTGTATATCGTGATATATCACAAAGTTGAAAGCCAGATATCACCCACCCCAAATGTTTTATCTTCTCAGCAACCTTGTGGAGTTGGTTCGGCTGACAGGTCCAAGTGAACCCGGGAGCGTAAGAGCTGAGGGGTAATTTGAACCCAGATCTGCATTCTAACCACTACACCACAGTGGCTCTCCTGTGCATATTTCGCAAGTCTCTCCGCCGCCCCATTCCCACGGGATGCATATGCAAAGCGAAGTGCCCACGTGTGTGACCGTTCAGACATTCAGCCAAACTATGCTTGGTGCCAACCACAGTTGAAATGGAAACCGTGGTTTGGAGTTTCTGCACATACTAACATGCTGTAGTTTACGGTTGCTTGCCTCCTTCTGTTTTCCATCTGATCTGTACACTCACTTCTGTTGCACAGTGGCCTCTAAAGGAGGCTAGCAGTGGTTGATATACTGCGGATATCACACCAAGCCTTTGTTTGAACAAACCACGGTTTCTAGACACCGCAGCGAAGCAGCTCCATCAGGGAGGGACTGTAGCTCCGTCATTACAGCACATGCTTTGTGTCAGACAGGACATCACGTGTGGGGAAGATGGATGTGATTTGGCAAGAACTGCCTCGCAGGCCAGATTAGAACCCTGGGCACGCAATTTGGCCCATGGGCTGGAGGTGGCTGGAGGTTCCCCACCCCTGAGCTAACCAACAGTTTCCCTTTGTTTTGTTTTGTTTTAACTCTTGCAGCCTGCAAATGAAGAGAGAGAACCTGGAGAAAACCCCCATTTCTTTGATGTCCCTGCATTTCTGACAGTCTCTGGCCAACTCCACTTGGAAGTGATGGCAGGGTATGGATCTTGCTGGTTTATTTATTTATTTATTTGTAGTTGTGGGATTTAAGGCTGACTCTGTGGGGTGTCTGTGGGTGTGTTATGGACCCCGCAGTGGTTGTAAGGTGCTGACACAATGAAAATATCCATGGGGTGGTGCTTGTAAATGGCACTGGAAGCCCAGTCGTGGGTGAAATCATATTGGAGGGACAAGCCCAAATATATTTATTTATTTACTAGCTTACCCGGCCGCGCCCTGCTGCGGCTGAATTTGTGAAATTGAAGAAGTTCCCCTGTTCACCTTCCATCTGCCCCTTCTCTGTCCCCACCCCCGTTTTCAATTACTCTCTTCTCCGCCCCGCCCCCCTTTTCTATTACTGGTTTGCAAGCTTGCAAATGGCTGACGGAGCTCTGGCAGGGGGAAGGTTTTGTAGCTGCAGTACCAGTATAGCCATCGCTAGAGGGCGAGGTTTTGCTGGTGACATCTAATAGGTGTGACAATTTTTGTGCTTTTGTAGCTGTAGTACCAGTATAGCCGTCGCTAGAGGGCGCTGTTTTGCTGGGGATGTGTAATAGGGGCACCATTTTTATTTTTATTTTTTGCATTTTTCCTTTATTTTAGGCATGACAGGTGTGGTTTTTCTGAATTTTTATTATGCCAGATCCTTTTGCCATGGTAATGGAACACTGTGTCCTAATTTGATGCGATTTGGTCCAGCAGTTACGCAGCAAGGGTGTTTCAGACAAACACGCAATGGGAACATTTTTATATATATAGATTCTTTATTACATTTACACCCCACCTTCCTTCCAAGGACCTCGATGCGGCACCCATACTTCTCCCCATGTTATCCATGCAACAACTTGATGAGAAGTTTGGCTGAGAGATTGACCGGCCTAGTGGCTGGGTGGGGATTCGAACCCTGGTCTCCCAGGTCCTAGCCTGGTTCTCTAACCACCGCACCACCTCCCTCCAGTGTGTCTGGTTAACCTGAGAGTGGAATAGGCAGGGGAACAGAGAAGCCAGGCAAAGGAGAGTCATTTGGTCTCAGTTTGAAAGAGCGCCAGCTTCAGCTGGTGTATCGCAGAATCATAGAATTTTAGAGTTGGAAATGACCCGAGGGTCATCTAGTCCAACCCCCTGCAACGCAGGAATTCTGCCCACAGCTGTCCCTGAGTGGGCTCGAACCACAGACCTTCTGGTTAACAGCCAGACGCACTGACCCATTGCACCACCTCCAGGTCCAACTTCACCCTTTTCTGGGCCACTGTGGCTTGGGTAATCTCACGTTTAGACTACTGCAGTATACTTGGTGTGGGGCTTCCCTTGTTGTTGGTCCAGAGGCTGCAGCTATTGCAGGATGCCTGTTAGCCACTGAACTTGTTTTAAGGTCTTGTTACTGTTTCGGGGGGGGGGTGTTATTGGGTTGGTTTTGCTTTTATTCTGATTATGCATTTTGTGTTTTCGTATTGTCATTTTATCCTGTGAACCGCCCTGAGACTTGCGGGTAGAGGGTGGTATACAAGTTTAATAAATGAATAAATAATAAAATAAAGCTCTAAACTGCTCTGGACCCAGGGTACCTGAAAGACCGGACTTTTTGCCCCTTGTGCAGTAAGGGCATTAAGATCAGACTAACAAGCACAGTATCAGCTGGTTGTAATGAGGAAACCGCTTTTTCACTATTGTCGAATATACTGCCTGCTGAAATATGAGTTGCCCCCATCTATATTGGCATTCCGCTGGGTTTTGATGATGCACCCTTGATCTGTCAACCTGAGCCAGCCCACCCCACATGGCACCATGTATGACATCAGGTGTGGGGCAGGCAAAGACTGTGAGCAGGGCTTGTTATCCGAGTCTGACACCATTAAATTTGACACCAAAATTTGGAGCTACCTGATGTAAGCAGGACTTGAATTCAGCCCCGATCAACTGATTGGTGGCGATCTATTGTTTCAGTTCGGCCGCACCCACCTGTCAAATTAGCTCATCCAGGGTGTGGGGGATCTGACCCCTTGTTTTAGGATTTCCCATGATAATAATCTTATAATGTATAGTGTTATAATGTATATGCGGCCTAGGACCCTCGTACCTACGGGACCGCCTCTCCTAGTATGCCCCGCAGAGGACCTTAAGGTCCACAACAACAACATTTTGGAGGTCCCGAGCCACAAGGTTGTTAGACTGGTCTCAACTAGGACCAAGGCCTTTTCAGTACTGGCCCCAACTTGGTGGAACACTCTGTCACAAGAGACCAGGGCCCTGCGGGATTTGACACCTTTCCGCAGGGCCTGCAAGACAGAGTTGTTCCACCTGGCCTTCGGGTTGGACTCAGTCTGATGTTTTTTCCTCCCCTTATGGTTTTGATTTTGGGCGATAAATAAAGCTGCATTTAAATTTTAAATTTTAAATTGTATTTTAACCTGTATTTTAATTAACGGTTTTTCTTTCTTTTATATTTTATTGTAATTTTTATTGGTGTTAGTCGCCCTGAGCCCGGTTTCGGCTGGGAAGGGCAGGGTATAAATAAAATTTATTATTATTATTATTATTATTTATTAGTGTTCTGGTAAATTGAACAGGATGAAGGTGTTGTAATGACGCGGCACTCTATTAAATCAGAACTTTATTATTATTATTTTTCCAGAGAATTGGACTCATCTTCACGTCAGTCATTATTCTAGTGATGTCCTTCAGATGTGTTTTGGGGTTTTTGGATTTTGTTTTGTCTCTCCCCCCCCCCCCCAAAAAAACCACCCTTGTACCGGACTTCAAAATAAACAGTCAGGGATCTTTGAGTACAGGACACAATGTTATTGCTTCACACCCTGTCCTTCAGTAACATGTTCTTTTATTATTTAAGAACAACACCAGGCATCTTAAGTGGCTCGAATGCCTGCTAAATTTAGGCGAGCTAAATTTATCCGCTTGGAGAGGGATTCTTCTTCTTTCGAGCCAAAATGACATTCCAAGCTTTTCAGCCTTCAAGAAAGGGCCTGAAAAAAAGGGGTCTTAAAACGGATTACAAGGAAGTGAGGCCAGTTGCCTCAGACAGTGCTCTTTTTTTCTCTGAGGGGAAAAAAAAAGACGGACTAAGGATCTCAAGATCCGTGTCTTCGACTGTCCGCCATTTTTTATCGCCACACCACGTCCCTTTCTTGCCAAAAGGCACTTGACAAATAATGAATTGAAGAATGCGGCCTTCTAGAGATGGCTCGATTCACACTTTTTGGGTGGGTTTGGACAAACATGCTCTTTCAGTAATGTGCTAATAATTAGAAATTACAATTGTAATTATTTTATTGTTTATATGCGGCCCATCTGACTGGGTTGCCCCAGCCGCTCTGGGCGGCTCCCAATGCAATGAAGTTACAGGGAACCAGGCCTTCTCGGTAGTGGCACCCACCCTGTGGTACGCCCTCCCATCAGATGTCAAGGAGATAAATAAGTACACAGCTTTTAGAAGACACCTGAAGGCAGCCCTGTATAGGGAAGCTTTTAATGTGCAATGTTTTATTATGTTCAGCCCGGACACTGAGATCCAGCGCCGAGGGCCTTCTGGTGGTTCCCTCATTGCGAGAAGTGAGGTTACAGGGAACCAGACAGAGGGCCTTCTCGGTAGTGGCGCCCGCCCTGTGGAACGCCCTTCCAGCAGAGGTCAAGGAAATAAGCAGCTATCCTATTTTTAAGAGACAGCTGAAGGCAGCCCTGTTTAGGGAAGTTTTTAATATTTAATGCTATATTGTTTTTAACACTCGATTGGGAGCCGCCCAGAGTGGCTGGGGAAACTCAGCCAGATGGACAGGAGATAGATAGATAGATAGATAGATCGATAGATAGATAGATAGATAGATAGATAGATAGATAGATAGATATAGATATAGATATAGATATAGATATAGATATAGATATAGATATAGATATAATTATGATTATAATTATCCTATATAATAAAGAGCCTGTGTCCGTACGTACCACTTTCCGTGTGTCACAGAAAATCGCAAGTGCGCGTGCGTTCCTGTGACACACGGATTGGTTAGTACGGACCAATAGGCGCTCGCCCCCCTCCTGTTTGAGCTGGTGAAGTTTACACGGATTGGACGACGGGAGAGGGGGGCGTGTCCGAGAGGCGGCGGCGCATGCGCGTCGTCAGTTGCCTCACTGCCGCCGCCTCGCATGGAGCTGAGCGCGCTGCCGGGGTGCCCCTGTCCGCCTGCGCTCACCCGCTGCCGCCGCCTCCGAGACTGCCGAGGCCCCCGCCTGGCCCGGACACTCTTGGCCTCGGCTGGTGGCGGCGGCGGCGGTTCTGGAGCTCCCCTGGCCGCCGCGAGGAGCCTGCCCAGCAAGGAGCTCCGCCCGACGCGGGACTCTCGCTCGCCTGCCAGCGGCCGGGGAAAGAGGAGCAGCGGCGGCAGGCACAGGCCGAGCAAGCCCAGCGCCAACAGCCGGGACCGAGCAGGCCGCGGCTGCCCCGGGGGCCCGACGCCGCCCCGCAACCTCCTCGCCCCGGCCGCTGCTGTGGCGCTGTGGGTTAAACCAGTCCCGGTCGCCGCCGCTAGCGCCCGTCCTTTCTTCTCCCGCACTTGCACCACCACGCCGCGTCGCCAGCAGCTGCCCCGGCCGAGTCCCCTTCTTTGGGGCCGTGGTCCATGACGCCTGTTGAATCGGGCTGCCAAAGGAGGGAGGGGGCAGGGAGAGGCTAGCGGGCGGAGGGTCTCTGCCGGAGCAAGGAGCCGGAGCGCCCGTCCGCGTCTGCCTGAGGAAGCTCCCCTGCGCGAGTGAAGGGAGAGCGGAGCGGCGCGCCCAGGCTCCTGAGTGAGCGGCTTAAAGAGACAGCGCGCACACGCTCCCCGTCTCCCTCGCTCACGCACTTTGCGCTCCCCCTTCTCACACACACTGCCTCGAGCACTCCCAGAGAGAGATTGTGAGGGATTAATGTCTGTAAGTGTGACAGAGTGTGTGTGTGCGCGCGCGCATGTGTGTGTGTGTGTCACAGTATGTCTCAGAGGGGGAGAGAGGAGAGTGTGTGTGTGTGTGTGTGTGTGTGTGTGTGTGTGTGTGTGTGTGTGTCAGAGAGAGAGAGAGAGAGATTGTGAGGGATTAATGTCTGTAAGTGTGACAGAAAGAGTGTGTGTGTGCGTGTGTGTGTGTCACAGTATGTCTCAGAGGGAGAGAGAGGAGTGTGTGTGTGTGTGTGTGTGTGTCAGAGAGAGAGAGAGATTATGAGGGATTAATGTCTGTAAGTGTGACAGAAAGTGTGACAGAAAGAGTGTGTGTGTGCGTGTGTGTGTCACAGTATGTCTCAGAGGGAGAGAGAGGAGTGTGTGTGTGTGTGTGTGTGTGTGTGTGTGTGTGTGTCAGAGAGAGAGAGAGATTGTGAGGGATTAATGTCTGTAAGTGTGACAGAAAGAGTGTGTGTGTGCGTGTGTGTGTGTCACAGTATGTCGCAGAGAGAGAGAGAGGAGTGTGTGTGTGTGTGTGTGTGTGTGTGTGTGTGTCAGAGAGAGAGATTGTGAGGGATTAATGTCTGTAAGTGTGACAGAAAGAGTGTGTGTGTGTGTGTGTGTCTCACAGTATGTCTCAGAGGGAGAGAGAGGAGTGTGTGTGTGTGTGTCAGAGAGAGAGAGAGATTGTGAGGGATTAATGTCTGTAAGTGTGACAGAAAGAGTGTGTGTGTGTGTGTGTGTCTCACAGTATGTCTCAGAGGGAGAGAGAGGAGTGTGTGTGTGTGTGTCAGAGAGAGAGAGAGATTGTGAGGGATTAATGTCTGTAAGTGTGACAGAAAGAGTGTGCGTGTGTGTGTGCGTGTGCGTCACAGTATGTCTCAGAGGGAGAGAGAGGAGTGTGTGTGTGTGTGTGTGTGTGTGTGTGTGTCAGAGACAGAGAGAGATTGTGAGGGATTAATGTCTGTAAATGTGAGGCGGCTGCACCGGGCGGCCAAGAGGAGCGCAGCCTGCCCACCCTGAGGTTTCTGCTGGGCGGGGGGCGGCGTCGGGGCCGGAGAGCGGGGCACGGAGGGGGTGCCCGGTGGAACCTACCATGGCCTCCTTCGCCTCCTTGCAACACGGGATGAGGGAGAGAGAGAGGCGGCCGGCAGGCTCCAGGGGAAGGAGGGCGGCGGGGTTAAAAAGCAAAAGGAGGGTGGCGCCGCTCCCCCCATATAATTTCTAGCGCCCGTTTTTGTAACGGGCTTAATTTACTAGTATATATATATATATCTATAAAATTATAATTATTATGATTATAATTATTATGATTGTGATTATTATTATTATTATTATTATTATATATGTTAGAAGCTGCCCAGTACGGCAGGGTTAACCCAGTCAGATGGGCAGGGTACAAATAAAATACTACTACTACTACTACTAATAATAATACGATTAGTGGAATATAGTAAGAGCTGTTCGGCAGTGGAACAGATTCCCACAAGAGGTGGTAGACACTCCTTCCTTGGAGGTTTCCAAGCAGAGGTTAGAAGGCCATCTGTCATGGATGCTTTAGCTGAGATTCCTGCATTGCAGGGGGTTGGACTAGATGACCCTTGGGTCCCTTCCAACTCCTAAGATTCCATGATGATGATAATAACAACAACAGCAGCAGCAATTATATGCCCTTCTAAGTTGTGCAAACATTTTAAGGAGTCCTGCTTAGGGGCCAAGAAAAACGAGCTTTCTGTCAGTTTGGCTACTGGTCGCTTTTATGATGTCCAGCTGGCTGCTGTCCACAAGTCCCCCGGGAAGGGGTTGATATGGGCAAATAACTTGTTAGTTAAATAAGATAAAAGGCAAAAGCATTCTGCCCCCGGTAGTGGAGGGGAAACACAGCCCTAACTGAAGACAGCTATCCATCTTTCCCTTCAGGTTCTATGTTCCCAGCTCTTTCTTCCATTTCCCCAGAATCCTCTGCAGGTCAATGGGGTCCCCCGGCCTTGTGGAAATGGCTTGCTGTGTGCAGATAGTTTGCCTTAATAACATCTCTGCGGCTTCTTAATTAAGATCGGCAGGGCACTCTGCTTTCTTCCCTGGCATTAAATTCCAGGTTTGCAGAGGACACAGGAACAATGGGGTCCTTTTCTTGCTTTAGGACCTGATTGGAAATAAGAGGGAAAGCTCGTTTGGGGGAGGGAGGTTTTCCTGCCCCTGAAAAACCGCTTTGTACGAGATGCTCTCCCTGCAGATCTTCGCTGAGTTTTCTTATCTGCAAAATACACAAATGCGGAAATCTTTTCCCCAGCTTCATTGGTATTTACAAAGCATTTGCAGCTGGGGGGGGGGGGCTTGGAGCTAATCCTGCAACAATGCAGTGCGGATTATTGCAGGGTTACCTCAGAAATCTGTGCCAGGATAGCTCAGGGGACAGATTTGGTGGGCAATGCATATGAAGTTTTGGCAACCCCCGTTCTTTATTTCTTGTCCTCCGTTCCAGATTGTGGAGGAAGGTAGGGAGAGAAGACTTGGCATCCGGACAAAAAACACACACACTGAACCCATGTTTGAGGCGTGATTTTCTCCTTCAGATACGTTAGACAAATCCATAGAGGAGAGGGATAAGGATGGCTGCTAGCTGTGATGGCTATGCTCTGCCGCCACAGTTGAGGCAGGAATGTTTCTAAGTACAGTGGCACCTTGGCTTTCAAACTTAATCCGTTCCGGAAGTCCGTTCCAAAACCACGGCGTGCTTTCCCATAGAAAGTAATGCAAAATGGATCAATCCGTTCCAGACTTTCAAAAACAACCCCTAAAACAGCAATTTAACATGAATTTTACTATCTAATGAGACCATTGGTCCATAAAATGAAAGCAATAAACAATGTACTGCAGTCACAATCGATCAATTAATCAGTAGCTGAACTGGGTTCCACACAGTCACAAAGAGCCGCAAAACCAAAAACGCAAAATAAATAGCAAAAACAGACAGACCTCAGCGTAACACTCAAATCGGAAGTGTGGCACTCAAATCGGAAGTATGACACTCAAAACGGAGCACATTTGGCTTCAAAAAAAAGTTTGCAAAGTGCAACACTTTGCATTGTTTGGGTTCCAAGTTGTTTGAGTACCAAGGCATTTGAGAACCAAGGTACTACTGTACCAGTTGCTTGAAGCCATAGGAGGGGAGAGGGGTCCTTTGCACGAATCCTGCTTGCCGGTTTCCCACTGCGGGATCTGATCGGGCCCCCTGAGAACAGGATGCTGGACTATAGATGGGCTCTGGTGTGTTGCGACCATCATGCTTTTCTGATGTCCCTCTCTGCAGGGCTGTTGTGCAGAAGTTGGAGCAAAACTTCAACTCTGCCTCTCCATAGGACAGGGCTGTTTCTTTATAACTGAAATAATTTTAGTAAAAACATTAAGATTAGATCCACCAGACTCTTCTTGTGTCCTGAAGTGGCTTGCAGAAATTAAAACATGCGATATACAGAATTTAACCGTAGATCTGAACATGGAAGAATAAAATGCTAGAGCAGTGTTTATGGCGCCGAGACCTCCTGATGTTAAGCCATTCTTCTCCATGGTGGGGGGACCACTAATTGTGCTCCCCTAAGTAACCCCCATGAGCAACTTGGGGCACCTGGGGCCGAGAGCATATACAGCATTATTGAATATTTGGAAGGCCGGCACAGCCATTGGGTAAGGTGATGCCACCGCCTTAGGTGGCAGAAGTAGCAAGGAGCCCCCCCCCCATTTCTGGCGAGATCTCACCATAATTCCGTGAGATCTTGCGAGGAGCAGACAATATCTCGCCAGAAATTGATGCCGGCTTCTCCAGAGGTAGAGGTGGCACTTTGCGTTTCACCTCAAGCAGCAAAACAGGGCACGGCCCCCTTGAACATGTGACTCGCTCTGGGTGAGATCCAGCATAACATGAGCGGATGTCCAGTTGCCCAGTGGCGTCTCTCCTGTCTCTTCCAGCCCCCTGCATGTCCCCCCCCCAAAAAAATCTGCTTCTCATTGACATGCATCATCCTTGAACAGTAGAAAGTATTGGGCGAATCGGGCATGTGGTCAGAAATGAGATATAAGGCAGCCTCTTCTGATTCAATTGTGGGCTCCCATACAGAGAAAATGCTTATTTATGAAAACGTGACCCAGGGATTCTAGGGGGAGCGTATTGGTGATGTCACAGGCTCTGGCCAGTAGGTGCTGATCACAGCCTGTGTGTTTTGTGGGCGTGACTTTCCCACCGTCTCGTTGCAGGGCGTTTTCCAAGGTGTACACGTTCGGTCCGACCTTCCGGGCTGACAATTCTCAAAGCCGCAGGCACTTGGCAGAGTTCTACATGGTGGAAGCCGAGCTGTCTTTTGCCGAAAGCCTTCAGGATATCATGCAGGTATGGAGCGAGTTACGGGGAGCGTGGAAAACGGAGCTCTAACAAAACAAAACTCTGGTGTTTTATGTGTGGTTTGAAACCTGCTGCCTGTCCTACCTTTGAAGCAGTCGTGGGGGAATCTTTGGCTCTTTGCTGAACTACAACTCCCATCAGCCCCAGCAAGTGTGGCCAATGGTCAAGGATGATGGGAGTTGTAGTTCAGCAACATCCAGAGGCCCACAGCTGCCTTAAAAAGGATTGACTGGAAATCTGAATGAACGAACCATCACATCTTCCACTTCCGGCTAACTTTCCACAAGCTCTGATTGACAACCATTGACACACCATTGACAAGTGGTGTGTGTGGTTTTTTTTTTCCAGCTAGGTGTTTTATTACATTCTTTATGGCTCCCACGATAAGAGTTCAGCGCTATTTCTCCCAAAGCAGCCAGCATGGGCCACTTTTTTTTAAAAAGCTGCCCTGATGTCCCTGTGCCGGGCGATAATATTGAACTGCCAAACTCGTTTTGTGTGAATGCGATTAAAAATAAATAAATTAGGCTGAGGTGTCGAGTGCAGCTCTGATGCTATTTTCATCCAGGTTGCCCAACGATTTTGAGGAAACGGAAACTGCCCTCCTTCACAAATAAGAACGTCACAAAGGCCAAAAAGCAAGGAGGGCCAGAACTGGGGGTTGTGGGTGAGGGATTTGCAGAATCAGAGGAAATCGTCTCTTTGACGGGGAGAAGCTGTAGATGAATGGGCAGGACACCTGTTTGGCAGACAGAAGGTCCCAGGTTCAATCCCCAGAATTTCTACCTGGAAGGATCAGGAAGCAAGTGTTGGAGCAAATGTACCACAGCCAGTCAGAGCAGACCCAGGGGAAGGGGGAACCTCAGGTCCAGGGACCAAATATAGCCCTCTGCCTTCTCCATCTGGCCCTCCAGGTTTTCCCAGTTCCCCATCCAATTTGAAACCATACCAGACCCTGCTTAGCTTTGCAGGCGTGCCAGCGGTTTTATTGCCGCACTACTAGACTTTTAGTTTTTTTACTAATTTATTCTGGATTAATGCTCAGCAAGAAACTAGACTGTTAGAGGACCCTTTTTGCTGATGGCTGCTTACTGAAAAGAGCTTGCTTACTAAGATATCTGGGGTGAAAGGATTAGGACTGTGGGGCTACCTTTGAAGGTGACCCAGAAACCACAATTAATCCAGAATGCGGCAGCTAGACTGGTAACTGGGAGTGGCCGCTGAGACCATATATCACCGGTCCTGAAAGACCTACATTGTCTCCCAGTACGTTTCCGAGCACCATTCAAAGTGTGCTGAATGAAAGCCCTAAATGGCCTCGGCCCAGTAGACCTGAAGGAGCATCTCCACCCCCATCGTTCTGCCTGGACACTGAGGTCCAGTGCCGAGGGCCTTCTGGCGGTTCCCTCCCTGCGAGAAGTGAGGCTACAGGGAACCAGGCACAGGGCCTTCTCGGTAGTGGCGCCTGCCCTGTGGAGCACCCTCCCAGCAGATGTCAAGGAAATAAACAACTTACCTGACTAGAAGACATCTGAAAGCAGCCCTGTTTAGGGAAGTTTTTAATATTTGATGTTTTGTTGTGCTATTATTATTATTATTATTATTATTATTATTCTGTTGGGAGCCGCCCAGAGTGGCTGGGGAGGCCCAGCCAGATGGGCAGGGTATAAGTAGTAAATTATTATTATTATTATTATTATTATTATTATTATTATTATTATTATTAATTTATTAATATTAAGACCAAGTCCTTCAGTAGACTGAAGGGGAGCAAAAGTACACTGACAGCATCTTCATTTGTGGGCTTGCTATTATGGAAGTAAGTTTTGCATTTGCGTATCAGGACAGTTGTTGTGGGTCTGCAGTTTTGTCCTTGTGTCCTGGCCATGCCTTTTCCCTGTCTGGGTGCGAGGTAGAGAAGGGTTGTGCAAATGTGCATAGAAAGTTGCCCACTTTGCAAAGCTAAGACGTACGTCTCGTAATACTGCCAACTTTGGTTCCACCTACTATTGGCACGTGGCCCCAAAGGGTTCCCCAGAGGGGAATGCTGCCTTTGGGGTGAAAACAGTACCCCACCCTTTTATTCTCACGTCAGCCCTGTCCGGTAGTTTGGCCAATGGCTGTGCCAACCACTGGCACGAAAGTTGCCCAGAACAAGCACAGTACACAATGTCTTATTTTAAGCAAGCCCTATCACAAACGCTTGCAGTCCATGGGGTTTGGGGGTTTTAAGATCATAAGCCTGTGGGCAGGAGCTTGTATTTTATTTAATTTTAATTATGGATTTTTATTTATCACCAACTGTTTTAGTTGACTGCTTTTAATGAGAGGGTTGGTGCCGTACTATTTTCATTGCAATCATTTGTATGCTTTAAACAGGTTTCAAATATGAATAATATAGTTTTAATGCTATCACTGTTTAATGGGACGCGGGTGGCGCTGTGGGTTAAACCACAGAGCCTAGGGCTTGCCGATCAGAAGGTTGGTGGTTCGAATCCCCGCGACGGGGTGAGCTCCCGTTGCTCGGTCCCTGCTCCTGCCAACCTAGCAGTTCGAAAGCACGTCAAGGTGCAAGTAGATAAATAGGTACTGCTCTGGCGGGAAGGTAAACGGCGTTTCCGTACGCTGCTCTGGTTCATCAGAAGCGGCTTTGTCATGCTGGCCACATGACCTGGAAGCTGTACGCCGGCTCTCTCGGCCAGTAAAGCGACATGAGCGCCGCAACCCCAGAGTCGGCCGCGACTGGACTTAATGGTCAGGGGTCCCTTTACCTTTACTGTTTAATATCTTGTTGCTTTTTTCTATGTTTTTGAGCAATTCTTGTTTTTATCTGTAATCCGCCTCGAGCCATTTAAGGCAGTGGTTCCCAGGGGGTTTTCAGCCCCATCCCTTGTCTCCCCTCCCCCAACTAATTCTTGCCATATTTGCATGGTCATATAGCAGATATGTATGCCTAAAATGCCTTTTTTAGTATGCCTAAAATCATTTGCTTCTTAGGGGCTACCCCACATTTTGTTCAAAAAATTGCTTTGCAGAAGTAACTAACAGTTGCCAAAATTTTCAAAAGTAGGGGGGTCCGTGTCTTGGCTTTTGAAAAAAATAATAGGGGCTCCTCCGTAATTAGCTAATTGGGAACCACTGCTTTAAGGGGGAAATGCTGAGTACAGTGGTACCTTTGGTTGCGAACATGATCCGTTCCGGCGTGCCGTTCGCACCCCGAAAGGTCTGCAACCAGAGCGGCCCTTTTGCACATGCGCGATAGAGCGCTTTTGCGCATGCGCAAAGCGCGCAGAACGCTTCTGCGCATGCGCGTGACGAAACCCAGAAGTAAACACTTCTGGGTTTGCTGCGTTCTTAACCTGAAAAAACGCAACATGAAGCGTTCGCACGAAGAGGTATGACTGTATAAATAAATATATCATCACCACCATTTCCTTTAAAAAAAGGGAAAAAGTGGCTTCAAACAGCAGTAGAAAGACTCTGTTGCAATTGCCTGCTGTGTAGGTTTTTCTCTGGCAGAAGCTCGGTGACGCATTGGAGTGCTTCCTCTTTCAAGGAAAGGAAAACACGGTCTTGGCTTTCCTGCCCGCACCTCTTCGCTATGAACTGACAGTTTTAAAGTTCCCACAGTGTGCAGAAGAAATAACTTTCTCTTGCGTGGGGGGGGGGGGAGTGGGTGGCATGAAGCACAAAATTAGTTTTTTCCACTCTCCGGGTGAGCTGGAGTTCAGAAGAGGCCAACTTTCGCCACCTTCTCTTTCGCACGGCTGTATTTTTTAAACAAATATTTCTTTTAATAATCACACTTAAGCCAGAAAAGTTGAATACGAAAACATAACTAAAAATACCTAACGCTAAAGCAGTTTTCTCACTCCAGGCAAGGTGAGAACTGTGGTTAAAGGTAAAGGGACCCCTGACCATTAGGTCCAGTCGTGTCCGACTCTGGGGTTGTGGCGCTCATCTTGCGTTACTGGCCAAGGGAGTCGGCATACATCTTCCAGGTCATGTGGCCAGCATGACAAAGACGCTTCTGGCGAACCAGAGCAGTGCACGGAAACTCCGTTTACCTTCCCGCCAGAGCGGTAGCTATTTATCTACTTGCACTTTGACGTGCTTTCGAACTGCTAGGTGGGCAGGAGCAGGGACCAAGCAACGGGAGCTCACCCCGTCACGGGGATTCGAACCACCGACCTTCTGATCAGCAAGCCCTAGGCACTGTGGTTTAACCCACAGCGCCACCCGCGTCCCAAGCTACCAAACTCGTCCAGCTGGGAATGTTCATGTTTTGCGTCCGTACGTGGAGAGTTTAAGCCACCCAAAGTGTGGAATAAATTAAGAAGTATTGCATTCTTCTTGCATGTACTCTGTGCATCTATGGCTCCCTCTCTTTTCCTTAGGCTATGGAGGACCTTTTCAAGAAAGTGACCGACACAGTTCTGTCCAGTTGCCCTCACGATGCTGAGCTTTTTCATAAACACGTAGCTCCTGGTCAAGAGGTAAGGGAAAGAAAAGATTTCTATTACCTTAAAAGAGAGAGAGAGAGAGAGACGGTGACTAAAGCAAACCTCTTAGGTTCTGTTATGGCTTTCATGCCTTGGTTGTGGACTTCCTATGTGCCTGAAGGAGCGTCTCCACCCCCATCGCCCAGCCCGGACACTGAGGTCCAGCGACGAGGGCCTTCTGGCGGTTCCCTCTCAGCGAAAAGTGAGGTTACAGGGAACCAGGCAGAGGGCCTTCTCGGTGGTGGCACCCGCCCTGTGGAACGCCCTCCCACCAGATGTCAAAGAGAAAAACAACTACCAGACTTTTAGAAGACATCTGAAGGCAGCCCTGTTTAGGGAAGTTTTTAGTGTTTGATGTTTTATCGTGTTTTTAATATTCTGTTGGGTGCTGCCCAGAGTGGCTAGGGAAACCCAGCCAGAAGGGCGGGGTATAAATAATATTATATTATTCTTATTATTCTTATTCTTATTATTGGATTGGATGGACCAGGTAAGCCTTCGGCCTGACCCGGCACAGATCATTTTACTGTGGGTGCTCTGCCTAGCTCCTTCCTGCAGCCAACAGACCATCCCAATGCAAAACGAGGCCACCATCCTTGCCTTGTGCGTTGGTTGAAACAGCATAACTCAGCTTTTCTTGTGTGGGGAAAACCCTGGTAGTCTTGACTCTGGTTTCGGTAAGGCCAGAAATGGAAACCGATCTCCTGCTTAGATTAGATGTGCAAATCCTCGGTTCCGTTCTGAAAACCTTTCCGAAAAACACAAATGCGAAACTTGTGCTGGTTTCTGAACTCTTCTTCCGGTAGCCATTGTGAATTGTTTCTTCCTCTCCCGTAGGCAAAGGTAGAACGGATGCTGAAGAACCAGTTCATAACGTAAGCAAAAATACATCGGCGTTCTTGTTTGTTGTCGGCTACGGCTGAAGTTTCCCAGCTTTTTTATATTGCAGTGAATGGCGGGGTCCCTCCTGCACGGTACATTTCAAGCAGTAGCATGCCGCTTTAAGCTGCCAGGATTCCATTCAAAGAATCCTGGGAACTGTAGTTTTTCAAGGGTGCTGAGAGTTCCTATGCTAGTCCGGGGGGGGGGGTGTCATCACATGGTAGAGCTCTGTATAGGCATACATAGGTATCCAGCCTTTCTCATGCTCACTGAGCAGATGGAGGCATGGGCAGCACATGCAGCCCCACAACCCACAGCTTCCCCCTTGAGAGGTCTAGAGGACAACAACATAAGGAACAGGCCTTTTCTGTGGTGGCTCCCCGTTTGTGGAAGCCTCTCCCCAAGGAGCATCAGCTGGTTACCTTCATTGTATATCTTTCGGCGTTTCTCTTCAACCAGGCATTTGGCCAATCAACATTCTGTGGCCTTTAAAGTTGTTGTTTTTTGAGCCAGTGGGGCTGTTTTTGCTTTTGTTTTATTACCGCATTTTTCGCTCTATAAGTGCACCTGACCATAGGACGCACCTAGTTTTTAGAGGGGAAAAGCCCATTTTTTGAGGATCAGCTCAAAGTTGTTGAGCTTACTTTGCAAAGGGAAAAAACCCTGTTTTATGGGGTTTAACTCACAGATCTGCAGCTTCAGGAAAGGGAGCCATTTCTACAGTTTCCAGACAGATAATCTAATCAGCCAGTCACATGTCGCTGGGGAAACAGCCTCCCTCTGCAAGGGGGCGGGGCTGGAATCTCTCCCTTATCTCTCTCCCCGATCGTTTGCTGAGCAGCTGCTCAGCGGGCTTCCTTTCAACACCCCCTTCTCTCTTTTTAAAAAAATCTGCTTTTGCCCCCGGGCAGTTAAGCTCCAGGGACCACACATTTGCTCCATAAGACGCACAGCCATTTCCCATTACTTTTTAGGAGGAAAAATACGCTATGTATTTTGAGTTTTCATGTTGATGTTGTGGACCACCCTGTGATCTTCGTATGAAGGGCGGCATGCAAATTTAATAAATAAAATAAAAATTATTAATCCTCCTACTGTTACTGGGGTGGACACACAACACCCCTAGTCTTTCTTCCGTAGCATCGTCTGGCCCAACCCCTTGAGATGCAGGAATCTCAGCTAAAGCATCCATGACAGATTCAATCCAATCAGTATTGAAGTTTTCATGAAGAGGAAAGGATTCTTCAGCGATACGTTCCATTTAACCCCACAGTGAGCTGTGTGTGTGTGGTCAGGGTATCGCGAAACCTTTGCGGGGATTAAAAAGGGCCTATCTCAGGCGTGAGGGAGCCTGCAGCCCTTCACATATTGTCGTACTCCATCTCCCATCAGCAAGCATGACCAGGAATGCTGGGAGTTGTAGTTGAACATCTGGAGGTGGCAAATATTTAACAGCATCCCTCAAGGCAAACCTGCCTCAGAATGGGGTGATTTAGAGCAGAGAAATAGCAACTGGGAGGGTTAAGCGCCAATGATTCTCCCATCACTTTTCCAGTTGAAATTGTCTCCTCCCTGAGTGGTATTTCATTTTTTAAAAAAATAATAATAAATGAATAAATTAAAAAGCTGCCAGGCATTCATCATAAGCCTTTGCATATATTACGTCGTAAACTGTGAGAGGCGCATTCTCTGTGCCGACAAGTGCAGAAATGAACGGTAATCATTCCTCCAGCCCGAAATGTACTCTGGCTGTGATGTCAAGCCCACAGACCATGCTGCTTTCAATTTTAAGTGTGTCATATTTGGCTCAGTTGGCTGTGGGTTTTTTCCTTTTCCAAACTGCCTGTTTGTGGCTTCCCACGGAGCAATGCTACAGTCTTCCCAGGGCAGCAGAATTTAACTTGCACTGCCGTTAGCTGTCAAGAAATCCTAGTCCACTTAGCTACTTGGAGGTGCTACTGGGGAATAAAGCTGGGAACTTCTTTATTATTATTATTATTATTATTATTATTATTATTATTATTTATGGCAGGGCAGTGCACAACAATAAAAACATAATTTACACAGCATAATAAAAAAAAACATAATACAGAGCTTAATAATCATAATAACAGCCCCCCACACAAACACATTTTCATGAGCAATGGATTATTTAATGGCCAAAGGCCTGGGTAAAGAGTAAAGTTGATTGATTGAATTTATATACCGCCCTATACCCAGGGGTCTCGGGGCGGTTCACTGAATAAAATGAAAATATAAAACCACAAAATACCTAATAAAAATAAAAACAACAACCTAATAGCCCCCAACCACAACAAAACAACATTTTAAAAGGGCATTAAATGTAAGTCGGATCAACCAAAGGCCTGGTTAAAAAGGAACGTTTTTTGCCTGGTGTATAATGAAGGCGCCAGGCGAACTTCCCCGGGGAGAGGATTCCACAGATGGGGACCCACTGCAGAGAAGGCCCTGTTCTCGTGTTGCCACCCTCTGGACCATGGGTAGGCAAACTAAGGCCTGGGCGCTGGGTACGGCCCAATCACCTCCTCAATCTGGCCTGTGGACGGTCTGGGAATCAGCATGTTTTTACATGAGTAGAATGTGTCCTTTTATTAAAAATGCATCTGGGTTATTTGTGGGGCCTGCCTGGTGTTTTTACATGAGAAGAATGTGTGCTTTTATTTAAAATGCATCTCTGGGTTTATTTGTGGGGCATAGGAATTTGTTCATTTCCCCCCACAAAATATAGTCCGGCCCCCCACAAGGTCTGAGGGACAGTGGACCGGCCCCCTGCTGAAAAAGTTTGCTGACCCCTGCTCTGGACCTTTCCTGGAGGAGGGCCTCAGATGATGATCTCAGCATCTGAGTAGGTTCATATGGAAAGATAGAGTCCTTGAGGTATTGCGGTCCTGAGCCGTTTAAGGCTTTATAGGTCAAAACCAGCACTTTTAATTGGGCCCGGAAACTAATTGGTAGCCAGTGCAGTCGGACCAGGATCGGTGCAATATGCTCAAACTGTCTTGCTCCAAGGAGCAATCTGGCTGCTGAATTCTGCACCAGCTGAAGTTTCCGAACCGTCTTCAGAGCATAGCTGTCAACTTTCGGATTTGAAAATAAGGGATGCCGCGAGGGCGGTGCAATGGCACCAAGTAGCCTCGCCACCCTGCGCTCCAGAGGCTGCGCGAAAACGGGTGAGCGAAAGAGCGAGCGCGTAGACGGCAGGCAGGCTGTCTGTCTGGTTGGGCGTGAGGGTTTGGCTGCACAAGGCATGCAAGCTCCGCCCCCAGTCGGTCTCAGACTCCTTATTGGCAGCTGAGCAACGCAGCTGAGGAGCCTCCCTGGCCGGCAGGGAGGGAGAGGAGCTGCTTCCTTTGAAATCCGGGGAATTTAAGGGATATCAACAATCTGGGATAGCAGCGGGGAAACGGCATTGGAATAAGGGAGTTTCCCACAAAAAAAGGGAGGGTTGACAGCTATGCTTCAGAGGCAGCCCTATATTTAACGCATTGCAGTAATCTAACCTTGAGGTTACCAGAGCATAGACAACAGTAGTTAGGCTATCGCTATCCAGAAGGCCCTGAGGCCACCTCAGCCTCAGGTGTAGCCAGGGTGGATTTGATTTAAATCAAATTGATTTAAATCACTAGTCAGTAAGGCTTGATTTAAATCACTAGTCAGTAAGAATGGAATTAAAAAAAAATTTTTTTACATAAAGACTCATTCTTGCTGGTATAATCTTAATATTTACAACCATATGAAGGTTTCATTTTTTGAATAATAAATTTTCAGAGTAGTTTTTACAGTTATATCAAAAATTACTGATTTGGTTATACTACTAGAAATACATAGACAGATAATTATGTAATTATGGTGAGGTTTAATAAGTTAACTGCTTATATTTGGACAACTTTTCTGCTGTACTTTATTGGAAGGAGAAAAATAATCATTTCCTTAATAACCATTTAAACAATTTATTTAACTGAAACAATAACATGATAGCATATGTATCCATGTTTGTTAACTGATGTAGTTAAACATAATAAAAAAAACTTAGACTGAGTTTTAGCACACTTGATAAACTTAAAACAAATCCTTATTTCCTGATGAATAGCCTTTGGACTACAATGTAACTTAAATAGAAGACTATATTTAGAAAGATTTTTCTTCCAAAAGCATTTTATTTTAAAAAAACCAATTTAAATCAAAAAAATCTGATTTAAATCAAAAAAATCTGATTTAAAAAAAAAAAAATTTAAAAAAACATTGATTTTTATCCACCCTGGGTGTAGCCTTGCAGCGGGGAGCTCCCCCATCCCTATCCTAAAATAAATGTGTGCCCGGAATGAAACACCTCAAAATCTTAACAAGGTTTTCCTTCTAGGATGTCCTACACGGAAGCGATAGAGGTTTTAAAGCGAGCTCGCCAAGAATTCATTTACGAACCAGAGGTGAGTGTTGCCGTGTGTGTTTTTGTGAGGGAGGGAGGGTTTCTTCGAAAAACTAAATGTCGGGAGCGGGAATACCAAGGCCTGAGTATTAATATTTTTGTTTCCCACTCACTTTTTCCAGTGGGGTCGTGACCTTCAGAGTGAGCATGAGCGATACCTGGTCCAACACTGTGGCGAGGTCCCCGTATTTGTGTTCAACTATCCGTATGACCTGAAGCCGTTCTATATGCGGGACAATGAAGATGGAGCCCAACACACAGTAAGAGTTCCAAGTCAAAATGCCTAGGGCCTAGGCAGTGCAGGATATTGCCCTTTTGCGTCTTGCTTTTTTCAATCAATCAATCAATTCTTTATTACGGTCACCGACCAGCACAATAAATTGCATCACATCAGTATTTAAAATTTTGAAATAAACTAAAATAACTTACCGTATTTTTCGCTCCATAACGCGCACTTTTTTCCTCCTTAAAAGGAAGGGGGAAAGTCTGTGCGCGTTATGGAGCGAAGTCACTGGCCGGCAGCGGGATCCCTCGGCTGCCACTGCAGTCGTAAGCAGAGGGATGCCTCTGCCTCTGGAGCCATGGCTCCCGGCGGGGCGGGAGAGGAACGGACAGCCCCAAAGCAGCGCTTTCGGGATGTCCGTTCCACCCCCCACCCCTCCGCGCCCACCAGGACAGCGGGAAAGGGGGCAGGAAAGGAATGGACAGCCCGAAAGCAGCGCTTTCGGGCTGTCCGTTCCTCCCCCGCCCCTAGAGAGCACAAGGAGGGAGGGAGGGAGATGCTCTCCCCCCCTCTCTCCTTCCATCCGTCTGTCCTTCCTTCCTTCTCTCTCTCTTCCCTCCCTCTCTCCCTCCTCCTTTCCCTCTCTCTTCCTTCCTTCTCTCTCTCTCTTCCCTCCCTCCCTCCCTCCCTCCCTCCCTCCCTCCCTCCCTCCCTCCCAGCCTTTTAGAGGAGGAAAACCAGAAAAAAATATTTTTCTTGTTTTCCTCCTCTAAAAACAAGGTGCACGTTATGGTCCGGTGCCATCCTTTGATCCTTATTTTATATATTAATTATTTACTATACGCTATAAATTAAAACAGAGTCTGTCCAGCTCTGATCAGGAGTTGATTTAAGTGCCTCCTGTATAGGCGCACCGAATTCTGATAGCATTGGCGCAGAATCTTGCCACCATAGCGGTGACATTTGGGTTAGAGTCTGAAAGGAGCCATTTTATATGCAGTTCTTCAGATCGTCCAGGTAGCTCATCAAATATCTTTAGGGTAGATTCATTTCGCAGGTCCCTATAAAGGGAGCAACGGAAAAATACATGGTCAATGGTTGCTTTTTTCATATAGTTTCTGGAATGAAGCAGTCCGGTCCAGCACTGCCCTTCTGATGCCCCTGATCTTGGGGGAATGTTTGTGTGTGGTGGGTGAGAATTAATAAAGTGCCCATCTCGAAACAGACCCATTGAATAGAATAGAATAGAATAGAATAGAATAGAATAGAATAGAATATATTTTATTGTCATTGTCCCCTTCGGGAACAACGAAATTACTTGGCTGCTCCATCCACCCAGATAGGGCACTCCACGCAAAAACAAAACAACTACAAAAACACTGATTAAAACCATACACACTGATTAAAACCATACAATGATAAAACATAACAGGTAAGATTAGATGACTTCAAAGTCCAGGCTTCCCATTCAAGGCTGAGATCGCTCTGGAGAAGAAGCTGTTCCTAAGACGGCTTGTTCTTGTCCTCATCGTCCTGTATCTCCGTCCCGATGGCAAGAGCTCAAAGAGACGGTGACCAGGATGTAATGGATCTTTTACTATGTCCAGTGCCTTTCTGTGGCACCTCATGGCATAAATCTGCTCTAAGGTGGAGCGCGAGCAGCCAACAATGCTGTCTGCTGCCTTAACAACTCTGCACAACCCCATCCTTTCCTGGGTAGTACAGCTTCCATACCACAAACATAAGCCATAAGTGAGCACGCTCTCAATGGCACAGTAATAGAAACAAATGTACATAAGTTGGTCATATCCATTAATTCCAGTGGGTCTACTCTGAGTAGGACTAACGTTGGCTGCAACCCAAGGATCTCCCAGGAAAGGAGAGGATTGCCTAGGGCACCACGCAGAACTCCCAAAGCTCCTGTTTGCTGTGTAATCATTGAATTACTGTGATTTGGTATCCTTGCTTACTACTAAGGCCAGGGCTAGCCAGTGTTTTTGGACTCCAACTCCCATCAGCCCCTGCCAGCACTGCCAGAGGTCAGAGGTGATGGGAGCTGTCAGTTAGCAGCATCCCAACGGCACCACATTGTCATACTTTAGTGGGGTGGAACAGGATTTATCCAGCAATTCAACTAGAAGGGTGAGCATTTTAGCAATTCACATTGTTCGCTGCCGTTGGGTTTTGTTTTGCTTCAATTGGCTTTTAATTGATTTTACCTGTTTTGCATTTTATCTTGTTGCTAAGTCGCTTTGAGACATTTTTTTTTGTATAAAGGGACTAACTAATGCAAGTGATTAATTATATGTACATACATAATCATACGTACACAAAGACAAACTGGGTTTGTCAGTGATTTACAGCTTACAAAAACGGATTGCATGACTTTAAAACTTAAACACCCGTAATTAAAAAGCACAATAAAACTGCCCTGTTTCAGCATTAAAAGACGCATTGGCTAACGCCATCTTAGATAACGCGGTTCAGAGAGAGATTTATTCCTTTTCCCCTCCTTTCCTTTAAAGGTGGCGGCAGTTGACCTCCTTGTACCAGGAGTCGGGGAACTATGCGGAGGCAGCCTGAGGGAAGACCGACCCGATTTTCTACAGTCCCGCCTACAGAGGTCAGGGAGAGGATTTCTGCTTCTGGCTTACTGTGGGGAGCTGTTGGACAGTTGGTCAAGGAGGGTCTGTTGAGGACGCCTGTGATTAAAGGGGAGAGGCCAGTCGTGTGTTCAGACAGAACAGATGCTTCTTGGGGGATGCATTCCTTGGCCAGACTCGTTGGTGCAATCTGTCCAATATGCAGAAATGCAATATATATATATATATATATATATATATATATATATATATATATATATATATATATATATTCGCCTTGTTGTCTTAAGTGCCTGTATTTCTATTCATCTTAATGCCCACCTATGAAAAACTCCTGTGTCCACTTTCGTTTCTTTTTGACGAATACGCGCGTATTCACAAAAGCAGTTTTCCTTAATATAAGGCCTTTTGTATAATAATAATAATAATAATAATAATAATAATAATAATAATAATTTATTATTTGTACTCCGCCCATCTGGCTGGGTCCCCCCAGCCACTCTGGGCAGCCTCCAACAGATATTAAAATACATTAAAATATCACAGGTTAAAAACTTCCCTAAACAGGGCTGCCTTCAGGTATTTTCTGAATGTCAGATAGTTGTTTATCTCTTTGACCTCTGCTGGGAGGGCGTTCCACAGGGTGGGCGCCACTACTGAGAAGGCCCTCTGCCTGGTTCCCTGTAGCTTTGCTTCTCGCAGTGAGGGAACCGCCAGAAGACCCTCAGCCCTGGATCTCAGTGTCCGGGATGAACGATGGGGGTGGAGATGCTCCTACAGGTCTACTGGACCGAGGCCGTTTAGGGCTTTCAAGGTCAGCACCAACACTTTGAATTGTGCTCGGAAATGTACTGGGAGCCAATGTAGATCTCTCAGGACCGGTGTTATGTGGTCCCTTATGTTGCTTTCATGATGTTTTCCCCTTGGTTCCACAGACTGGGGCTTGAAGACACCTACCAATGGTAAGGACGGCCAGGTATTGTTTGTTGGTCTATGGCTTTGTTCATAGCGTTTCCTGGGTGGATCCGATCCTCCTCCTTTGGGTGGTGCATCTGTCCAATGTTTTTGAGCTGTGATTTCTGCATTGCAGGGGGTGGGCTGGATGACCCTTGGTAGTCCCTTCCTACTCTGCAGAGCCAGTGTGGTGTAGTGGTTAAGAGCGGTGGACTCGTAATCTGGGGAACCGGGTTCGCGTCTCCGCTCCTCCACATGCAGCTGCTGGGTGACCTTGGGCTAGTCACACTTCTGTGAAGTCTCTCAGCCCCACTCACCTCACAGAGTGTTTGTTGTGGGGGAGGAAGGGAAAGGAGAATGTGAGCCGCTTTGAGACTCCTTCGGGTAGTGATAAAAGCGGGATATGAAATCCAAACTCCTCCTCCTCCTCCTCCTCCTCCTCCTCCTCCTCCTCCTCCTCTTCTTCTTCTTCTTCTTCTTCTTCTTCCATGATTCCAAACCTTTGCAGCCACCGACTGGTAGAGGGCAGAACAAATCCCTTTTCAGTCTCTTGTGGTGGAGCACAGATTTGCGATGGCCCATCATACCTGCTAAATGCATCAGTTGGGACATAGGACCATAGAACTGTAAAAGTAGAAAGGACTCTGAGGGTCATCTAGTCCAACCCCCTGCAATGCTGGAATCTCAACTAAAGCATCCATGACAGATGGCCACCCAACTTCCCGATGGAGACTTGTTGAATGACGTTCTTCTGCGTTCCTCCCCCTGGCACCCCCTGTCCTGCCTGAGAAAGTGAGTGACAGAGCTGTCATTCTCCCTCAGCGGGTGGCGCTGTGATCTAAACCACTGAGCCTCTTGGGCTTGCCGATCAGAAGGTCGGCGGTTCGAATCCGCGCGATGGGGTGAGCTCCCATTGCTCTGTCCCAGCTCCTGCCTACCTAGCAGTTCGAAAGCATGCCAGTGCAAGTAGATAAATAGGTACCGCTGTGACGGGAAGGTAAATGGTGTTTCCGTGCGCTCTAGTTTCCGTCACGGTGTTCCGTTGCACCAGAAGCAGTTTAGTCCTGCTGGCCACATGACCCGGAAAGCTGTCTGTGGATAAACACTGGCTCCCTCGGCCTGAAAGAGAGATGAGCGCCGCAACCTCATAGTCACCTTTGACTGGACTTAACCGTCCAGGGGTCCTTTACCTTTACCTTTACCATTCTACATCTTAAAGTAAATAAGTTGGGCAGAAACAAACCTTCGGAACGATTTTAGAGGGGGAAAGTGGTTGCTTGTCTTTGTCATTAGCTGCATTTGACATCTCCAGACAGGGCTCAGAATCTCCCCTACTTGAAAGCCCAGACAGCTGCTGTCAGTTAGTGTAGACAACCATTAGCTCAATCTCTAGCATCTCCAGGTATGACTGGGAGGCAACCCTAGAGAGCAGCTCCCGGTCAGGGCAAACAGTGCTAAGCTAGACGGACCAATTCTCTGACTCTGAATAAGACAACTTCCTCAGTTCCTGGAACCGAAATAGAGGCCTGCTGGATCAAACCAAGTATTGGTAAACATAACTGATCTGCCGCCTTGCATTCCAGGTACATAGACCTGCGTCGATTCGGATCAACCCCTCATGGTGGATTTGGAATGGGATTTGAGCGGTACCTCCGTTGCATCTTGGGAGTCGAGAACATCAAAGACGTCATTCCCTTCCCACGGTTTTCGCACTCGTGCATTTTGTAGCCTTTCCCGAAGATGCCACCATCGCTCGTTTTTACGAATCCATGCCCTGCTGCCCTGACGGCAAAACTGCAATGATGTCTGGAAAAATATACAGAGACAACACTCTCCCCATCCCCTTTTTTAGCATTGAATAATACTATGGTAAACTTCGCACCGAAGACATTTGAAACTGAGGATAGTTTTGTATTATTGCGTTGTTTATAAATCCGCAGAGCACTTTGCATTGTAGGACTCACTGACTGTTTTGGAGGCGGGGAGGGGAGAGGACAGTGGTCTTGTCTTTGGCCATAACTCGAACGAACAAAATTAAACTTTCACCAGGTGTCCATTCGTCTGCGAGAAGCGTTTGGGCGGACCACGGAGCTCTCAACGAGGAGGGATAAGAAGCAACACACCGTGAAGGTTGCAAGAGAGACGTCAACCGTTCCTCAAACATGGTGCCTTCCAGAATTTGTTGGGCTCCAACTCCCATCTTCCCTGACCATTTGCTATGCTGGCTGGGGTTCATGGCAGCTGGGAAACGAACCACTATTAGTGGTCCCCCGTAACTTTAGCATACTACTCGTATTCACCAGGGACTGTGTCCAATTCTGTGCTGATCTTGTACCAGTTCCCCTTCTGGTTTTTTAATATTTGCTGGAAGCCACCCAGAGTGGCTGGGGAGACCCAGCCAGATGGGCGGGGTACAAATAATAAATTATTATTATTGTTACTAGCGAAGAGCTTTTTCTCTCAGCAGGCATTTCAAGAACACTGTTCTTTCTCTTCTGGTTTTGCTGTTCGTTTTAGCTGAATTTATCTTTAATTTTTCTCTTTTTACGGTACAGGGGGATCCCGCCCCTTAATGCGGGGGCTCTGTTCCTGGCCACCCCATGTGTCAGTGGGATGCTCGCAAGTCTGTTCCTCCCCTGCCCCCTTTCAGTGCCCAAAATTGCACATGCGCCTGCTGTCGACTGTGTGCTGACTGTGTGCAAGTGGGGAGTTGTGGTTAAGAGCGGTAGACTCGTAATCTGGGGAACCGGGTTCGTGTCTCCGCTCCTCCACATGCAGCTGCTGGGTGACCTTGGGCTAGTCACACTTCTTTGAAGTCTCTCAGCCCCACTCACCTCACAGAGTGTTTGTTGGGGGGGGGGAGGAAGGGAAAGGAGAATGTGAGCCGCTTTGAGACTCCTTCGGGTAGTGATAAAGCGGGAAATCAAATCCAAACTCTTCTTCTTCTCTTCTTGCCTGTATGCCGCTTAGAGGCAACAGAGTTAAATGGCATATAAATTGTTGAAGTGAATAACAAGGGGGCAGCAAACTTTTTTAGCAGGGGGCTGGTCCACTGTCCCTCACACCTGTTTGGCCAGAAGGAATTTCCTCCGAATCCAGCGTGGCGGCAGAGCACCACCACAGAGAAGGCCTTGCTTCCGTTTTGCTGCTCAACGCCCGTCTGAAAGTCACGGCGTTGCCTGCAAGAGTCTCTCTGACTATCTCAAGGATTGTACGGGGAATTTGTTAGGGAAACCGAACTGCTGCATAAATTGAAATGACACCCTGATTGGATAAGAACCAGAAAGGGTTGAGCCAGCCATTCTCCCAAACATCCGCTTCATTCTTACACCCCGTCAGCGGTTAAAAGGCAGCAAAGAAGAAGAAGAAGAAGAAGAGTTTGGATTTGATATCCCGCTTTATCACTACCCGAAGGAGTCTCAAAGCGGCTAACATTCTCCTTTCCCTTCCTCCCCCACAACAAAACAAAGTAAAAAATTAAAAAAAAAATCCTTCCAGTAGCACCTTAGAGACCAACTAAGTTTGTTCTTGGTATGAGCTTTCGTGTGCATGCACACTTCTTCAGATACACTGAAACAGAAGTCACCAGACCCTTATATATAGTGAGAGGGTGGGAGGGGTATTACTCAGAAGGGTGGTGGGAATGGGTGAGAGGCTGATAGCTGTGGTAAACCTGTTGAAGACTGTTAACGACTGCAATTAGTTTTACAGGAAAAAGGGTATACACCAAAGGATAAATGGAAATAAATCTGACATCAGGAATCACAAGACAGAGAAACCAGTAGGAGAACACTTCAGTCTCCCAGGACACTCTATACAAGATCTCAAAGTAGCTGTTTTATTGCAAAGGAATTTCAGAAATAGACTGGAAAGAGAAGTTGCTGAATTGCAACTCATTACCAAGCTTAAAACCATGGAGAGACCTGGTCTGAACAAAGACATTGGATTCTTATTTCATTATACATGACAAAGCTATTTTTTTACCTTCTCACCCCTTGCTTTTTCCTGTAAGACTAATTGCAGTCGTTAACAGACATAGGGAGTCACATCCGGCCCCTGGACCTGAGATTCCCACCCCTCTGAACTAACTGCACATCATATAATTTTGTGTATCAGGATTTCAGACTAGTCATAGAGTTGGAAGGGACCCCAAGGGTCATCTAGTCCAACCTCCTGCAATGCAGGAATCCAACCTCTGCTTAAAAACCAATAATAATAATAATAATAATAATAATAATAATAATAATAATAATTTATTTATACCCTGCTCATCTGACTGGGTTTCCCCAGCCACTCTGGGCGGCTTCCAACAAAAGATCAAAAATACACTAAAACATCAGTCATTAAAAACTTCCCTAAACAGGGCTGCCTTCAGATGTCTTCTAAACGTCAAATAGTTGTTTATTTCCTTGACATCTGATGGCAGGGCATTCCACAGGGAGGGCGCCACCACTGAGAAGGCCCTCTGCCTGGTTCCCTGTAACCTCACTTCTCGCAGTGAGGGAACTGCCAGAAGGCCCTCGGAGCTGGACCTCAGTGTCCAGGCTGAACGATGGGGGTGGAGACGCTCCTTCAGGTATACTGGACCGAGGCCATTTAGGGCTTTAAAGGTCAGCATCAACACATTGAATTGTGCTCGGAAACGTACTGGGAGTCAATGTGGGTCTTTCAGGACCGATGTTATATGGTCTTGGCGGCCACTCCCAGTCACCAGTCTAGCTGCCACACCCAAGAAAGGAGAGTCCACCACCTTCCAAGGGAGTCTGTTCCACTGTAAAACAGCTCTTAACGTCAGAATTTTCTTCCTAGTGTTCATTCAGAATCTCCATTCTTGAAACTTAAATCCCTGGGCTCAACTCCTACCCTTTGGAGCAGCAGAAAGGAAGTTTGCTCCATCCTCCATGTGACAGCCCTTTAGATATTGGAAGATCTTGAAATTATTTTTTTTTAAAGTAGTTGGCAGGTGGATCTGGAATTCTAGAGCGATGTCGTTTCCTTAACACCTCCCACTGAACTCCTCCGTGTCCTGGTTCAAACAGCTTATCGGTGACATCTTGCCATGATAGACTGGTATGTTTTGTTTTGTTTTGACTCGTAGACAATCCTGACGCGATCAATCAAAGGATGACTCCTAGGCCTTAACTCTTAAATTTGGGGCGGTTGCTTAAGAGGCCTCTCCCTCAGTTTCCCCATTTGCATGATGGGGATAATGATGCCTTGATGTAAGGGAGCGTTCGTGGAACTTTTAATTAAGAGGGATTTTATTTTATTTTTTGGCAGGCAAGGCCTGCCCTTTCGCAGTGCAACAGGGAGAGGAAAGTTCCACGCTTGGAAACCTGCAGTCTTGGCTTCCTCTGTTAAAACGCTTGTGCAATATTTCGATCCATTCTTTCCCGATGAGGAACAAATGCCAATTGTAAGTTCGCTGTCATTGGAAAAGCATGCCAATATTCTGACTGGGCGTGTGGAAAGAGCTGCTGGGAGGGGAGTAATTCTCCAATTTAGCCAAAGGTTCTTTGCATAGGTACAATATTTCTTTCCATCCTTCCTCCAAACACAGAGCAGCATACAGGCTTCCTTGTTTATCTTCGCAACAACCCTTTGCAAGTGTCCTTATTTTCCAAGGACAGTCCTAGATTGACAGAAGCCGTCCCGGTTTCTGATTTGATCCTGGAATGAGGTGGCACTGTGGGTTAAACCACAGAGCCTAGGGCTTGCCGATCAGAAGGTCAGCGGTTTGAATCCCTGCGACGGGGTGAGCTCCCGTTGCTCGGTCCCAGCTCCTGCCAACCTAGCAGTTCGAAAGCACATCAAAGTGCAAGTGGATAAATAGGAACCGCTCTGGCGGGAAGGTAAACGGCGTTTCCGTGCGCTGCTATGGTTCGCCAGAAGCGGCTTAGTCATGCTGGCCACATGACCCAGAAGCTGTACGCCGGCTCTCGGCCAATAAAGCGAGATGAGCGCCGCAACCCCAGAGTCGGACACGACTGGACCTAATGGTCAGGGGTCCCTTTACCTTTACCTTTACCATTAGGTCCAGTCGCGGATGACTCTGGGGTTGCGGCGCTCATCTCGCTTTATTGGCCGAGGGAGCCGGCGTACAGCTTCCGGGTCATGTGGCCAGCATGACTAAGCCGCTTCTGGCGAACCAGAACAGCGCACGGAAACGCCGTTTACCTTCCCGCCAGAGCGGTACCTATTTATCTCCTTGCACTTTGACGTGCTTTGGAACTGCTAGGTTGGCAGGAGCAGGGACCGAGCAACGGGAGCTCACCCCGTCACGGGGATTCAAACCGCCGACCTTTTGATCGGCAAGCCCTCGGCTTTTCCTTAGGACATCTCTATTTTCATCAGAGAAATGTTGGAAGCTATGGAGTTATGCGACCCCCGAGCCAAGGAGATAAGTAACTATACAACCTTTAGAAGACACCCAAAGGCAGCCCTGTACAGGGAAGTTTTAGATGTTTGTTGTTTTATTATGTTTTTTATATATGTTGGAAGCCGCCTGCTGTGGCTGGGGCAACCCAGTCAGGTTGGCAAGGTATATTATTCTTATTATGGAATAGGACGTCCCTGTTTTCACCGTTGAAATGTTGGAGGGCATGCTTTGAGGTAGGTTAGGTTGAAAGAGAGAGGGTGGACCCAGTGAGATTCATGTCTGAGTGGGTCACCCCAGTCCTAGACTGAGACTCTAGCTATTGCACCTGCCACAGGTCCAACTCTGGCGAGGTTCCCATTCTGGTGATGCTGCATATATGTTGGGTGGTATTCAGCCACGGTTTACTCAGAGCAGACACCTTAAAATGAATGGGCCTATCTTGAGTAGTGCTCATCAATTAAAAGTTTTAATTGAATGCCACACAAATCTTTAAAAAACAGCAACACCAGGAACTGTGAGCCTCCCTTGTCTGTCATAGCAAAGAGGGGCCCCAGCTTGCTCTGTCACAGGGCAGGAGTTGTGGGGCAGAGGGGAGGAAAAACACAATTTCCTTTGCAATTTTGAAGGTTTGGTTGGCACTGCTAGGCTGCAGCCTCTCAGCACCAAAGCCATACGTGTGTTCTGTGTTTTCAGGACGGGAACAAATTGAGCTTCTTCACAAAGGTAACCCAAATTCTCAACTGGAAAAAATAAAACGCCTCAGTTTTGCGACCTGCATAAATTAAGCAGGTGGAAGCACTCTCATTTATTCTACCTTTTGCATGTGTGTACATACTTTTGTCCTGTTTCTGATAGTAAGGGGCAAGGGGGGCGAGGAGATATACAGACCTCATCCAGCCACCCTGGAAAAATGTCATTCATGCATTGGTATCAATGAGGGCTAGAAACTTGCTCTTTTTAATGCATGCACACATGCCCGCTTTTGGGAAGCTGAACCACCTTTAGGGGTGGTGGTGGTTGTTTTGCTTCAGCGTACAGTGGGATCTCGGTTTTCGAGCATCTCGGACGCCAAACGTTTCGGATCCCGAACGCCGAAAACCCGGAAGTAGTTGCTTCCGTTTTCAAACACGCCTCGGAAGCCGAACGGCTTCCGCTGTGTGTTTTTCAATTTTCAAACCCAGACCCTTCCTGTAAACCCTCTAACTCTTGTTTGTCTTCTAACACAAGAGAGAGGTCCCTTTCCAGCCTTTAACCGTGACCGGGTACGCTTTTATTCCTGAGCTATATGAGAAACTCCCCCTTGTGTCCAGTACCAGGGGTCTAACCTCTATAGAACCCCTACTGACAAGCTTGCCTCTTCCCTGAGGTAACTTAGTGACAACCTGGGTCGTTTCTCCCTTTTTAGCCCTCTCAGCGACCTTCGTACTCACTACCTTTCCGTTCCTTTTTGAGAGAAAGTATAGTCTTTTAAAAGGTTATTCCCCACCTGGGCCTTTCATGTACTTTGGCTGGATAGTGATTCAGACGACTTTCATGTTTGGCACTTTAAAGATGCAACTTCTTTATTGTTTGAAAGCGTAATGGTTGCAGTCAGGCTTAGCGTGTACAGACTTAATTTTCAGAGTAAATATCTTTGTTTTTATACATATAACCAATAACAATCCATCTCCCTAACCTAATCCTACTCCCTCAGCTTCTTCTCCTACACCACCCCACACTCCCTCTTCCAAAACCCCTTCTCAACTGAATAAACGACTGCCCATTCTCCTCCAACAGTCAGCCGCCCCCCCTCATGGAATGTTCAGTCAGTCAAGCCTAGAGTCTGAGTTAACCCTTGATGGGTTATTTTGAAAAGTAAAGAACAAACAGTGCAAAAACGTTACACACCACCTTTAGGGGTGGTGGTGGTTGTTTTGCTTCAGCGTACAGCGGGATCTCGGTTTTCGAGCATCTCGGACGCCAAACGTTTCGGATCCCGAACGCCGAAAACCCGGAAGTAGTTGCTTCCGTTTTCAAACACGCCTCGGAAGTCGAACGGCTTCCGCTGTGTGTTTTTCAATTTTCACCGTTTGAATTGCCGACAGCCCTTTGCACCTCGGTTGTCGAATGTTTTGGAAGTCGAACGGTCTTCTGGGACAGATTACATTTGACAGCCGAGGTTCCACTGTACTTATAACAAAACGCACACCGCTCTACTTAAATAACAGTACAGTGGTACCTTGGGTTAAGAACTTAATTCGTTCCGGAGGTCCGTTCTTAACCTGAAACCAGGGACGTCTTAGCCATAGAGGCTAGTGGCGCGGTGAACCACGACGCGCAGCGATCAGCCTCCCTCCCTCCCTCCCTCCTTCTGTCCCTCTCCGTCTGGTGAGCGCACCCTGCCCGGGAGGCGGGCACAATCCCCGGCACCTGCCCCTCCTCTTGGCGCCGCAATTGGTCGCCAGAGTGCTTCTCCAGCCTGCCACTGCGCAGGACTGGAGGAGGGCACGGGGCGGCCAGGAAGGCAGGAGGAGGCGACCGGTGGCGAGCCGGGTGCGCAGCGATCAGCCTCCATCCCTCTGTCCCTCTCCGGCTAGTGTGCCGCCCTACCCGGGAGGCGGGTGCGATCCCCGGCGGCCACCCCTCCTCTTGGTCGCCGCTGCCCGCCCAGAGGGAAAGGTGGGCGTGGGGGGCACCGGAGGGATCCTTGCACCAGGGAGCCAGATAGGCTTAAGAAAGCCCTGACTGAAACTGTTCTTAACTTGAGGTACCACTTTAGCTAATGGGGCCTCCCACTGCCGTCGCGCCACCACCACACAATTTCTGTTCTCATCCTGAAGCAAAGTTCTTAACCCGAGGTACTATTTCTGGGTTAGCAGAGTCTGTAACCTGAAGCGTCTGTAACCTGAAGCGTCTGTAACCCGAGGTACCACTGTATCTCCATATAGAGGGGAAATATTATTTGTGCAATGGCAGCCTGGGTCCAATAGATGGCACAAGTCGTCATTATTGTTTTTTAAAAGTGCAAAATCAGTCTCTTTGCTGTACAGTATTTGAAAGGTGATTTTGCTTTTCTGTACTGCTTTGAGCGACTTGGATGGATGTAAGCTACTGCTGGCATGTTCATTGGCAGCTGGGCTAGCTCAGTTGGTAGAACACGAGACTCTTAATCCCAGGGTCATGAGTTTGAGTTGCACATCGGGCAAAATTTGTACAGAGCCTGCGCAAAATGAGGTTCCCACACCCAGCCGCTCGACAGACAGAGGACTTAGAATGGTCCAAGGTGTGCGGCACAGCGGAGCCTAACCTGATCGCGGCTCCCCTTTTCACACGAAGAAGCTCTGGGAATTGTATTTCTTGAAAAATGCCGGTTTGAGCAATGCGCGCGGTTGACCCCACGTGTCTGTGACCAACCCTCAAGAAATGACGTGGCAGGAATGGAGAAGTGGGTGACTTTGGGGAAGGTGTCGGGACTTCCTCTGTAGATACCTGGACGAGTTGTTTGCAGCTGGGTTTGTGGGTAGCTAGGTGTTCCTGCATTCGTGTAGTGGTCTGCCGGTCATGGGAAGGGGGGAGTCAAAGACCTGTTACGATTTCTGCAACAGGGTCCTTGCCTCCAGCGTCCTGGAGCCGACCACTCAGCATAAAAAGAGGTGGTCCAGCGCCGAGAGCCTTCTGGCGGTTCCCTCGCTGCGAGAAGCCAAGTTACAGGGAACCAGGCAGAGGGCCTTCTCGGTGGTGGCACCCGCCCTGTGGAACGCCCTCCCACCAGATGTCAAAGAGAAAAACAACTACCAGACTTTTAGAAGACATCTGAAGGCAGCCCTGTTTAGGGAAGCTTTCAATGTTTAATAGATTATTGTATTTTAATATTCTGTTGGAAGCCGCCCAGAGTGTGGGGAAACCCAGCTAGATGAGCGGAGTATAAATAATATATTATTATTATTATTATTATTATTATTTTAAGCCGCGGTGTGCTCCAAAGCGAAACATTTAGGAGCGCTGAAAACACGGTATGTAAGTTCTGTTACGTACAATGAAACTTCAGGGGAAACATGCTTTAAGTCACTCCGAAAGAGGGTATCGGAGCTATGCGCACAGAAAATAGATCTAGTAGAAAGGAGATGTGCACTGATTGTTGCAATGCAGCCCTAATTATTATTTTATAATTATAAGGGTTATGGTATAATCTTAAATACCGGTATAATCTAAGGAGATGCATGGCTGTCACCATCAGGAAATATCCTGGACTACAGTGGTACCTCTGGTTAAGTACTTAATTCGTTCCGGAGGTCCGTTCTTAACCTGAAACTGTTCTTAACCTGAAGCACCACTTGAGCTAATGGGGCCTCCGGCTGCCGCTGCGCCGCCAGAGCACAATTTCTGTTCTTATCCTGAAGCAAAGTTCTTAACCTGAAGCATTATTTCTGGGTTAGCGGAGTTCTTAACCTGAAGCGTATGTAACCTGAGGTACCACTGCACTGGCATTGCTGCTACACTACCGTGTGTGAGAGAGAGAGGGATAGAGAAAGAGGCTTAAAATGCAACGCTCACTGTCCAAAGTTGGCAATGCAGAATCACAGAATTGTAGAGTTGGATGGGACCCTGAGGATCATCTAGCTCAACCCCAGGCAATGCAGGAACTTGTAGCTGGGTGGAGTTCATAATACTACAAATTGGAGACATCCAATAAAGCTGAACAATGGGAGATTCAAGACAGATGTGCAACGTATTTGAACTACTCAGGAGAGATGCAAAAAGGTTCTGCTCTGTGCAGCATACTGTATTGTTAAACTATGGAACTCGCTGCTGCAGGAGGTAGTGCTGACCACCAGCTTGGATAGCTTTGAAAGAGGATGAGGCAGATTCATGGAAGAGAAGGTTACCGGTGACTACTAGCCACAATTTCATCATCACCCAGCCAGATGGGCGGGGTATAAATAATAAATTATTATTATTATTATTATTGGTTAATTCCATGCATCTTCTCAAAGTGGTGTACAAAACACAAGAACAGCTACCAAACAGTTAAGAACAAAAACAGGAAACGACAGCAGATAATATTTTTTTTTAACAATACAAAGGTGGCAGAGACTTATCCAGCTGGCGAAGCTTGTTAGTGGTGGGGGGGTGTCTCAAAATGTTTCAGAAATTGCAGATAGCGAGCACCTGTCATCATAGCGGAAACGCTCCTTCACATAACAGGGGCAGCCACACTAAAAGCCCTGCTCCGAGTTTCTGTCTCTGTCTTCTGCCTCCGCAGTTGGAGACGCCAAATCTCTATATCAGGGGGTCAGCAAACTTACCACGCCTCGGGCGGGTGTCTCCGGCGCACTTCCGGGTCGGAGAAGCACCGGAAATGGCTTGTGCTCATGTGCACGGGCCTCCTCCGACCCAGATGTGCACCAGAAATAACTCTTGCGCATGTGCACAAGCTATTTCTGGTGCTCCTCCGACCCGGAAGTGGGCAGCCGCGCAGCGACGGTAAGAGCGGGTGGCGGGGGTCGGATAAACAAGTCCCTTGGGCCTTATCCGGCCCGCGGGCCTTAGTTTGGGGACCCCTGCTCTATATCCTTGTTGGTGGAAATTGCAGGTGGACAGAGTGATTTTGCGCTTAGGTCCTCCTTGTGGGATCCCTCTTGGCATCTAGCTGGCCACTGTGAGAACAGGGTGCTGGGCTAGATGATTCACCAGCCCAGGCTCTTCT
Source organism: Darevskia nairensis (assembly GCA_034642065.1). Lineage (NCBI taxonomy): Eukaryota > Metazoa > Chordata > Lepidosauria > Squamata > Lacertidae > Darevskia > Darevskia nairensis. The sequence continues at coordinate 186,718 of JAWWNI010001130.1, read as the reverse complement.
TCTGTTTGTATTCTCCAGTCTTCTCCAGCCTTAGGTTTAGCAACTGTACCGGCTGGCAGTGCTCACAGGGGGCCAGCTCAATATTAAGTAGGTGCCTTTATTATACTGTGTGTGTGTGTGTGTGTGTGTGTGTGCGTGTGTGCGTGTGCTTGTAACAAAACTCTTCCACCCAGACACGCAATTTCCTTATTATTTTCCTTGCCGATTTTATCTACCTTTTGATAGCTTTAATGCACCTACTTTGTTTTTTAACGTCTCCAGGTTTTACTGGCATTTTCTTATGAATGTTTTATATTAGGTAAAGCTGCTATTGTGCCAATAAAGGATGAATGGACGAGAAAGGTAAAAAAAGCTGCTCGCGAGGTTCTTTTTGCATCAAGGGGCATTAAGCACTTGTTAAATTTAAAGATAAATAGCCTGTTCTGTATCCGTATTTTCCTACAACAAGATGACATGGCAATTCATAAAAAGGGTTCTGAATCTCTTTCTCACTCCCTTCTGCATACTTTCTCCAGTGCCTAAATCAGCCTTCGTGAGCTGTTTCGGAGTACAACTCCCATCAGCACCAGCCGGCACACGCTGATGGGAGTTGTAGTCCAAAACGGCTGGAGGGCACCAAGTTGACAGACACCGGTCTAAACCGATTCATGCAATGCAGGGGGTTGGACTGGATGACCCTTGGGGATCCCTTCCAACTCTACGTCTGTGATGAACCATGCCTCTGGCCCCTTTTAGGGCAGTGGTTGTTGAGTGAAGGAGCAGGAGAGGGGGATGTCTCTTTAATTTGGGGGTGGGTGGAGTCGAATGCGATGTTTGCACAGCACGGCTGCCTGGAGCTTCTAATAATAACACAAATTAATCCTATAGCGGGTATATTGTGTCTGGGTTTTCTGGACCAAGAAATGCATTTATCTAAAAAAAAACGGGGGGCAGCTGCTGTCATAAGGGCATCAGAGGAGCCTTGCTGGATCTGACCAAAGGCTCTAATCCTGCATTGTTTTTATCACATGGCCCAGGCAGATGCCTCCAAAAAGCCCGCAAGGAAGACACAAATTCATTAGCCTTGTTTGGCTGTTTTCCCCCCAACAATTGGTATTCAGAGGCACGCAGCCTATGATCCTGGAGGTAGTAGCCATTTATAGCCTTCACCTTGGTGAAAATGACTCTAACCCGCTTTTGAAGTCCACGGCCATCATGTGGCAGTGAGTTCCATGGTTTCAAATTACGGCCTTTCAGAAGGAAGAAGCAAATATTTCTGGGATGCCTCCATGGTGTTTTGGCCATCGGTGTGATATGGAAAGGCGGGGTTAAGATTTCATACGAAATATATTCCCCACTTACTGCCTGTCCCAGATTTAAGCACCTGACATTTGCTGCTTGAGTCTGTGTTTTAGCAGTAATTAATCTTATCAATATGAACTTTTTTTTTTAACTGAATAAAAACTTTATTTTAAATTCTAAACTGCTCTTCCCCCAAATGTGTCATTACTGCTGTGGCTTTTGTTTTTGTTTTTACAGATGAAATAGTTTTTACTGTTGATATTCTTACTGCAATATTCTTACTGGCAGTATTTTATGGGAAGCAATTCATAAATGGAATAATGGATAAATAAAAGTATTATTATTGTTATTATTATTATGCTAGGCAATGATAACAATGTCTTTGAAATAATAATAAATATAATATAGTGTTTTCTTAAGCAATAATATTTGTAAGGATGCGGGAGAGGGCCTTATCGGTGGCTGCTCCCAGATAACTTTGGAATTCGCTCCCTAAACCAGCTCCTTCCTTGTTGTCCTTTTGGCGGCACGTAAAGATGACCTTGTTCCAGTAGGCTTTGAAGAAAGTTTTTTTAAGCAGAGTTTGGGATATCCATCTGTCATGGATGCTTTAGTTGAGATTCCTCCATAGCAGGGAGTTGGACTGGATGACCCTTGGGGTCCCTTCCATCTCCACAATTCTAGGATTCTATGAAAGGGCTGGTGCTGTGCTGTGCTTTATTGTAATTGTATGTTTGCGTGCTTACAGGTATATAAGACATATTAAAGGTAAAGGGTCCAGTCGTGACTGACTCTGGGGTTGCGGCGCTCATCTCGCATTATTGGCCGAGGGAGCCGGCGTACAGCTTCCGGGGTCATGTGGCCAGCATGACTTAAGCCGCTTCTGGCGAACCAGAGCAGTGCACAGAAACGCAGTTTACCTTCCCGCCAGAGCGGTACCTATTTATCTACTTGCACTTTGACGTGCTTGCGAACTACTAGGTAGGCAGGAATAGCATATATTACACACACATGTATAATACACATATAATATTCTATTAATTGCTTCCCAACCCACTTTTTACCTGCTCTTATTTTTATCTGTAAGTTGCCTCCAGTCCCTGCCCGGGGAATCAGGCAGGGTGAAAATAAATATATCACAGTCTTTCTCCATGCCGTAATTGTGCCCTTCCCAGCATCATTGATCAAATGTTTATTATTATTTAATTTATTATTATTATTATTATTAATTATCATCATCATCATCATCTTTAATGCCGCTGTGGCTCTTTTCCCACGCGTCACCGATCACCGCGGCAACAACAAGGCGACTCCGCTCGGCCTTTTTTTGGCAAGGCGCTCTGTTTCCAAACAAGTGCGTTTTTGGCCAGCCTGCCAGGTAGGCGGGGTGCGCTTGGAGAGGGGTGGGGAGAGCGAGCTCCAGAGGCGGCGAGGAGTTTCCTGCTTGCCGAGCCGCCCAAGGGGTCGGTCGGGGAGCGCGCACGAGAGAGAGAGAGAGGAGGCAGGGCAAGGGCGCTCGCTCGCTCGCAGCATCATCCCTCGCTCCCTGCTCTCCCCTCTCCGGGAAGGGAAGCAGGAAGGGGGACTCTTCCCTCCCCAGGAAAGGCGAAGGCGGAGGACAACAGCGAGCCGGCAGACAGAAGCGCCACTGTGGTCCGGGGATGGAGAAGGAGGCGGCCCGGGGAGCAGCCGCCGGGGACGGATGGCTCTTCTGCGCTGCGGGCGGAGGCGCAGAGCGCGCAAGGGGCGATCGGGAGCTGCCACGGGCCGGCGCCGCTGAATGGCCATTGTGAGCCGGGCGAAGGCGCAGCCGAGAGCGGGCCAAAAGGAGGCAGGGAGGAGGCGACCCGGCCGCGGGCCACTCGGCGCTGAGCTCCAGGAGCAGGCGGAGGCGGCCAGCGCCCCTGTGCGCCCCCGCGCAGCATGAGCGGAGCCGGAGGCGGCGGCGGCGAGGTGGTCTGCTCGGGCTGGCTGCGCAAATCGCCGCCGGAGAAGAAGTTGAGGAGATACGTAAGTCCGGAGGAAGCGGGGCGGTTGGAAACAAACGGACAAGGAGTGTGTGAGTGAGAGAGAGAAAGAAACCGGGAGAGGCCGATCTGGGGCTGTGCCCAAGCGGGAGTCCAGGATTGTGTGTGTGTGCGCGCGCGCGCGTGTGTGTGTACAATTGCAACATCCAGAATTGTTCGGATGGGCGTGCGCAATTGCAAAGTCCTGGATTGTTTGTTTGTTTGTACGTGTGGTTTGCAAAAGTCCAGGATTGTGCATGTGTTGGTGCGTGTGTGTGGTTGCTAGGTCTTGGGATTGTGTGCCCATAATTGCAACGTCCAGGATTGTTTGTGTGTGTGTAGCTACAAAGTCCTAGTTTGTTTCGGGAGCGGGGGAAATGCAAGGTATTGGATTGCGTGTCCAGGATTGTGTGTGTAAATTGCAAAGCTCAGGGTTGTGTGTCATCGCAATGTCCAGGATTGTGTACGTGTACCGGTAATTGCAAAGTCTAGGGTTTTGTGTTGTGTGTGTGCAGTTGCAAAATCACGGTGCAAGCATGTATCTCCCCCCCTTCCCCCGCCGCCGCCGCCCCAATAGCTTGTCCTTAGTTGAAGGTTAGTTAGCGGTGAAAATGATCAAGGCGGGGGGCGAGCCGCGTCGCTGGGGTTGGTTGGGTTGCTGCTTGTCCAGACGGGATCGATCGTGTCCCGCGCAAGCTGTCATGAGCCCCGGTCCCAAACAAGAAAAGGGCGAGAGAGAGACGGAGGGCTGGTTTGGGATCAGTTCGGAAAGCCAGCCTCCCTCCCTTCCTCTCGGTGCCTTCTCAGATCCACACCCGTTTGTCGCTTCTCCGCGGAGAGAAGCAGGTGCGGGGAGCAAACCAACCCAACATTGTTCCCTAAAAGTCGGTGCTGCGTGCCTTCGGTGGGGGTCTGGCTTCGATTTTGCCCGGCTTTTAATCCGGTGTAGGGGTGTGTTTCTAGGTAGGACGGGTGTTTGTATATCATCACAATGATATTCGGCGGTTTCTCCCCCCACCAATTCATTTTGTCCCTTTCCGTCTCTGCTTTTGAGGTCATTTCCAGAGGTGCGAATTCGGATCAGGGTTGGACCCGGGTGCGTAAGAACAGCAATTAAAAACACACATACACAACGCTTGCCTGCCTAAATTTCGAGAGTGACTTCCAAAAAACGAAACAACGGGACGGCAGACTCGCCGCTTTTGGGGGTGGGGTGTGGAGAGGCGGGCAATGGCGAGCGCGCGCGTAAGCATCCCTTCCCATGCCGCTCCGGAGTGACTCCGGATCTCAGGGCGGAGCTGCGGATCCAAGCGGCGCTGGGCGTCGTCGCCAAGGTTGGCTTGGGCAGCAGCCGCCACCTGGGCGGAGAGCGGCTTGGCCTGTTCCCGGCTGCGCTGCTCCGGCTGCTACAGGTGCGGACTGGGAGGGGCGGCGGCGGCTTGTTTTCGCTGTTTGGGCTGGTGCGCTCCGGGAGCGTCTGGCTGCTGCTGCGGGCGCGCCTCCGCCTCGGCCCGCCTCTGCGCGCGCCCCCTGGCGGCCTCGGCTGGGAACGCGCGTGGCCGGGTTCGCGCCGTATGAACCCGGTTCCGTCGGCCCGCCCCGTCTTAACAATGCCGATTTAAAGCGGCATGGCGACGCTTTAAGCATCCGCGGCTCTCCCACCCCATGGGGAGAGTGAATCCCCAATAATTTTTTTTAGAAAAGCATTGAAAGTGCACAAATTAACCGAGATTCGATTCGATTTGTGGAATTTGTATACCCGCAGGTCTGCCTGCCCTCTGTAACGTTTCCAAAAAAAGCTCAACCTGAGGTCATCTACCCAACCCCCTGCAATCCAGGATTTTTTTTTTTTTTGCCCAACGTGGACCTCGAACCCACGACCCTGACTTTAAGAGTCTCATGCTCAGTGCTGCTGAGCTATATAGCCCTTTAGGAGGGCTATAGGGAGAATAGATTAGAAATTTATTGCGGCTATAAGCCCATATAAATATATCAACATAAACGTAAACATACATAAAACAAACCATATAACACATAAATACAGAGATACCACAGTAGCTGTATATCGTACCACGGCCGTCAAAAGTAACCATCACTCAGAGATATTAAAACTGCAATCTAAAAGGAAAAAAGGCGAAAGACCTTTAGTAGTTATGTAATTGGCCATTTCGCCTTTTTTGGGACAAAACTGGGAGGGCTATAGGTTCTCCCACCCCTGTGGGAGAGAGAACAAAAAAACACATGCACACAAAAAAACAACAACTTTGTGTTTGTTTGTCCCCGCCTTTGACGTAGAAAAAAGCTTGCCATTTCTGTCTCTCGACAGCTGTCTGTCAAACAAAAATCCAGCATGCTGCTCTAGAGGTGGTCACTGACCGGCTTCTGTTGGATTTTGAGCAATGGTGATTTCTGGAGTCATTTCCCCCCAAAATGGAGGCCTCTTGTGTTTGTGTATGCACACAAATTAAACAGCAGACAGTGGACATATTGTAGTACAGCCGTGTCGTTCAGCCGTGCGCTCCAGTATGTGTGAGGAGCCATTAGATATTTGTCATTGCTTGTTTTTGAAGAATTCCTCGTTGAGTCATGGAGTCTCTTAAGTGTTTCTGAGGGCATTTTCTGTGTTGATATACAATGCTAAAGCATCTCCCGACTTAGGCCCTATTCCATGGGTAGGCAAACTAAGGCCCGGGGGCCGGATGCGGCCCAATCGCCTTCTAAATCCGGCCTGCGGACGGTCTGTGAATCTCCGTGTTTTTACATGAGTAGAATGTGCCCTTTTATTTAAAATGCATCTCTGGGTTATTTGTGGGGCCTGCCTGGTGTTTTTACATGAGTAGAATGCATGCTTTTATTTAAAATGCATCTCTGGGTTATTTGTGGGGCATAGGAATTCGTTCATTTCCCCCCCCCCCAAAAAAAAATAGTCCGGCCCCCCACAAGGTCTGAGGGACAGTGGACCGGCCCCCTGCTGGAAAAGTTTGCTGACCCCTGCCCTATTCTCATGATAAATGGAGCGAGGGTCTGTCTCCGAGAACCCCAGTTCCTTCTCCCTCTCTCTCCTCATCCCTGCACGGGATCCGGAACTGGCTTCAAGGTGAGGGATTATGACTCAGCCTGCAACTCTTGGCTGCCATGACTCCTCCGCTGACGGCGAAATTGCACCAGCTTCGGGGTGATGGATTAAATTGCTGAGTCTCTGATGCCGTTAGTCGAGATGTGTTGCTGGCTGTGCCGCTAGATTCTGGGGTTCGTTAGAAAACGGATCTGAAACTGCCAGTGTTGTCGTGACTTGAATGTTCAGGGGGGCAGGAGAGGATATATTGTTTATTAATATCCTTCCTAACTTGCGCTAGAAAGTTCCTTTCCTTAGTAGAGTTTTACATTCCTCTTTAAAACGCACAGTGGATAACTGGTTGCAGGCTTGTACTGTAAGCCTCTCACTATTATATTATCTGTTTTAGACTGGATTGTACGTTCCTGGTAAGTTCCCTTAAACCCCTCTTAAAAGAATAAAGACGCCACGATCTTATTCAAAGTCAGTAAAAGAAGTTTACTTATATCTGGCAGAGCACAGAGTGATCCCTGAAGGCAGACTTAGTTGCAAAGTATATTCATTTGGATCCATCCCATATGGCAGTGATGGCCAAACTTGGCCCTCCAGCTGTTTTGGGACTACAACTCCCATCATCCCTAGCTAACAGGACCAGTGGTCAGGGATGGTGGGAATTGTAGTCTCAAAACAGCTGGAGGGCCAAGTTTGGCCACCACTGCTATGTGGGGATAATCCCAGTGTCCTCTGTTGTCTGGAAGCTGAAAAAGCTGCTCCAACGACGGAGGAAGTCAAAAAGAGAGAGTGTTCAGCGTGCCTTGCCCTTTTGTTACCTGGACAGGTAAGATCACGCCCACCTCTAGTCACATGCAAAGGAAGTATGTCCCAGCCAGGAGGAAACAGGAAGTTTTTGACTGGCTGGACCAGACATTCCCCTGCATGTCCACTCTAGGAAAACAAGGAATGTTGTACTTGACTGCTACTTATGTATCACATCCCACAGCCACATCTCAAAAAGGGGATTACAGAGTGGGGAAAGAGGGGCACACAGGGGTGATGGAATCCATATCACCACCAGCTAAACATTGTGGTGTATTACAGGGTGGATAAAAATCAATGATTTTTTAAAAAAAATCAAAAAAATCGGATTTTTTTGATTTAAATCGGATTTTTTTGATTTAAATCGGATTTTTTTGATTTAAATTGGATTTTTAAAATAAAATGCTTTTGGAGGGAAAATCTTTCTAAATATAGTCTTCTATTTAAGTTACATTGTAGCCCAAAGGCTATTCATCAGGAAATAAGGATTTGTTTTAAGTTTATCAAGTGTGCTAAAACTCAGTCTAAGTTTTTTTAAAAAAATGTTTAACCACATCAGTTAACAAACATGGATACATATGCTATCATGCTATTGTTTTAGTTAAATAAATTGTTTAAATGGTTATTAAGGAAATGATTATTTTTCTCCTTCCAATAAAGTACAGCAGAAAAGTTGTCCAAATATAAACAGTTAACTTATTAAACCTCACCATAATTTCATAATTATCTGTCTATGTATTTCTAGTAGTATAACCAAATCAGTAATTTTTGATATAACTGTAAAAACTACTCTGAAAATTTATTATTCCAAAAATGAAACCTTCATATGGTTGTAAATATTAAGATTATACCAGCAAGAATGAGTCTTTCTGTAAAAAAAATATTTAAATCAAGTCTTACTGACTAGTGATTTAAATCAAGCCTTAACTGACTAGTGATTTAAATCGTGATTTAAATCATGATTTAAATCAATTTGATTTAAATCAAATCCACCCTGGTGTATTATGATGTCTGAAATAAGGATGGAAGAGGTGAATATCTTGGGCTGGGCGATATCTGATGTTCAACATTGCGATATCTTCTTTTTTGGCGATCACTCGTAGCCGAGTAAGATGGTCTTCCGTAAACACTGTTTTAACAGTGACTCCGTAAGTGACTGTGGAGGCCAAGTCTGGATCCACACGTCCTTCCACAGTGGGGACATTGGTTTCTGGGCGGGAGTTGATCACGGTGAGGGTTTGCCAAGCGTGCCTTCCTCTTAGCACGTTTCTCCCTTTCGTCCTGAGTTTGAGCGTCTTCAAAGCCCATGACACCTTTGGTAAAGGCTGTTCTCCAATTGGAGTGCTCACAAGCCAGTGTTTCCCAGTTGTTGGTGTTTATACTACAACATTGCAATATATCCGCCAGCTAAAAATTGTGATATATTAAAGGTAAAGGGACCCCTGACCATTAGGTCCAGTCACGGACGACTCTGGGGTTGCGGCGCTCATCTCGCTTTACTGGCTGAAGGAGCCGGCGTTTGTCCACAGACAACTTCCGGGTCATGTGGCCAGCATGACTACGCCGCTTCTGGAGAAACCAGAGCAGCCCACGGAAACGCTGTTTACCTTCCCACTGCAGCAATACCTATTTATCTACTTGCACTTTGATGTGCTTTCGAACTGCTAGGTTGGCAGGAGCAGGGACTGAACAACGGGAGATCACCCCGTCGTGGGGATTCGAACCGCCGACCTTCTGATCAGCAAGCCCTAGGCTCTGTGGTTTAACCCACAGCGCCACCCGCGTCCCTTATATTATGTGATATATTATGATATCTGAAATAAGGATGGAGCTCTGTAGAGGCATTAGCTGGCTTCAAAATTTGTCCCGCATCGTGATTTTGGCTGGCGCATGCTCTTGTGATTTGCTTCCTCCTGTAGGAGGTTGCGGTGAGCTGAGTCGGTGCTGTTAACGGGGGCTGCAAGAACCGAGAGAAGCATCAGCTGGCTTCAGGGTTTTTCCCAAAATGTGATTTTGGCATAGGGACACACGTGTCATGATTTGCGACATATGGCCAGGTCAGAAAATGATGAAACCGATATCCCGATATGGACTTTGAACCGGTTTTGGACGATACAGCGAAATATCTCCCAGCTCTAATGTTCACATATTTAGAAGCTTCAGGATAAAACCTGTGAGATGTTGCGGCCCCCAGATGGGCTGGAAGGTGAGCTAGGGCCTTAGCTGGGTTTCATCCTTCGTTAAGGCGTCTTCCAAGAATTAGATGCATTAGGGAAATGAGCGAGGCTCACCTTGGCCAGCCGGTGATGGAAGTAAACGCCCTGGCCTGGTGGCCTGGGAGGGGGCAGGACTAAGTGGCTTCTCACACCTGTCTAGCCAAGCAGATCAATGGCCTTTCCTTGCCCTTGCGGCTCCTGTGATTTTTGCAGCAAGGTGTTTTCACCCGCTCCTCCTCATATCCTTTGATCTCTTCCTTTGCCATTTTCACTTTCTTTCTCTTTATTATAAGAGACCTTTGCACCTCTGACGGAGGGCTAGGCAGTCTGCAGCCATGGATCAACTTGTTCCTTTCCTTCGGGGAGGGCGGGGGGGTCGAGATGGCGTGTTTTTGTCATTAGCATTAATTATTTAATGACCGCCGAACTCTTTGAAGGGCTTTCAAAGTGCTATTGTTACAGCCCAGGAGGAGATCAAACGGGGGCTTAGAAGCCATAAAGGCAGAACCCACCGGACGTGATTTTTTATTTAAAAAATTCACAGCAACTGGGGCCTTGCAAACATCGAAATAAACAGACAGGCCTTGGGAATAGTTCTTGGAAGATTGTGGGGAGCTTTTGCGGAGATTGTGGCTGCACTCCAGAAAGAGTGGGGGAAAGCAAAACAGGAGAACATAATAATAATAATAATAATAATAATAATAATAATAATAATAATTTATTTATACCCCGCCCTTCCCAGCCAAGACCGGGCTCAGAGCGGCTAACATCAATAAAATCACAACAAAACAATCAATTAAAATGCAGGTTAAAATACGATTTAAAGTTTAAAATGCAGCCTCATTTTTAAGTAGCCCACCAATCAAACCATAAAGGTATGAAACATCAGGGTTAAACTGAAACCAACCCGAAGGCCAGGCGGAACAGCTCCGTCTTGCAGGCCCTGCGGAAAGATGCCAAATCCCGCAGGGCCCTGGTCTCTTGTGACAGACCCTTCCAGCAAGTCGGGGCCAGTACTGAGAAGGCCCTGGCCCTAGTTGAGGCCAGCCTAGCATCCTTGTGGCTCGGGATCTCCAAAATGTTATTATTTGAGGACCTTAAGGTCCTACACAGGGCATACCAGGAGAGGCGGTCCCTTAGGTATGAGGGTCCTAGGCTGCATGTTGAGGTAACCGGATGCTTTAGCTGAGATTCCTGCATCGCAGGGGGTTGGACTAGATGACCCTGGGTGTCCCTTCCAACTCTACAATTCTGTGATTCTATGATTAGCAGAGAGTTGGGCCAGATCAGGATATTTTGCTGCCCGAGGCAGAACAACAACTGGCCCAGCACCACCACAAAATCCTACACTTGGAAACACCCCATCTGTATATTTAAAACTCTGTGATACCATTTTAACAGTCATGGTTTCCCCTGGAGAATCCTGGGAATTGTGGTTTCTTACCGGTGCTGAGAGTTGTTAGGAACCCCTTGCAGAGCTGCAGTTCCCAGAGGCCCCTTCGAAGATGGATTGCATGTCCAGCCATTCTGGGAGAGGAATAGAAGTCTCCTAACAGCTCCCATTTCACGAAACCCTCGATCGGCTGCCTGAGGCAGCCGCCTCACTCTGCCCATTGATAGGGCCGGCTCCTAGCATAGAAGCGTGCTTCAGATCCAGTTCTTCCAAAGACCACCGATTCTTGAAACAAAGTATTGTGGACATACATATAGAGCCTGCTGGATTAGGCCCATGGCTCACTTAGTCATGTGATGCCGGTGGGAAACTCAAGTCGAAGCTTGAGTACAAGGCAATTCTCCCCTCTAATTTGCCTAATCTGTTTCAAATCCATCTAAATTGGTGGCCTTCACGAACTCCTGGGGAAGCGAGTTCCATAGTTTAACTGATGCAGTATGTGAAGAAGGACTTTCTTTTACCTCCTGGCCACTCCTTTCCCTGAGAAAAGCTGCTCTTTAGCTCTCAGTCGGAACAAGCAACTATCTGCAGAAAACCCACTTGCTGTTTCCTCCAGTTGAGCTCTAAAGAACAGTTTTCTCTGGGGCTGTGTGTGTGTCTGTGTGTGTGCGCGCGTGGATAAGCCCTAGCTCACCTTCTCTCTGAACCGAAAAGTCCCAAACATTGCAACTTTTCCTCCCAGGGGATTTGCTCCATCCCCTTTATCATTCTGGTCCCTGAGCAGAGAGCCCCAGACTGTGGCATTTGCCCCAAACCTGCTGCAACCCAGCTTTCCCCCTATCTAATGTTTTATAGCATGGGCAGCTCCCATCGGCTGCAGTAAACATCGCCAAGCTGGTTGTGGATGATGGGAGTTGTAGTCCAAAAGTGGGTGTTGGTAGGCTGGGAGGGGGCTCCCATTGTTGTTGTTCAGTCGTTCAGTCGTGTCCGACTCTTCGTGACCCCATGGACCAGAGCCTATCCTTCACTGTCTCTCGCAGTTTGGCCAAACTCATGTTAGTTGCTTCGAGAACACTGTCCAACCATCTCGTCCTCTGTCGTCCCCTTCTCCTTGTGCCCTCAATCTTTCCCAACATCAGGGTCTTTTCTAGGGAGTCTTCTCTTCTCATGAGGTGGCCAAAGTACTGGAGCCTCAACTTCAGGATCTGTCCTCCCATAACCTATTACAAATAAAGAGATAGTAAGAACAAAAGCCACAATGGCATCCTGATGTTTACCTGCAAGTAGTCCCATTTACTATGGTTTCCCCACTAGTGATGTATGGAAGTGAGAGCTGGACCATAAAGAAGGCTGATCGCCGAAGAATTGATGCTTTTGAATTATGGTGCTGGAGGAGACTCTTGAGAGTCCCATGGACTGCAAGAAGATCAAACCTATCCATTCTGAAGGAAATCAGCCCTGAGTGCTCACTGGAAGGACAGATCCTGAAGCTGAGGCTCCAGTACTTTGGCTACCTCATGAGAAGAGAAGACTCCCTGCAAAAGACCCTGATGTTGGGAAAGATGGAGAAGAGGACAAGGAGAAGGGGACGACAGAGGACGAGATGGTTGGACAGTGTTCTCTAAGCTACCAACATGAGTCTGACCAAACTGCGGGAGGCAGTGGAAGACAGGAGTGCCTGGCGTGCTCTGGTCCAGGGGGTCACAAAGAGTCGGACACAACTAAAGGACTAAACAACAACTACAAGTCCCATTTACACAGAGCAAGGCTGTAGCCGTTCCTTTGCGCACAGATACAAACTTGTAATGCTTTCTGTTGCTTAGCTGTTTCACGTTGAAGCGTAGCTGGCTTCAAAAGGATGTACATGTGTAGGTGTTTTCCTTTAAAAAATATAAATGGCAGAGAGTTCAACTAAGCAGTAATAACAGAGAAGACGTTCGGTTTGAAAGCCTTCAATCCTGGAACAATTACTTGTCAACGTTTGGGAGTCAAGTTGTTTGCAAAAATGACACTCTGTTGACTGTTATGCAAATACCTTCCTGAGGAGGGATGGGTTTATGCAAATACAGTTTTTTTTATCTCGTGGCCACTGTCCAAGGGACAACTGTTAAAATGTCTGAGCACGTGTTATTTTGCAGGAAAATCAGGCGTGGGCGGCTGCACTTTTTCTGAAATCCAAAGGAGACGTCGTCAGGAGAGCATCAAATTAATATTGGAACACCTTTCTGCAAAAGTACTAGTAGCATAAGAGTGGTGGATCAGGCCCACATCCTGTTCTCACAGTGGCCTGACAGATGCCTGGCAGAATTCAGCCCGCTAGCAGGACCTGAGTGCAAATTCCAGCATTAGAAACTCGTGTGTGTGTGTGTGTGTGTGTGTGTGTGTGTGTGTATGTGTATGCTAATCGCCAAATGGCACCTTAAACCTAGGTTATTGTTGCCACAACAGAAGGTCTTGGCACCTTTTTTCTTTTGGGGGTGACATTTATTGTTATTGTTATTGTTATTATTATTATTATTATTATTTTCATTTCTATACCACCTTATAATTTAAAGAACAAAATCTCAAAGTGGTTTACAACACGTTAGAACATCAAACAAAACAACCCAGAATAAATATGGGGAGAATGCTGTCTTTGCTTGTGGGTTTACCACTGGGGCGTCTGGTTGACTTCTTGGTTCCTGAAATTTGTTCTGATTGGGCACATAAAATATCGCAGCCAAAATTCTACAGGATGTGTTGCTAGTGTGTGAAAACAGACAAGATCCCCTGATCCCCAGGAATGCACCTCCATCGTGGTCCCTGGAAATCTTCACTTAGTCTCAAGTGGCCAATAGGTAAAGGTAAAGGGACCCCTGACCGTTAGGTCCAGTCGCGGATGACTCTGGGCTTGCTGTGCTCATCTCGCTTTATTGGCCAAGGGAGCCGGCGTACAGCTTCCGGGTCATGTGGCCAGCATGACTAAGCCGCTTCTGGCGAACCAGAGCAGCGCACAGAAACGCCGTTTACCTTCCCGCTGGAGTGGTACCTATTTATCTACTTGCACTTTGACGTGCTTTCGAACTGCTAGGTGGGCAGGAGCAGGGACCGAGCAACGGGAGCTCACCCTGTCGCGGGGATTCGAACCGCTGACCTTCTGATGTGGTATAGACCACAGCGCCACCCGCGTCAATAGCCAGGTGCAAAATGCGCCTGGCAAATTCCGAACGCAGCTCCAAACCTTCCGGAGGGCGCCAGGTTGGCAAAGCCTGATCCAGACAGCATCAGCTCCCTGGAGCGGCCTGTGTGTGCTGTTTTGCTCCTGTGGACCTCTGCAGAGGGTGGGACGCAGCTGCTGGTTCTGCTCCCCGACATCGTGACATCACATCCCCAACCCTTGACCTGCCAAACAATGAGCTTCTTCATTTGGGTATCATCCTGTGCTCTTCCCGTTGGAAACTCAAAATTGACTGTGCAGCCTACACACTGCAAGTTGGAGGGGGGGGGGCGGCGATCTAGGAAGGGAAGGGAGGAAAGAGAGATGGGGAGAGAATTTGAAGCGTAATCAGACCGTACAATTCAAAAGCCATGTTTTCCCTTCTGGCTTCCTGCAGGTCTGGGAGATAGTTCCTGAGCATCGTGTTTTAAAGCTGCCAAGAAGCTGCTCAAAATATATTTTGATTTTAAAGGAATTGGGGGGGGGGAGAACAGCCCAAATGTCAATCATGGCGGAAGCCGTGTGCGCAGGGACCGCTTCCAACAGCATTCGGTTTACGGAAGAGGTTTTAAAATTGTGTTTTGGAGGAAGAAAAGCCGTAGGCGCTCACGTGGAAAACGTAGCATTGGGAATTTGGAGCCCACGTGAATTTTTCTGGGATGGCAACCCAAGAGGGGGGACTGGGGGGGCAGGCTGTGTTCAGGTGTCAGTGATGTGTGGACCCTGCCAAATGCCCCCCCCCCAATCTTCCCTAGACTCGCTCCACCATCAGAACCTTCATGGAACTAGGAGAATCATAGAATTGCAGAGTTGGAAGGGATCCAAGGGTCATCTAGTCCAACCCCCTGCAATGCAGGAATCTCAGCTCAAGCATCCATGGCAGATGCCGTCTAAGCCTCTGCTTATAGACCTCCAAGGAAGGAGAGTCCGCTACCTTCTGAGGGCATCTATTCCACTGTACAACAGCTCTTACCGTCAGAACGTTCTTCCTGATGTTTAGTCAGAATCTCCTTTCTTGTAACTTGAAGCCGTTGGTTCGAGTCCTACCCTCCAGAGCAGGAGGAAAAGAGGCTTGCTCCATCTTCCATGTGACGGCCCTTGAGATATTTGAAGATGGCTATCCTATCTCCGCCTCTTATTCAGGCTAAATATGCACAACTTCTTCAACCGTTCCTCATAAGCAGGGGTCGGCAAACTAAGGTCCGCGGGCTGGATCTGGCCCATTTGCCTTCAGGATCTGGCCAGCGGACTGTCCCTGGATCAGCGTGGGGATTCTGTTCGTTCGGGCTGCGCCTCCCCCCCTGCACTATTCCATTCCCCCCTCCCTCACACACACCGCAGTGGCACCTCCTCCCTCCCTCCTCCTGGCTTCTCCCCGCCCTGCCTAGAGGAGGAAGGGGACTGGGCTGAGCTGGCTGAGCCCCATTTTAAGCAGCCCCTCTCCGGAGCCAGCCCTTTCGCGCCGCTCATCTTCCCTCCGCCATCGCCTTGGTGCTCCTGTGGGCAAGAGAGACCGGACGAGCTCACTCTGCCTACGGCCTACCCACAAGAAGCAGCGGTCATGGCGGCAGCAGCAGCCCCTGGGAATGTAATCGCAGCAGCTGAGGGGCATAGCTGTCAACTTTCGGATTTGAAAATAAGGGATTTTTTCAAACTTTCGGATTTGAAAATAAGCGATGCCGCAAGGGCGGTGCAAGGGCACCAAGTAGCCTCGCCACCCTGCGCTCCAGAGGCTGCGCGCGAACGGGTGAGCGAAAGAGCGAGGGCGTACACGGCAGGCAGGCTGTCTGTCTGGTTGGGCGTGAGGGTCTGGCTGCACAAGGCATGCAAGCTCCGCCCCCAGTTGGTCTCAGACTCCTTATTGGCAGCCGAGCAACGCAGCTGAGGAGCCTCCCTGGCCGGCAGGGAGGGAGAGGAGCTGCTTCCTTTGAAATCCGGGAAATTTAAGGGATATCAATAATCCGGGATAGCAGCGGGAAACGGCATTGGAATAAGGGAGTTTCCCGCAAAAAAGGGAGGGTTGACAGCTATGCTGGGGGTGGTGTGAGGAGGAGGACTACTTGCCCCCCTCACCTCTTCTTCCAGCTCCCCCACCCCGGTGCTACTTCTCCGGCCCTCCACAAGGTCTGAGGGACAGTGGACCAGCCCGCTGCTAAAGAAATTTGCCAACCCCTGCTCATAAGGCTTAGTTTCCAGACCCCTGGATCATCTTGGTCGCCCTCCTCTGCACACGTTCCAGCTTGTCAATATCCTTCATAAATGGTATTCCAGGTGTGAGCTGGACCATAAACAAGGCTGATCGCCGAAAAATTGATGCTTTTGAATTCTGGTGCTGGAGGAGACTCTTGAGAGTCCCATGGACTGTAAGAAGATCAAACTGATCCATTCTGAAGGAAATCAGCCCTGAGTGCTCACTGGAAGGAGAGATCCTGAAGCTGAGGCTCCAGTACTTTGGCCACCTCATGAGAAGAGAAGACTTCCTGGAAAAGACCCTGATGTTGGGAAAGATGGAGGGCACAAGGAGAAAGGGACGACAGAGGGCAATATGGTTGGACAGTGTTCTGGAAGCTACCAACATGAGTCTGACCAAACTGCGGGAGGCAGTGGAAGACAGGAGGGCCTGGCGTGCTCTGATCCATGGAGTCATGAAGAGGCGGACACGACTAAACAACAACAACAACATTCCAGGTGTGGTCTGACCAAGGCAGAACAGAGTGGTAGTACTCCTTCTCCTTGACCTGGACACTAGATTTCATTCTTGAGAAGCAGGCTTCTTCCAAGAAGAGCAAAACTGCCTCATTTCGCTCATCTTCCTTCTAAGATCTCACAGTATGGCAACCGGACTCCCCCGTGGAGTGTGCTCTGCAAGCAGCCCGCGCATGAAGTCCGTGTGCACCTGGTCTCATTGAGAAACATATTGCTGACAAGACAGACGCCGGCAAGCGCCGCCGGAGCTGTTCCCATCTACCTGCTGCGATAGATCGCACAGCCGCACGTGTTTCCAAGCCCTGCTTTGTGCTCAAGGAAAGTCATGTTCGTTTTTAGCTTTGGATTCATTGTTCACGATGGGCGACGCTCAGCACTGAGCATGAATGATTTATTTTCCTCCGGAGTCCGAGTGCTCTATAAAAGACATTTAAGGGCATGCAGGAGGAATGTGTACCATGGAGGAAACGTAAAGGGAACCGACTGTTCTCTTAAGGCCTGCTCCAGATTATTATTACTATCTATTCAATTTATATACCGCCCTTTATCAAAAGATTCTGTACAACATTAATACAGAACATCAAAGATAAAAACATAATAAAACGCCTACTGACAGACAGATGGCCTCCTGCTTATTCAGCATTTTCCCCGATTTGCTTGGCCAGAGCTGACATAGTGGTTTGTGTACATCTTTGATTTTTACTGAGCATTCGTTCGGATTTGTTTACGGGGCTGGTATATGACAAACAGCATTCACCCTAATTTGCTTTCGGGGTGTTTTACGCATCTTCCCGTTATTCATTTGTCCTAGACTTTCCAGCGCATTTTGGGGAAAGTTTCGTTGGGAGTTTTTGCCAGTGTGGTGTAGTGCTTAAGAGCGGTAGACTCGTAATCTGGTGAACCGGGTTCGCTTCCCCGCTCCTCCACATGCAGCTGCTGGGTGACCTTGGGCTAGTCACCCTTCTCTGAAGTCTCTCAGCCCCACTCACCTCACAGAGTGTTTGTTGTGGGGGAGGAAGGGAAAGGAGAATGTGAGCCGCTTTGAGACTCCTTTGGATAGTGATAAAGCGAGATATCAAATCCAAACTCTTCTTCTTCTTCTTCTGTTATTGATATTATTTTGTATCTTTATTTTTATGTGGAAATTGTTCAGTTTGGTTGTGTAGTTTTTGATGTGTTTTATTTATTTTTATGACTACTTTGCTACGTTTGTAATTATGTAAATCTTTTCATATTTTAAGCCGCCTTGAGCGTTGTTTTAACGGTGGAAAGGTGGCATACAAATAAAATGATGATGTTGATCTTCCCTGACACTTTTCAAACCATATCAAAGCCAGTTGTTGTTTTCAAAGTGGATTTGTTGAGCTAAGGCAGTGGCTCCCAAACCTTTTTCCCTGGGCAATAAAAATTGGCATGCGCCATCCTGATTTTTTTAATTGCTTTTTTTTTTTAATGGTACCTGTCTATTGGCCACTTGTGACCATGTGAAGATGCCAGTCAGTGTGTACAATACTGTCTTAGGTGGGCCAATGGTTTCGGGGGGTTTCCCTGTTGTTATTCTGTCTCTCACAGCTACAATAAACCTACCGTCATTTCTTCGTCAGAGGGCAAACGGGCAAATTTAGCAGGAGATCAAATACTTTTCCCCCTCACTGTAGTATAATTGCCTGATTTGCATGGCGAGTTTTCCCAGGGACTCTGGCCAGCACATTTTTGGGAACTGCTGCTCTGGGCATGTGGGCAGGGGGAAGGGCAATGAGGAAGCTGCAAAACCGTGCTGTCTTTGACTTGAGCACCGCTCTGATAATAATAATAATAATAATAATAATAATAATAATAATAATAATAATAATAATAATAATTTATTATTATTATTTTTACCCCGCCCATCTGGCCGAGTTTCCTCAGCCACTCTGGGCGGTTTCCAGTCAAATGTTAAAACAATACAGCATTAAATATTAAAAACTTCCCTAAACAGGGCTGCCTTCAGATGTCTTTTAAAAATAGGATAGCTGCTTATTTCCTTGACATCTGCTGGAAGGGCGTTCCACAGGGAGGGCGCCACTACCGAGAAGGCCCTCTGTCTGGTTCCCTGTAAACTCACTTCTCGCAATGAGGGAACCGCCAGAAGGCCCTCGGCGCTGGATCTCAGTGTCCGGGCTGAACGGTGGGGGTGGAGACGCTCCTTCAGGTATACAGGACCGAGGCCATTTAGGGCTTTAAAGGTCAGCAGCAACACTTTGAATTGTGCTCGGAAACGTACTGGGAGCCAATGTAGTTCTCTCAGGACCGGTGTTATATGGTCCCGGCGGCCACTCCCAGTCACCAGTCTAGCTGCCGCATTCTGGATTAATTGCAGTTTCCGGGTCACCTTCAAAGGTAGCCCCACGGAGAGCGCATTACAGTAGTCCAAGCGGGAGATAACCAGAGCATGCACCACTCTGGCGAGACAGTCCGCGGGCAAGTGGGGTCTCAGCCTGCGTACCAGATGGAGCTGGTAGACAGCCGTCCTGGACACAGGCATGAGATAGTCTTTTTTGGAAAGCGTCTGTGAAATAGAAGGCTCCCGGGACCGCTGGTAATATCCCTGAAACCTAGGAGACATCCTAACAATGTATGGGATATTTTTTTTCTTCTCTCCACGTGACATCTTTCCTCCTTTCAGCCGTGCTTCTCTTGGAAGGGCAAAAGGCATGCCAAGGAAAAAAGCGTTCCTGCGCTCAGGAGTATCTTGTTGTTGTTGTGTCCGACTCTTCGTGACCCCATGGACCAGAGCACGCCAAGCGCTCCTGTCTTCCACTGTTATTGTAGGTTAACAATAACAGGAATTTACCTCACAGCTACCGGTACGACTGGCACATGCAGTGAGGCCAAATGGAAGCAAAATGGAGGGCAGGTGATTACATTTCACCCTTTCGCAGCGAGGGCTTTCTATAGTCTTGTTTCCTCACACGTCTGTGGATTTTTACACAACACAGGGTTTTTCCATCATCTTAACGTCGCCCATCGATTGCCAGCTGGGCTGACCTAAATTCCTGCCCTTTTTATTTCAGGCGATTGGCTTTCAAGCTAGGAATCTATTCTCTGTCTGTCTGTTTCTTTGTCTGTCTGTCTCTGGATATGTGTTTGCGTGTTAGTTTGTCCGTCGGCACAAGTAACCTAAGACAAAAACCTGTTTGTATGTTTACCTCAGGGCAAAATTTAATCCGAATTTCCCTTATATTCCAGAAGATGCCCCCAAGTGTATGAATAAAAACTATGTCCAATTGTTATTTTAAGGAGTGTGTGTGTGTGTGTGTGTGTGTGTGTGTGTGTGTGTGTGTGTGTTTAGCGATTCCTGGTTTGTATCTTTAAGCTGCCTTGATTCTTGTCTGGGAAAAAGCCTGCGTGTAAATAAATATATAAGATGGAGGATGGAGAGGAGTGTCAAGAGAATTTTTACCTATTGCAAAAAGGTAAAAAAATGCATCCAATGCTCTGCCAACCTTTTGCATCTAGCCCAGCCCTCCCTGGCATGTGTGGTCCCCGGGAGGTAGCCCAGAAAGGAATTTGGCTCTCAGGCTGAAAAAAGTCCCCCCACTGGTGCATGGACCTACCAGGAACCCCTGAACCCCTGTCACGGAAATGCAAGAGAATTGCAAAGAATCCCAAACGAATGTCCCAGAGAATCCCAAAAGAATGTCCCAAACGACCCGTTCTAGGGCCCCTTCCAACTCTACAATGCTGTGAGTCGATGCCAGGCAAGAGCGCCCAAGGAGGGTGCAAAGTTGGGCCGGAGAAGGGAGGGGACAGAGGACCCGTTCCCCCTCCTCCGGATTACTCAATTTGCAAAAGGTCCCTTTAAAATAGGAAGTTGAACGGCCACTACTTAGCACTATAAATAAGTATTTTCTTAAAGTTTATTTGCATAAGCAAATGCAAAGGGTGATTTATTTATTTTTAAAGCACCCAGATTCTGTGTTGCGGTGCCCTAAACATTGAGCAAAAACGCCACATTTTGGTCCTTAAAACTTCCGCAACGAAGGCACTTTTAGTGTTTGGTCTGTGACTGTAAATAACACTTCCCAGTATGACTAAGAAGCAAATTGGTGATTCTGCCAAAGCTAGCTTTCCTTCCTTCCTTCCTTCCTTCCTTCCTTCCTTCCTTCCTTCCTTCCTTCCTTCCTTCCTTCTCTCTCTCTCTCTCCCTCTCTCTTTCATTCTCTCATTCTCTCATTTCTGTTTTGTCTCACAGAGCATGCGGGTGATTCAAACTGCACTGACAGCCGTTGTTGTGGGTTTTTTTACCCTTTTTTCGGAAACGGTCCATGCAGAGGAAGGAATCAATTTGGATAATGAGAGAAATGGTGTAACAGCACACAACAGAGTTCAGGCTGGCCTGCCAGATCTGCGTAGTTGGAGGGGGAAGGATGAATGAAGCAATTTGGATTAGGAGTTGATTTTAATCTGTTTTCCTCTTCTCTTCAAATCCAGCTCAAAGCAGTTGGGAAGCAGGGCCGAGCAAAGAATCGGCTACTGAGCCCTAATTAAGCATGTGCACTGTGATGCTTAATGCAATTTCAGTAATCTGGTTTGAATGAAACCACGTTTCTTTCTGTGTGTGTGTTTTTGTGGTCAAGCCAAGAGAACTCTTAGCTAGAAGGGCTTGGGGCTGATTCATCAGAATGCTTCACCTGCCGTGAGGATAAAGCGTCTCTCCTGCTGGCATCCCCACCCTTCCAAAGGGGCACGCTCGTTTTTGTTTCGTTATCCATCACTTTCCGCAGAAAGAATTGTCTCAAGGCAGCTTGCAAGTCCGTAAGATACGAATAGCTTGGCATACTGCACATTAAGAACCAAGCCCATAGGGAGATTAAAAGGAACAAACCGCAACCGTAGGTCAAAATACTTCAAAAGTGAAGTATCATAATAACCATATATGTATTAGCATATGTAATTACTGTTATTTATTAGAGTTATATACTGCCCCTCATCACAAGATCACAGGGCGGGTCTCAGAACAAAATACAGGATATAATAATAATAATAATAATAATAATAATAATAATTTTAAAAAAATATTTATACCCCGCTCTTCCCAGCCAAGACCGGGCTCAGAGCGGCTAACACCCATAAAATCACAACAAAACATACAAAACAATCAATTAAAATGCAAATTAAAATACGATTTAAAGTTTAAAATGCAGCCTCATTTTTAAGTAGCCCACCAATCAAACCATAAAGGAATGAAACATCAGGGTTAAACTAAGACCAACCCAAAGGCCAGGCGGAACAGCTCCGTCTTGCAGGCCCTGCGGAAAGATGCCAAATCCCACAGGGCCCTGGTCTCTTCTGACAGACCGTTCCACCAAGTCGGGGCCAGTACTGAGAAGGCCCTGGCCCTAGTTGCGGCCAGCCTAGCATCCTTATGGCTCGGGACCTCCAAACTGTAATTATTTGAGGACCTTAAGGTCCTACACGGGGCATACCAGGAGAGGCGGTCCCTTAGGTATGAGGGTCCTAGGCCGCATAGAATCTATGATTCTATGAGGACCTTAAGGTCCTACACGGGGCATACCAGGAGAGGCGGTCCCTTAGGTACGAGGGTCCTAGGCCACATAGGGCTTTAAAGGTCAAAACCAGCACTTTAAACCTGATCCTGTACTCCACCGGGAGCCAGTGCAGCTGGTAGAGCACTGGATGAATGTGGTCCCGCAGCAAAGACCCCGTAAGGAGCCTTGCCTCAGCATTCTGCACCCGCTGGAGTTTCTGGGTCAGCTTCAAGGGCAGCCCCGCGTAGAGCGAGTTACAATAATCAAGCCTGGAGGTGACCGTCGCATGGATCACTGTGGCCAGATCAGGGCGAGAGAGGTAGGGGACCAACTGCCTAATACGGCGGAGATGGAAAAATGCCACCTTTGCTGTGGCTGCAACCTACGCCTCCATGGAAAGGGAGGCGTCAAAGGTTACACCCAGACTCTTGACAGAAGGCGCTGGCACTAATTGGGCCCCCGCAAGAGATGGGAGTTGGCCCCCCAACCCCATGTCGTCCCGACCGAGACAGAGGACCTCTGTCTTCGAAGGATTTAACTTCAACCGGCTCCCACGCATCCATCCAGCCACAGCTTCCAAACACCTGGTCAGTGTGTCTGGGACCGAGTCAGGGCGGCCGTCCATCAACAGATAAAGCTGGGTGTCATCAGCATATTGATGACAGCCCAGCCCAAAGCTCCGGACAATCTGGGCAAGAGGGCACATAAAGATGTTGAAAAGCATCGGGGAAAGGATTGCGCCCTGCGGGACTCCACACACCAAGGAGTGCCGTGGTGACAACTCCTTCCCTAGTGCCACTCTCTGTCCCCGACTTTTGATGGATGTATTAATGGAATACTGAATGGTTTAGTTTATGTAAAATATGCAGGGATTTATGATATGCAAATTGAACTATGGAAAGAGAAGAAATGGAAGTCACTGACATTTTAAGGTTGTTTAATGAATGTTTTAAATGGTAAAATAGAAAACGTAATAAAAACTATATACACACAGCAAAAAAGTTGGCAGTCCCACCTGCCGCCATCTTAAGAGTTCATTCGCAGGTCGCCCGGTGTGTCTCATTTGAGGCATACTGACCTCTCCAACTTTGACCTTTTTTATTATTAGTGGCATGTTGCTTAATTCAAATGAAGTGGGCGAGGGGACTTCTGCTCCCAATTCTGTAATTGGGTGACTCTGGAGTTAAAAATTAACCTGTAAAACGAACTTCTAGGAGGCTGTCTGCCCTACTCCTCTGCTTCAAAAGCAATTAAACCACTGAGCTCATAGCCCCCTCCACGATCGCCTTGGCAGCTCGTATTTTGGAGAGTTTTCCATCTCTCTTTTTAACCGTTCGGGATGTAACTTTAGTGCAGAAGGCTAATTGGCAACCGTTTGTACAGTAGCCCAGACCCGTAAGCGGAGAGTCTTGAGGGACTATCCTCATTTGACTTCTCTCTCTGCATTCATATTAGAAATAAGCACACCACGAATTGTGCGTCTCCCTTTCCCTCGTGTTTCCTTAACCTTTTATTACAATACAATACAATACAATACAATACAATACAATACAATACAATACAATACAATACAATACAATACAATACAATACAGTTTATTCGACCGTCAGTCAGAGCACAATCATTATCCATACAAAAATTTAAAACGTCTAAACATCTCGAAAAGCTTTACACTAAAACATACAATGAGAAGTAGATTATACATTTAGACCCATGCCAATACTGTCAATTTTAACCTTACAGCGTTTAAAGGCCCCCCCCAAAAAAGAAATTTGGCCACCAAGAGGGTTGTGGTACCAGTAAAATTGCTCAGCAAAAACAAAACCTGTCTTTCTCTGTCTACTAGGTTAAGTTGGCCTAAGAGTGGAGCTATCAGTTTTTGTCTAAGATCTACATAAAATGGGCAGGTCAAAAGAATATGTTCAGTTGACTCAACCGTTCCCAGGGCACAGGGACAAAATCTCAGAGCATATGGAACTTCCCTGTATCTTCCCCACAAAACTGCCGTATCCAGAACATTTAACCTAGCGGCTGTGAGGAGTCTACGGTAGTCCACATAGTGGATTTCCACCAGATAAGGGGCTGGTGAAATCTGGAATATCTGATCCCCCCAAAACATCCCTGGTTTCACACGGGCAATGTCCTCTTGTCTAGCAATGTCCCTCAGTCTTTGAGAGATCACAAATTTAGCTTGACTGAAGGAAACTTTTATTACTATCGATGATCTTTTCGAGGCTCAATATAATTCTGTTGGAACTGACTTACCTGTGGGATGTAATCCACGGAGAGCAGTCAAGTACAACATTACCTGTTTTGCTAGAGCAGACATGCAAGGGGAAGTTGGTCCAGCCATTCCAACTTCCTGTTACACCTGGCTGGAGCATCCTTCCTTGCATGTGACTTGAAGGTGGGCGTGACCTTTCCAGACCTGGTAAAAGGCCAAGTCACGCAGCAACCTCTCTCTCTTTGGTCTTCTTTTTTTGTCCCTCAAACATTCTGATTCACCTGGGCTGCACCCTATGTTATCTTCCATATGGGGTAAACCTGTTTGTACATGTTTGTAACTTTTAAGCCTAAAGCCTGCCTTCAGGGATCACACTGTGCTCTGCCTGATCATGAGTAAAACTGCTTTTCGTTACTTATGAATAAGACTGTGGTGTCTTTATTCTTTCAGGAGGGCTCAAAGGGGTCTTACCAGGAATAATAGAGCGTACAATGGCACCTTGGTTCTCAAACTTAATCCGTTCCGGAAGCCTGTTCTAAAACCAAAGCATTCCAAAACCAAGGCGCGCTTTCCCATAGAAAGTAATGCAAAATGGATTAATCCGTTCCAGACTTTTAAAAACAACCCCTAAAACACCAACTTGACATGAATTTGATACGTAAAATGAAACCAATAAACAATGTACTGCAGTCACACAATCAGTCAGTAGCTGAACTGGGTTCCACACAGTCACAAAAACAAAACACAAAAGAGCGACAAAAACGCAAAGATAAAAATATGGTGGATTGAGCAGAGGAGACCCAAGAGTGGGTCCAACGGTCAAGGAGATGGTTTCTGCACGTGCTGTAGAGCGAAGTGAGGGGCTCGTCAAACTGGGAAGGTAGCCCATCTTAGGAGAAGGAAAACTCTGATCCTAAACCTCCTTGCGGGATAGAAAGGAGCAGGGTGGATTTGATTTAAATCAAATTCATTTAAATCACGATTTAAATCACTAGTCAGTAAGACTTGATTAAATCTTTTTTCATTTTTTCTTTTTTTTTGCAGAAAGACTCATTCTTTCTGGTGCAATCTTAATATTTACAACCAGAGGAAGGTTTCGTTTTGGGAATAATAAATTTTCTGGGTAGCTTTTGCAGTCATATCAAAAATTACTGATTTGGTTATACTATTAGAAATACATAGATAATTATGAAATGATTGTGAGGTTTAACTGTTTATATTTGGACAACTTTTCTGCTGTACTTTATTGGAAGG
The DNA here is from genome assembly GCA_034642065.1 of Darevskia nairensis. Lineage (NCBI taxonomy): Eukaryota > Metazoa > Chordata > Lepidosauria > Squamata > Lacertidae > Darevskia > Darevskia nairensis. The sequence continues at coordinate 161,040 of JAWWNI010001130.1, read as the reverse complement.
AGGAAAATAACCATTTCCTTATAAACAATTTAAACAATTTATTTAACTAAAACAATAACATTATAGCATATGTATCCATGCTTGTTACCGGTAACTGATGTGGTTAAACAATTAAAACAAACAGACAGACAGAGTTTTAGCACACCTAAAAACGTAAAAACAAATCCTTATTTCCTGATGGACTATAATGTAAATTAAATAGAAAACTATCTTTAGAAATATTTTTCCTCCAAAAGCATTTTATTTTAAAAATCCATTTTAAATTTTAAAAATCCAATTTGAATTTTTAAAAATCCGATTTTTTATTTTAAAAAAAAACACATTGATTTTTATCCACCCTGGGAAGCAGGCTCCACTTGCACTTAATCCTTTAAAATAGCTGCTTGGTTGGATACCTATATATATATATATATATATATATATATATATATATATATATATATATATATATTCATGGGGAAGTTATTTGAGTGGGGGCGCCGTCTCTCAAAACATGGCTATTGGCTGCTATTGGAAAACCCAACCGCTCAGCCTGCCTTGTATTCTTTTTTTCCGGAAGTCGCCTGGATTGGCCATTATCGTCATGTATGTGTGTGTTGGGCAACTCCCTGTCTGGAAATGTTGAGTTGCAGCTGCAAACATGTCGCTGGAAACGGATGCTATGGAAAAGACTTGGATCAACAAGATGTTGGTTAGGCGAGCGCTCCTTGACTGCCCTGTATATTTTGAAACTCTGGTATGCCCATGCATGCTCCTGGAATACAGGCTCCCAAGATCCAATATAGAATCTAGTGTCCTAGGAAGGTGCGGAGAAACATACCAGGAATTTATTTTGGGTGCTCTGCCCACTCCGAGATGGAGGATGCTTCCACAGAACGTTAGAGCTTTAAAATCCGACTTCCAAGTTTCTGAACTTGAAATTTAGATCCTATTGATTAATCCTATCCTTTTAATGAGGGTGAAAGAGGAGAGCGCATAATATGGTCTGAAGCTCAACATCAAAAAAACTAAGATCATGGCCACTGGTCCCATCACCTCCTGGCAAATAGAAGGGGAAGAAATGGAGGCAGTGAGAGATTTTGCTTTCTTGGGCTCCATGATCACTGCAAATGGTGACAGCAGTCACGAAATTAGAAGACGCCTGCTTCTTGGGAGAAAAGCAATGACAAACCTAGACAGCATCTTAAAAAGCAGAGACATCACCTTGCCGACAAAGGTCCGTATAGTTAAAGCTATGGTTTTCCCAGTAGTGATGTATGGAAGTGAGAGCTGGACCATAAAGAAGGCTGATTGCCGAAGAATTGATGCTTTTGAATTATGGTGCTGGAGGAGTTTCTTGAGAGTCGCATTTCATGGACTGCAAGAAGATCAAACCAATCCATTCTGGAGGAAATCAGCCCTGAGTGCTCACTGGAAGGACAGATCCTGAAGCTGAGGCTCCAATACTGTGGCCACCTCATGAGAAGAGAAGACTCCCTAGAAAAGACCCTGATGTTGGGAAAGATGGAGGGCACAAGGAGAAGGGGACGACAGAGGACGAGGTGGTTGGACAGTGTTCTCGAAGCTACCAACATGAGTCTGACCAAACTGCGGGAGGCAGTGGAAGACAGGAGTGCCTGGCGTGCTCTGGTCCATGGGGTCTCAAGAGTCGGACACGACTGAACGACTAAACAACAACAACATTTATTAGTTGGGCACAGTCTTCCAGGGGGAAGGGACCCAGGTGGCGCTGTGGGTTAAACCACAGATCCTAGGGCTTGCTGATCAGAAGGTTCGAATCCCTGCGATGGGGTGAGCTCCCGTTGCTCGGTCCCAGCTCCTGCCCACCTAGCAGTTCGAAAGCACGTCAAAGTGCAAGTAGATAAATAGGAACCGCTCTGGCGGGAAGGTAAACGACATTTCCGTGCGCTGCTCTGGTTCGCCAGAAGCGGCTTAGTCATGCTGGCCACATGACCCGGAAGCCACATGACCCGGAGGCCTATAGAGCGAGATGAGCGCCGCAACCCCAGAGTCTGACACGACTGGACCGAATGGTCAGGGGTCCCTTTACCTTTTACCTTCTAGGGGGAAGGGGCTGCCTTGTTCCTCTTTTCAAGTTGCGCAGAGCAAGATGTTGGAAAAAATGAGTAATTTGTTGTGAACCACTATGTGATCTTTGGTTGAAGGGTGGTGTGCAAATTTAATAAATAACAACCACAACGGCATCCAGCTGTTGGACTGCAACCCTCAACCTCTGGAGGGCTGCAGGTTCCCCATCCTTGTGCTAGATGAAGTCAACCAAGGACTGGGCAGGGGGTTGGACTGGATGGCCCTTGTGGTCTCTTCCAACTCTATGATTCTATGATTCTATGATTGGAAGCCATCTCTTGCTCGTTCTCTCCCTTCTAGGCAGAAAGACGTTTCAGCAAGCCTCGGCTAAACCTGGCATTGTGACCTCACCAGCATCTCAAATGCTTTCTAAGAAGGAGAAGTAATCTAGTTTCCAAGCAACCTCCTATCTCCTTTCTCCACAGGGGAGAGAGAGATGTTGACAGCAGCATGTCAGAGCAGGTTCCCATCTTATTAATTCGTTTCAGCCTTGCAAAGTAAGGGAGGGAGGGGGGATTTGCCAGTCGTGGAGTTGTAGAATTGCAGAGTTGGAAGGTACCCCAAGGGCCATGTAGTCCAACCCCCTGCAATGCAGGAATCTAAACTAAAGTTCCCAGGACAGATGGCTATCCAATCTCTTGCCTAAAAATCTCCAAGCAAGGAGAGCCCAGCACCTCCTGAAGGAGACTGTTCATAAGGGGGCTGTTTCCAGAGGAAGTACAGAGAGAGATTATTGGTTTCACCCATGTTGCCACCCCCCTTCCAGTCATAGGAACTTTTATAAGGGAATTGCTTAATAATGTTTTCCCTGAAGTTTCATTGTACGTAACAGAACTTGCATACCGTGTTTTCAGCGCTCCTAAATGTTTCACGATGGAGCACACCGCGGCTAATAATAATAATAATAATAATAATAATAATAATTTATTATTTATACCCCACCCGTCTGGCTGGGTGTCCCCAGCCACTCTGGGCGGCTTCCAACAGAATATTAAAATACAATAATCTATTAAACATTAAAAGCTTCCCTAAACAGGGCTGCCTTCAGATGTCTTCTAAAGGTCTGGTAGTTGTTTTTCTCTTTGACATCTGGTGGGAGGGCGTTCCACAGGGCGGGCGCCACCACCGAGAAGGCCCTCTGCCTGGTTCCCTGTAACCTCACTTCTCACAGGGAGGGAACCGCCAGAAGGCCCTCGGCGCTGGATCTCAGTGTCCAGGCAGAACTATGGAAGTGGATACGCTCCTTCAGGATAGTTTGACTTGACCTCTTAGTATGCTGTGTGCTTCCTTTAATGTTTAGATATGTTACAGTCCGTTCGACTTCCAAAACACTCGTAAACCAAAGCACAGCTTCTGATTGGCTGCAGGAAGCTCCTGCAGCCAATCGGAAGCCGGACTGGATGCTCGGCTTCCGAAAATCGTTCAAAACCCGGAACAAAGTTCTCGCCGCCACTGTGGCGTACATAAATAGTCTTTGCTATACCTTTGCAATTTCATTGCCATTTTACAAAATTTTAAGAGTCCAGTATCCTGAACTTTTAAAACTACCGTTGGCCTTTCCCCTTTACTTTATGACACACAAGAAGTCTGATTTGCAGAGGGTGGGAGGGGGCAATGGATCGAATTCAGTCGTGCATTCTGAATTGTATGCAACTGAACCCCCCCCCCCGGCAATGACTGCAGTTCGGAAGGTTGCCCCCCCACCCGCCCCAGGTTTCTGTGTCCCCACTTGCTCCGAACCACTTTTCATTTCCATGTCATTTCCCTCCCTTAATTGCTGGAAAAGAAAAACGACACGCGTGTGGTTTCATTTATTAGAGTGGTTATCCAAGTTAAATTATGAATTCTGGGTGGGGGGGGGAGAAAGGGTACGAGGCATGAAGAACAGGTCCTTTCTGTGGACAGAGTTCATTCATGAGCCTCTGTTTCCTTGGGGAATGATTGCAGCCAGTTAGCTAATTGGTTTTGGGAGGTGGCCTGTCCGTGCTTTGCAGAGGAAATGTCTGTTTTACAGTTTACTATAAAGAGGACGCGGGTGGCGCTGTGGGTTAAACCACAGAGCCTAGGGCTTGCTGATCAGAAGGTCGGTGGTTCGAATCCCCGTGACGGGGTGAGCTCCCGTTGCTCAGTCCCTGCTCCTGCCAACCTAGCAGTTCGAAAGCACGTCAAAGTGCAAGTAGATCAATAGGGAAGGTAAACGGCGTTTCCGTGCACTGCTCTGGTTTCGCCAGAAAGCAGCTTAGTCATGCTGGCCACATGACCCGGAAGCTGTACGCCGGCTCCCTCGGCCAATAATGTGAGATGAGCGCCGCAACCCCAGAGTCGTCTGCGTCTCGACCTAATGGTCAGGGGTCCCTTTACCTATAAAGAGGATGGGTGGGTAGGTAGGTAGGTAGGTAGGTAGGTAGATAGATTTGGGCAGAATGTTATTATGATGGCTGAAAGCACCCCTCACCCCCCATGCCATTACAACTTCAGTGTAGAACATCAGTAATAATTGCAAATGGGAAATCCATTATAGCGTCTGCAGGGGGAAGCAGTGAAAACATTGGTAGAGCATACTCAGATGGTGTCCGTTTCTCACTTAACTGCTTGCCTAGTGCCCTGTGCACAGTTGAATAGTTTTTAAATGGGTAAGCAAAAGTGGGTTTATGTCCTTAAATGGTTTGTTGTTGTTTTAAAAAAGTTGTTACGCATGATGACTTTGGGAATCACGCAATTCGTTATGCGTCTTCTTAGCAAATTGCCACAGAGAACACAGAGTACTAATGGGGGGAGAATAATAAATTCAAAACGACAGGCAAAGTACCAGCAGTTTCAAAACCCAGAGTATATGTGAAAATACGCATTTTTGTGGGAGGAATTGCTTGCCTGTTAGCAAATTAGCACTAAAACGCCGGTGGGTTTTCATGAGGATTTTTCTTCATTTATTGAACACGTGAAAAAATGTGATGAGCAGACCACTGGAAGACGAGGAACCGAAGGAAGCCGAAATGGGCAAATTCACCCAACCCTTCACCAGGAACCCTATTTTACTTGGTCTCGTTTTCTGCTTTATTGATTTGTCTCTTGGTGCTGTGCACAACACAGGCTCATATTAGTCCAGGGCTGACGGCCAAATCTCCCTCAGCAAAATGGGACGACTCCATTTGCAGTATGGGCAGAGGATGTATAGAATCGCCTTCCCGCCCCTGTCCTGCTCGATGCAAGTTCCCTCAGCCAGGAAACATAAAATTCCCTTTCTATAGGAAGCATTTCCTCTTCCTGCCCAGGATGTTTGCCTTTATAGCTGCTGCCTTGTGTTTTCCACGACCTTGTGGGGAAAGAGGGAGCCGGATAAACGGGGTGTCGTCCTCCCACCTTGCAGGCTTTTTTTTGCAGGAGTCAGCTGACTGGGGCGGCCCACTTTTTCAGGGAACTGAACAGGCCGGGCCATGGGGGCAAGAATCAAGATTGCTGAGAAATCTGTGTGCTTTCTGACGTCTTAGCTCTTATTGTTAAAGTGACAATGTCATACAAAAAGCATACATAGGTATTTCCTCAAAGGCAAAAGCCTCTATATACTTTCAAACATTAAAGTGCTAATTCAAAGTGCAATATATAGTGTTGGAGATGGTTATACAAAGTCCATCAGACGTATGGGTCTATCTTCCCGACGGGTGGCCAGCTTCGAATCTTCCCGTTTCACCAGCAGTTTCGTCAAGGACTGGACTTTATCATCAACACAGAACTAGGATATTCCACATAGCTAAGCTATTCTAAGAAACTCAAACACTCATCATTCAAATAAAGCTAATCATGATTCAATACATTTTCATCTATAGCTGTTCACGGTTTTGTATATTATCCTTTGTATAGTCACCGTGACTGTCTGTTGTTGTTTCTACTGTGTACCTTATTGTTAAAGTGGCAGATAGAAAGCTCCCAGGCCATCGATTTGATGTCCGTTAGTATTAGTTTTGATTTTCTTTATTCCGCTTGTTAAAAACGAAACCATAACAGCTTGCAGAACACCCACAGGTGGGACTTGAAACAACCATAGTAGTTTATAAGGGTTTACTTACACGAAAGCCCACGAAGAGTAATTGAGTACAGTGTTCCATTGCCAAATAGAAATTAACCATGAACATCTTCTGTCGCAGCTCCTTTCTAAAGTCTCCACAGCCAGCGTGGTGTTGTGGTTAAGAGCGGTAGACTTGTAATCTGGTGAACCAGGTTCGCGTCCCCACTCCTCCACATGCAGCTGCTGGGTGACCTTGGGCTAGTCCCACTTCTCTGAAGTCTCTCAGCCCCACTCACCTTACAGAGTGTTTGTTGGGGGAGGAAGGGAAAGGAGAATGTGAGCCGCTTTGAGACTCCTTCGGGTAGTGATAAAGCGGGATATCAAATCCAAACTCTTCTCTTCTTCTTCCAGGGACTTAAGGGTGTAGGAAGTGGTGTTTTACTGAGTCAGGTCATTGGTCCCATGTATTGCAGTATTCTCCGCATTCACCAGCATTTCCAGGGTTCCTCTCTCAGTCCTACCTAGGAATGGTGGGATTAGAACCTGGGGCCTTGTAGATGCAAAGCAGATCCTCTACTTACTGGGCTACAACCTTTCCCCCACCTATAATCCCTATGATCCTGTCATCTGACCTCCCTGCAAACTGGAGAAGAGGGAGAAATTCGATTTAGGGATGAACCTACAAAATTTGCACTTTTCTGGAACCGAGAACACAACCCCATCCTTTAAACGTCACACTTCTCTGGCTCGTGCGGTTCTCCAGCCAAGTAATTTGTAAAAAAAAATTGCATTATTTAATTGAAAACAGCATACAAAAAAAACCTGCAGATGTTTGGCAGATGTGCATGTAAGAATGTGTGAATCGGGAGAAATTTGAACTCAAATGCTGAGGCGTTTCATCACAATTCAATGTGGAAATGTGCGGGACGCAACATAAGACTAGGAAAATCAGAAGGAATATTGACACCTATATATATAAATAAATAAATTTAGGATTGAGATAATAAGGAAATACAGAAAGATACAACAAGGTTGAAATGAAGTGTTGTGAGGTCGGTGGAAGTCTTTAATTTATTATTTCATTAATTGTGGTTATGTAACGATGAATATGGTGGTGGGATTATGTCGGGGTTTTTTCTTTTTCTTTTCTTTTCTTTTATCTTGATTTTCTTTCATTCTTGGTTTTGTGTTTTAATCTGTAAGTTTGGGAATTTCTTTTTTCTTGATTTGATGTATTGTTATATTTTGTTGTTAATATCAATAAAGAAAAAAGACTAGAAAAATCAGAAACGGAGAGGAACCGAAACAATTCCCCTATTATAGAATTGTAGAGTTGGAATGGTCCCCAGTGGTCATCTAGATCAACCCCTCTGAAATGTGAGAATCTCAGCTAAATAATCCTGGACAGGTGGCCATCCCTACTGCAGACTTTGCGCAAACAAATGGGGATGAATACTCAACAAACAGGTCATCTGGAAGCAACCTCAGTTCCCCCCCCCCCTTTTTTTAAACCCCTGGTGAGTTGAAGGGTTCAAAGAGCCATCTGCTTTTGGCTTGGCGTGAGTGGCGATGACCGAGGCATTGCTCAATTCATAACTGAAAATGAGTCCCCAGGTGAAGTTCAACAACAACAACAGTCCCTGGAAAGGCAGTAGCTGGGGGACGAGAGAGCATGTGTGCAGAAAAGATGTTCTCTGCAAGATTTGTGGTAAGAAGGACTCTTCCTTCATCCATCCACCTCTTGCTAGTCTTCCCAACGCTTTCCAGGTGGGGGGCATTTGTTCTCACCCTTAAGAGAGGGACAGAGAGATGAAATTGGGGAGCGGGAAGGAGAAGAAAAACGTAACAAGGAAGAATCCAGGAAAATAGTCCGAGACAGTATTTGTGTGTTTGTTTAAATGTCTAAGAAAAGATTTCCTGCAAGTCCTGAAAAAGGAGGAAAAGCTTTGCCTAAATATAAACAGGTTATTCTGTGCAAGTGTTAGATGGTTCCTGCGGAAAAGAGTCTGGTTTGACAGCCAGTTGACTGGGGACTGCTCTCAAGGGCAGTCTCCCTGCAGCCTCCCTCCGCTGCATTAGTATGAGATGGATCGACCCAGAAATAAGCAGGCTTTTCCTTCCGCTTGGCTTCCAAGTCTCCATTTATTGAATGGGAAGTAGATACGTTGTGCTACGTTTCCGAGCACAATTCAAAGTGTTGGTGCTGACCTTGAAAGCCCTAAATGGCCTCGGTCCTGTATACCTCAAGGAGCGTCTCCACCCCCATCATTCAGCCCGGACACTGAGGTCCAGCACCGAGGGCCTTCTGGCGGTTCCCTCATTGCAAGAGGTGAGGTTACAGGGAAGCAGACAGAGGGCCTTCTCAGTAGTGGCACCCACCCTGTGGAACACCCTTCCATCAGATGTCAAGGAAATAAGCAGCTATCCTATTTTTAAGAGACAGCTGAAGGCAGCCCTGTTTAGGGAAGTTTTTAATATCTAATGCTGTGTTGTTTTAACATTTGATTGGGAGCCGCCCAGAGTGGCTGGGGAAACCTAGCCAGATGGGCGGGGAACGAATAATAAATTATTATTATTATTATTATTATTATTATTATTATTATTATTATACCTGTCAAAAGATTTGAAAGGCGAGATAAACTGGAGTTCTGTGACTGCGTTCAGTCATAGCACCAAACTAGGATTTAGCATTGCAGGGTGCTAAATTGCAGGATACCTCTCCTCCTCCTCGGGTGAGGCTGGGGGAAAGAGTTTGGCAGCATTCCCGTTTCCCCCTTAACCACAGCTGAGCGTTATATCCGAACCCAGACAAGCCGTTGTTAGTCTTAACTGCAGTTCACTGAAGTAAGCCAGCGTCAAACTGTGGTTTGCAAAGTTGGGCTGTTACAGTAAACCGCGGTTCGTTGCAATTTAGGGTTGAGGCGTAACACTAAACCGCAGTGAAGCGAAAGCAGAACTGAAAGAGTCCTGTCACCTTGATGTGGTCTTGACGGAGAGGGAGAAGGAGACACAGAAACTCAAGGGTTTTGTACGAAACATCGCAGCAAAGACCTGTGGCCCTCCAGATGTTGTTGGAATCCAACCACATCTGGAAGGTTACCCAGCTCTGCGCTAAACAAAAACGTAGCATTACACCCAACCCAGGCCAATAGTTTGTGTGTTTCTGACAGAGTTTTAAAAACCTTTGGATCCCAGTAGGACCCTGCAAGGCAAGTCAGAGTCATCTTCCTGCCGTTTTTGCTTCATATTTGTAGCTCCCCAAATAGAAACACCGGGGATATTTCTCTGGCATATTGGAAAACGGGTTCTTACGGTTGCTTAATAAGTCTGCTTTACACGCTCTCAGACATTTGACCTGCGCTTTGATTTCAAAGCAAAGCTGTTTACACAACCTCTCCTCCTTGCGTTTTAATTAAGACAAATTTGCGAAAACTGAGCTGCGTGGTAGCTGAGATCCAAAGTTTTGCCAGATGACCTTGCAGGGAGACGCTTAGCATAGAAAGGGGGCACGCAGATGTAGCTCTCTTGTTCGGCGTTGGCACATCGTGACGTCACCTGCTTAATGTCAATGGGCGGGGAGTTCCAAAGAGTAGGATAGGACTAAAGATAATATGCCTTAAGTGTGCTCATTTTTGGATAGATTCTGCCCCACGGTGCTTTGTGTGGAGTGGCTAAGGGGAACGAGCACATGGTGTTCTGTGGGTTTTGCACGAAAATAATTTGGAGTTACAAGAACATTTGCACAGGCCGGTCCTTGCGTCTTCAAAAGACCGCTTTCCAGTTTAATGACCTTCCTGTCTCCCTCCGCTGCCTTATTTACCCATATATTACAGGACAGTCACCCTGTCAATTGTGCCGGGATGAAGCGCTGTCAACCATAACAGCGCATTCAGCATCTGAAGTCCAAAGGGATAAGAAATAGGGGGGGAAATCTTGACTAGACTGAAATGATTGAGGGGCAGCTGGGCCGATTCTTAGGCTTGAAGCAAAGTTAAGTGATTTGTGGGCTTACATGTTTTCTTCACCAGTTCCCTCCCCACCTTCCCCCAAAATTTGGGGGGGGGTGTGTGTGTCAACTGCTGGTTTCATAGTTCACGGCACAAGAGGGTGTGCCACTTCCGTTCTCCCTCTCCACCATGAGACCAAGATGGCAACCCACCTTGAATTTAAGCAGGCAAACGTGCCAGCAGGGTGGATTTGATTTAAATCAAATTGATTTAAATCATGATTTAAATCACGATTTAAATCACTAGTCAATAAGGCTTGATTTAAATCACTAGTCAGTAAGACTTGATTTACATATTTTTTTTACAGAAAGACTCATTCTTGCTGGTATAATCTTAATATTTATAACCATATGAAGGTTTCATTTTTGGAATAATAAATTTTCAGAGTAGTTTTTACAGTTATATCAAAAATCACTGATTTGGTTATACTACTAGAAATACATAGAGAGATAATTATGAAATTATGGTGAGGTTTAATAAGTTTAATAAGTTTATATTTGGACAACTTTTCTGCTGTACTTTATTGGAAGGAGAAAAATAATAATTTCCTTAATAACCATTTAAACAATTTATTTAACTAAAACAATAACATGATAGCATATGTATCCATGTTTGTTAACTGATGTGGTTAAACATTTTTTTTAAAAAACTTAGACTGAGTTTTAGCACACTTGATAAACTTAAAACAAATCCTTATTTCCTGATGAATAGCCTTTGGACTACAATGTAACTTAAATAGAAGACTATATTTAGAAAGATTTTTCCTCCAAAAGCATTTTATTTTAAAAATCCAATTTAAATCAAAAAAATCCGATTTAAATCAAAAAAATCCGATTTAAATCAAAAAAATCCGATTTTTTTGATTTTTTTAAAAAAATCATTGATTTTTATCCACCCTGCGTGCCAGGACTTTTGCCCCCATGTTTCAGTCCCAGCTGAAGGACCAGTGTTTCGGGAACTGGAGGTCAAGGCTGGACCAACCACAATCCTCTTTGGTTTCAGTTTTTGGCATCCGTCTGTCTCGAAAGACAATGGAGTGCGCCTCTGGGGGTCAAGTCAAACGGCTGCGTTGACAGCACCAAAGTGACTTCTCCGGGGCACAAGCCTGGGCAGTGTGTAGGGATTATTATTATTATTATTATTATTATTATTATTATTTATACCCCACCCATCTGAAAATCCAATCATCATTTGCTCCAATTCAGCAGTAAACGGTTGGTTTTCTCGCGGGGGGGGGGCGAGGAGGAGAGGCAGTTAGTGTTGGATGATCCCTAAAGTAAAGGTAAAGTATGGGAATAATGCAAGCCGTACCTACAGAGTACAGTCTGCCCTGTTCTTGTCCACACACTTCATGGAAGCATGGGATGGGTGGACCTGACACGCAGATGGATTACTCTAGCAAACATTACTTAAGAGCGGCTAGGCAGAACGACTGCATGACCCCAAGTCCGTGTTCTCATAACTCTCCCATGAGAAAACTATGTCTCCCAAGTCCGCATCCCTCAACACAATAACTACAAAGGTTCACTCCTCAGTTTAATATAAATGATGTGTCAATGGGCAAATCATGCTGAACCATGATAGATGGATGTGTGACGTAGATCAGAGCACATGTGGGCACTGGAGCATTCTGCTCATGCCATTGGCTATTACTATTGGGTGTTGCTGGGTGCTGGATAGGTGTACAATGATGATTGGTTGATGTTTAGTTGATGCCTGTGATTGGCTGTTGTATTTATGCATGTGTATTATATTCCAATAAATATGTGGTGACCGGGAGTATCCATTGCTCTCATCCCACAACTGATAGCTTACATCAATGGTCTTGTCTTGTCCTTCATGAGAGCCCACCATTTGCGACGCAGCCTCTGCCGATCTACCTCATCTAAGCTGTCACAGTTTGTGACAGCCTTTGCTGCTACCTTGCCCAGAGGTTGTTGCTACAGTAAAGGGACCCCTGACCATTAGGTCCAGTCGTGACCGACTCTGGGGTTGCGGCGCTCATCTCGCATTATTGGCCAAGGGAGCCGGCGTACAGCTTCCGGGTCATGTGGCCAGCATGACTAAGCCGCTTATGGCGAACCAGAGCAGCGCACGGAAACACCGTTTACCTTCCCGCCGGAGTGGTACCTATTTATCTATTTGCACTTTGACGTGCTTTCGAACTGCTAGGTTGGCAGGAGCAGGGACCGAGCAACGGGAGCTCACCCTGTTGCGGGGATTCGAACCGCTGGCCTACTGAACGACAAGCCCTAGGCTCTGTGGTTTAACCCACAGCGCTACCCACGTCCCTGGATGCCACCTAAGCACCCCTTTATTTTTTACCATTTCTGCAACTGGTTGGATGTCTTGCTCCATTAGGGGGTCATTGCTCCCCCCCCCTTCCACACCTAAACCTACGAGCTCTAATTTTATCTCTGCCGATTTCTGAGCGGTGAAAGGGAGATGATGAGCCCGGCAAACGTGCCTTCCCTTCCTATGAATATTTCACCAGAACAATCGCCCAATGTTACCTTAGAGGTAAGGCGGACAGCACTGCCTCCCTGGGAATTTGCAAGGTTTTTTAAAAAACGAATATTAAGCGTTTCCGCGAAGCTGCTCCATTCATTGCCGGGCCGGCGAGTGGTTTTGCCGTTGCCGTGGCAACGGCTACAGTTGCGCGGTGGGGATTTTGAAAAGCTTCCACCCGTTAATTAAGGAGCACTTTGGGGGGGGTGGGGGGAGAGGATCCTTCTCACCATGCAGCTTCCTCAGAGAGAAAGCTCGTAATTTTAGATGCCTTCCCGTAATTATTTGGACGGAAAGGTCACCTCTTGTAGGGCGCTGGGACGGAAGATAAAAGTTTTCAACCTTCTGAGACAATTTTAATTAAAAGATTTGCCCTCCTGTACCCAGGAACTCATTATTATTATTATTATTATTATTATTATTATTTATTTATTTATTTATTTATTTTTTAAAGGACTCATTTTGTTTTTCCCCTTTATGTGTACGCACGTCTGTTTAAAAATAAACTCCGATGGGAAGGTCATCATCCACCTCCTCTGTGTTTGTTTTGGCCTGGGATACCGTTCCACGTTCCTAGAAAAGCTCCCTAGGCCTTTTTTAAAACTCTCAGGGAATGTCGTGGGTGCAAATGCCTTGGACCCCCTCCAGCTTGTGCAGAAAGTCCCCTCAAAGGATAGGCTCAAGATCGCTTAATATTTGGTAGCCCCCCCCCCAACAACTCTCATTTGTTTCCTTAGTCCTCGGTAGTTCCAGAATTAGAAGTATAGATTTCTTTTTTTCCATTCCGGGATTTGGTTTGGGAGTTGTAGGCCCTGTGCGTGTAGGAGTAGGGATGGATGGATCTCACCATTGTGGTTTCTCTCAGTTTTATTTTTCCCCAGCCTAATTTCAGTTTGCCATTTTTCCACCTCCGTGTGTGCATTTTTTTTAAAGTCCTCGTAAAAAGAAATCCATCGGCATCTGAGTGAGCATTTCTTCCCCTGTACAAACCTTTGCATGCAGTTCCCCCGTGTATCTTGCGACTTACGCGCATTTAATTTCTGCACATTCAGCTTTATGCTTTGGGCAACCAACAAAAAAATAAAAAGGGGGTGGAAAGGGGGCAGGGCATCGGGGGGGGGAGAGACTTTGGCAATCCCACCCGCCATCAAAGTCAATGTGTTTTGACTATACACAGTTTGGGCTTTATGCGTTACCCCCAGAACGCAGCCTCAGCGTACGTTGAGAGTCGTGTGTATAATGCATTTTGTACGATATTTTTACATATGTGCCTGCAAACACCATTTAAACCTCTGGAAACCCTTTAAAAAACCAAAAATCCACCCAACTCCACCACAATTGCTCTCTGCAAACCACCGCTCTAAAACTCCAACTCTTATCTGGACTCAAAGGTTGGTGCAAAGGCTCCTGGGATTCCTAGATGATGTTTTTGTGCCATTTTTGCCCCTTTTGTGCCGTTTTCGGGTTCACAGCGATGCACATGTGTGTGGCCGCGCATGCGCATGGGGAGTCGTCTGTAATTTTAGATGGAAGTACTGATGGCTATTGTTTTTATTTTTACTCATACGTTGTTTAATTGATTTCTAAAATACTGATAGCTAAAAGGTAAAGGTAAAGGACCCTGGACAGTTAAGTCCAGTCAAAGGCGACTGGGGTTGTGGCGATCATCTCGCTTCCAGGCCGAGGGAGCCAGCGTTCGTCCACAGCACAGACAGCTTTCCAGGTCATGTGGCCAGCAGGACTAAACCACTTCTGGCGCAACGGGACTCCGTGATGGAAACCAGAGTGCACAGAAACGCCGTTTACCTTCCCGCCGGAGTGGTACCTATTTATCTACTTGCACTGGTATGCTTTTGAGTTGCTAGGTTGGCAGGATCTGGGACCGAGCAACGGGCGCTCACCCCGTTCCAGGGATTTGAACCACTGACCTTCTGATCGGCAAGCCCAAGAGGCTCAGTGGTTTAGACCACAGCGCCACCCACGTGATAGCTATTGCATTCTCATTGTGAGTTGACAGCCTGCCTTGTTTGTTGTCATTGCGTGTGTGTTTTCTGTCCTTTTATTTAAAAAAACCAACCTGGTTTTTTCCCCTTCCTTGTTAGGTTTGACACTTAAATAGTAAATACTAAAAGGAAGGTGGAATTACCAATGAAATCTAGCAAAACACAGTCTGGGGTTCAGCAGCCCTATGTGAGCCTCAGGCCACCCTGAACCCCTGAACTCAGTCGACTGACAATTAGTGGGCTTGGTCACTAATTGTCTTCCTTGCTTAATGGGAGAGAAGGAGGGGAGGCCTTGTGTCAAATGGATGATGTTTGATTCATTTCCTGGCTCTTTCTTCCTGAAGATAAAAAGCTACCCATCTATCTTCAGAACTGCTTTCTGCCAATTCGGAATGGGCTCTCAAAAGCAGGAGCCGATTCGTATGAGACAGGCGTCGCAGGTATGCATGTCCATTAGGGAGATGTATTTTTGCTGGATGACGATAACCTACCTGCAGTTTAAAGGTAAAGGTACCCCTGACAGTTAAGTCCAGTCGCGGACCACTCTGGGTTTGCGGCGCTCACCTCGCTCTATAGGCCGAGGGAGCTGGCGTTTGTCCCCAGACAGCTTCCGGGTCACGTGGCCAGCATGACTAAGCCGCTTCTGGCGAACCAGAGCAGTGCACGGAAACGCCGTTTACCTTCCCGCCGGAGTGGTACCTATTCATCTACTTGCACTTTGACGTGCTTTCGAACTGCTAGGTGGGCAGGAGCTGGGACCAAGCAACAGGAGCTCACCCCGTCGTGGGGATTTGAACTGCTGACCTTCTGATCAGCAAGTCCTAGGCTCAGTGGTTTAGACCACAGCGCCACCCGCGTCCCACCTGCAGTTTAGTCCAGGACAGATTTCACCCCTCCGTGTCTCATTGTGAACACGCTCCAGATAGATGCAGTTGTTAGCAGAATGACTGGAATAAAGCAGTTGGGAATCCGGAAAGGAAAGAAGTTTGTATTGCATTACAGGGGTAAACGGAACGGAAAAAAATTCAGTATGGGTAGAAATAAGCAGAAAAGTTGGTCTTCCTTAATCCAGGCCTACACAGGGGGGAAATACTTTTCCTTCCAACTCCTCCAGCTGTCAAATCTCAGCCATCTTCCTCGCTGACAGCTAGTTCCCAACTGACTAGGTCTTCCAGGCAGTCAGAGTCTGCTGTCATCCATGCCCGTAACAGAGTCACACGCTGATGATCTCTGCTATTGTGCTCCCAACAGGATGAGATCATGACAGGACCGCAGGGATTTTCATCCTGCTGACGTTGTTAATGGTAATCAATAATAACAGTAGCGGTAAATTAATTGACAGGTCGCTTAGTCGCCGGCGTGGCTTTTAAGCGGCTTGCAAGTATAAAGCCAATTTGCAAAACAGCAACAACATAATTAAAAGGCACAGCGAAACAGCACCATTGAAACATTGGAATAAAAAGCCACAGTTCAAATGTGCACATGCTAAAAGGGCCATTAAAACTGCACCACGATTGCAAAAAGCCAAGTAAAACAGGAGGTTTAGGTCAGGAGAGCAAACCAACACTTGTCTTAAACAGGTGTGCTTAAGAGCTGGCAGAATGCCAATACTGATGGGGGTCTCTCATATTTCAGCAGGGAGATCATTCCTTGCCACTGGGGCCACCACTGAGAAAGCCCACCTCCATGTTGCCACACCGCAGTAATTGGCAGCCCACGGCAAAATTCTGGGCTGCATCAATAGGAGTATAGCATCTAGATCAAGGGAAGTAATAGTACCACTGTATTCCACTCTGGTCAGACCTCACCTGGAATACTGTGTCCAGTTCTGGGCACCACAGTTCAAGAAGGATGCTGACAAGCTGGAACGTGTCCAGAGGAGGGCAACCAAAATGGTCAAAGGCCTGGAAACGATGCCTTATGAGGAACGGCTTAGGGAGCTGGGTATGTTTAGCCTGGAGAAGAGAAGGTTAAGGGGGGATATGATAGCCATGTTCAAATATATAAAAGGATGTCATATAGAGGAGGGAGAAAAGTTGTTTTCTGCTGCTCCTGAGAAGAGGACACGGAGCAATGGATTCAAACTACAAGAAAGATTCCACCTAAACATTAGGAAGAACTTCCTGACAGTAAGAGCTGTTCGACAGTGGGATTTGCTGCCAAGGAGTGTGGTGGAGTCTCCTTCTTTGGAGGTCTTTAAGCAGAGGCTTGACAGCCACCTGTCAGGAATGCTTTGATGGTGTTTCCTGCTTGGCAGGGGGTTGGACTGGATGGCCCTTGTGGTCTCTTCCAACTCTATAATTCTATTAACTCGCTGCGTTGTATTTGTTGGTTGTAATGCTCTTACTGGGGAAAGGAAGATAGGCAACTGACTCCAGAGTTGCTATGGGCCTTATATGTAAGTAAGGTAAAGGTAAAGGGACCCCTGACCATTAGGTCCAGTTGCGGACGACTGGGGTTACGGTGCTCATCTTGCTTTATTGGCCAAGGGAGCCGGCGTACAGCTTCCAGGTCATGTGGCCAGCATGACTAAGCCGCTTCTGGCGAACCAGAGCAGCGCACGGAAACGCCATTTACCTTCCCACCGGAGCGGTGCCTATTTATCTACTTGCGCTGGCATGATTTCGTACTGCTAGGTTGGCAGGAGCTGGGACAGAGCAACAGGAGCTCACCCCGTCGCAGGGATTCGAACCGCCGATCTTGCGATCAGCAGGCCCAAGAGGCTCAGTGGTTTAGACCACAGCGCCACCCGCGTCCCTCCCAAAAGAGTACAAACCAAAGATATGCACAGGATTTCCCTGTGATAACATATCACACTTTTATATGTGAAATGTATAATATTATCATGTGATATATGTGATAACATATGTATAGAAGCAAATTTGGACGGAAGTAAGATCACCCAGCCCTTCACATACAGAGCTGTCCCCTGTATAGCAGGATACGTGCCCATCCCTGTTTAATAACCACCAAGGCCAAATATTTAATTCTACTATAAAAAGCAATGGTGTTTATGACTTGTGAGTCTCAAGGTATTTGCAGGCTATGCCAGTGTTATTTTCAACCCAGCAGGCTATTAATATGCTGGCAGTATCTTTAAATGTCAGGACGTAAACTTTTTATTTCCACAAGTACCAGCGGGGGTGGGGGGGTGGGACAGTGTGCTGCTGAGATAATTTGGAGGGCTGGTTAGGCGAGACAAACGTGCAAAGCTGAGGCAAAGGGGTGGATCAAAACCCAGGAGGAAGAAACATCGAGAATTGTGGTGTGAAAAGTCTCGGTCAGGTCAGGTCAAGGTAGGACAGCATCAGGCTTAGGTTACGGATAGGTGCAGAAGGGTCCAAATAGGGCAATAACTTTCCATCGATCAGTTTGGGTTTTGTGACTGTTTCTAGAATATTGCATACGATCATAACATGGGTACATTCTTTAGGAGTGGATTTAGGCACTATGGTCTAAACCACTGAGCCTAGGGCTTGTCGATCAGAAGGTCGGCGGTTCGAATCCCTGCAACAGGGTGAGCTCCCGTTGCTCGGTCCCTGCTCCTCCCAACCTAGCAGTTCGAAAGCACGTCAAGTGCATGTGGATAGATAGGTACCGCTCCGGCGGGAAGGTAAACGGCGTTTCCGTGCGCTGCTCTGGTTCGCCAGAAGCGGCTTAGTCATGCTGGCCACATGACCCGGAAAAACTGTCTGCGGACAAACGCCAGCTCTCTCGGCCAATAAAGCGAGATGAGCGCCGCAACCCCAGAGTCGTCCGCGACTGGACCTAATGGTCAAAGGCCTGGAAATGATGCCTTATGAGGAACGGCTTAGGGAGCTGGGTATGTTTAGCCTGGAGAAGAGAAGGTTAAGGGGTGATAGGATAGCCATGTTCAAATATATAAAAGGATGTCATATAGAGGAGGGAGAAAAGTTGTTTTCTGCTGCTCCTGAGAAGAGGACACGGAGCAATGGATTCAAACTACAAGAAAGAAGATTCCACCTAAACATTAGGAAGAACTTCCTGACAGTAAGAGCTGTTCAACAGTGGAATTTGCTGCCAAGGAGTCTCCTTCTTTGGAGGTCTTTAAGCAGAGGCTTGACAGCCACCTGTCAGGAATGCTTTGATGGTGTTTCCTGCTTGGCAGGGGGTTGGACTGGATGGCCCTTGTGGTCTCTTCCAACTCTATGTTTCTAATGGTCAGGGGTACCTTTACCTTTAGAGAATATATTGTTACTGTCCTTCCTTGCTCACACGAGTGAGATGTGCAGAGTACCATCTTTTGCAGATTTAAACGTGGACGCTAAGACAAGGTTGATTTAACATTCTAGAAACAATATTCCAGGATGCTTGTTAGGCAGACTGGATTTTCCCTGGTATTACCCCCTTTAATGCATCCGTGGTATTACCCTTCCTCCCAGCACACTTAAAAATAACGTGCGTGCGCGCACACACACACACACAGTGTTTTGTAAAGAAGTAAAAGTAGTATTTACTTACATAATCTATGTCTTGAGGCAACAGTTACGGTAGCAAAAGGACGGCAGGTTTATAACTACTGCCGAAGTTACAAAAGTACAAAATCCTAAATTCAAAATGGTGTCTGAGCTGCAGAGTTCAGACATGCACTTGTGGTCAGCTTGGGGGAATGATGCCGAAAGAGAGCTGTCCAGACAAGAAGGAAGTATGTAGTGGCACCGGTTTCCTGCCATGGCAGACAAAGGAAGTGACCTCACAAGAGTTCTCTCTAGCAAACTTTACAGGAAAGCTCTGCGAAGCTCGGACCCTTCATATGCCTATCTGGGAAAACATGAATTGTTGGTTTGACTGCAGTAATGTCCCACACAGCTGTACATCCAGTCTGTAATGGGCATCCATTCCTTCAGCTTTTGTGTTGATTTTTCGAATTCACCACCCGTACAGTGATTCACACAAGCATCTTTGCAGACTCTTTGTACATGTGTACAGCACTTGTCAAGGGACGCGGGTGGCGCTGTGGGTTAAGCCACAGAGCCTAGGGCTTGCTGATCAGAAGGTCGGTGGTTCGAATCCCCGCGACAGGGTGAGCTCGCATTGCTTGGTCCCTGCTCCTGCCAACCTAGCAGTTCAAAAGCACGCAGTGCAAGTAGATAAATAGGTACCGCTCCAGCGGGAAGGTAAATGGCGTTTCCGTGCGCTGCTCTGGTTCGCCAGAAGCGGCTTAGTCCTGCTGGCCACATGACCCGGAAGCTGTACGCTGGCTCCCTCGGCCAGTAAATCGAGATGAGCGCCGCAACCCCAGAGTCGGACACGACTGGACCTAATGGTCAGGGGTCCATTTACCTTTACCTTTACAGCACTTGTCATGTGTGAACAGCACTTCCCTGTCTTCCCCTCTTTCTTCACTGCAACATGTGGACTCATCTCCCTGTTTGAGTCATCTCCCGGGATCTCATTTCCTGGAAGAGAGTGAGCGGGGAAAGGGTCTTAATTCACCGAGGTCCAGCTTGTGGGCTTCCCATTGGGGCATCCGATTGGCTACTGTGGGAAGAGGATGCTGGTCTAGAAGGGCCTGATCCAGTAGCCAGACTCTTCTTAACATCCTTAGGCTCTGTGTGACTGTGTGCTGGCAAACCACAACCCAATTGCTGCCTGAGCTCCATGTTGGAAAGTTGGGATGTCGGAAACAAATTCCGTAGGGGACAATTCATGCCCAATCTTTTCCCCCACCCACTATTTTTTCCTCTTCCAGACAAGCTCTGAAAATGGGAGAAGCAGAGGGTAGGAGTCAACTGGGGAAGGGCATTTGCAAACAAAATTGGCAAAAACCAGGAAAGCTTGAATCCTCTCTTGTAAATCTCCCCTCCTGCATTTGCGTTAGCTGGCGGATGAATGTTTGGGAAATGCGTTTGGGGGGGATACTGCGCAGTCTTGCCCTCACGTAGATGTTTTTTGGCAGAATGTTTTCGGACGTCCTCGTTTCCAGATCCTCCACATTTGCTTTGCAAAGTGCTTTTGGGGTTTCTCTGGGAGGAGAGGCCAGAGAGATTGAGAGAGAGAGAGTTAATATTAGGTCATCTGAACTGTATGTCTCTGCCAGAAGAGATTTGTTCATAGTGATGTTATTCGCTCTCCTAATTCCAAGAGGTTGAAGTGCTAAAACTCTCCCGCCCCAGGAGGCGATCCTGCACTCTAAGGTTTCACGGCTGTGTATCATGGGCTGCATCAATAGGAGTATAGCATCTAGATCAAGGGAAGTAATAGTACCACTGTATTCCGCTCTGGTCAGACCTCACCTGGAATACTGTGTCCAGTTCTGGGCACCACAGTTCAAGAAGGATACTGACAAGCTGGAACGTGTCCAGAGGAGGGCAACCAAAATGGTCAAAGGCCTGGAAACGATGCCTTATGAGGAACGGCTTAGGGAGCTGGGTATGTTTAGCCTGGAGAAGAGAAGGTTAAGGGGTGACATGATAGCCATGTTCAAATATATAAAAGGATGTCATATAGAGGAGGGAGAAAGGTTGTTTTCTGCTGCTCCAGAGAAGCGGACACGGAGCAATGGATTCAAACTACAAGAAAGAAGATTCCACCTAAACATTAGGAAGAACTTCCTGACAGTAAGAGCTGTTCGACAGTGGAATTTGCTGCCAAGGAGTGTGGTGGAGTCTCCTTCTTTGGAGGTCTTTAAGCAGAGGCTTGACAGCCACCTGTCAGGAATGCTTTGATGGTGTTTCCTGCTTGGCAGGGGGTTGGACTGGGTGGCCCCCCTTGTGGTCTCTTCCAACTCTTGGATTCTATGATTCTATGAATCTCTGGCGCCTGGGGTTTTTGTGCTGCTTTCAGGACATATCTGGACTTTCTGTGCATTTGCTTGAACTTCTTGCGCTGAAACTCCTTTCTGGTTGCAAAAGTCACTATCCTGGAACTTGCAGATTTATTTATTTTTTTAAGTTTCTAGACCTCATGGCTCTGGAGCAGTTCAATTCCTGCATTGCAGGGGGTTGGACTAGATGACCCTTGGGCCCCTTCCAACTTTATTCTATTCTATTCTTTTCACCCAAATAATCCCTGGATTTTCGAAGCACCTAAGCAAAGCAAAAATATGGAGATATGTTTAATCTGCACATTTCCTTCTGATTTCTCCATGGCAGAATTTGTCCCCCCCCCCCAAAAAAAAATGTCGCTCATTGATCAGAAGGCCCTTAGCTAAGTCCAGTACCACATGCTTTACATGCAAAAGTTTCCAGGTTCCATTCCTGGCTGGTACAGATATGACTGTGAGAGAAAATTGCAATTTTCTGGAGAGATGCTACCAGTCAATGTCAATACTACTGCGTATAATGGCCTGAGTTCGTAGAAGACAGTGTCTTAACTTCTTTAAAAAATCCAACTCACCAGTGCTGCGCAGACAGGGGTAGCCAATGTGGTAACATCCAGAATGTTGTGGACTACAACTCCCATCAGCCCCCGCCAGCATGGGATGATGGGAGTTGTAGTCCAAAATTATTTGGAAGGCACCACATTGGATATTCCTGCTGTGGAAGGCCAGTGTTGTTTCCAGGCCCCAATCAGGATTGTTCCTTGCTAAGTAGAAATGTGTCCTCAAATTATTTGGGTAGGATAATTCACACATGGGAGAAGGGAAGAAGGGCACACTCACAAATCAAGCAGGCCCTTCCCGGTCCTTGATGCCATGACACAATGGCTCTCTCGACTTCTTGTTGTTGTTTAGTCATTTAGTCGTGTCCGAATTTTCATGACCCCATGGACCAGATCACGCCAGACACTCCTGTCTTCCACTGCCTCCCGCAGTTTGGTCAGACTCATGTTGGTAGCTTCGAGAACACTGTCCAACCATCTCATCCTCTGCCGTCCCCTTCTCCTTGTGCCCTCCATCTTTCCCAACATCAGGGTCTTTTCCAGGGAGTCTTCTCTTCTCATGAGGTGGCCAAAGTATTGGAGCCTCAGCTTCAGGATCTGTCCTTCCAGTGAGCACTCAGGGCTGATTTCCTTCAGAATGGATAGGTTTGAACTTCTTGCAGTCCATGGGACTCTCAAGAATCTCCTCCACCACCATTATTCAGAAGCATCAATTCTTCGGCGATCCGCCTTCTTAAAAAGCCTCTCGACTTTTAGCGCTTAGCAAATTCCTCACCCTCGCAGGCAGTTATCACTGGACCTGTCACATAGCCAAGCTAAATAATTAGCTCACAAGCCAGGCTCGCTCAGCTCCTTAAATAATATTTTGTTGCGCAAGTCTTTGGGGTTTCTTCTTCTTTTATCAGCAAGGCTCTGAATGCACCGTTGTAGATCTCCTTCTGGAAAACCAAATTTGACACATTCGCCCTTCCCTCATAAGGAATCCAGCGCTCAGAGAATGAATTCATTGTTAGGATAAACTATAAATGACTTGTGCATCCTTCTGCCGGTGCCTGAAAGTTCTCTGAGAACAGCATCATTTTGGCTTCTTCACCCCAGTGACAACGGCCTGCCATAAGTCCCAGACGTGATTTCAGTGCACAAAAATATTTCGACATCATCTTTTCCCCGCCAGCTGGTGGTTCCCTCCCAAGCTGATGAGCCTTTCGCCGCAATTGAAGAAAACATGCCTTTTGCAGTTGCCGTCTCCCAATCTTTCCCAAACTACTGGCTGGGGTGTTCTCATTTCCTACACCCCTGCCGCTAGTCTTTCTGCCACCTCATCATCTCACTGCAGAGATTGCTTGCACTTTCCCTCTTTTTGGGCAGAAAACAGCCCTGCAGATGATGTAACCAGCACTTGGAATTTTTCCACCCTCAGCGAGACGGCCGATGACCACACCATCCTCACAAGACCCATATGGCGAAATGTTACGGTCTACGGATGGGGAAAACACTGGAAAACAGCAAAGATCTTTGTGTGGGTGTGACAAAGAGTCTATACTGATTTTTTAAAAATAATAATAATCACAGAGCTGCCTAAACGCTGCAGGCAGGACGCAACAATTGGAATAAAAATTCTGGTGCCAGGACGGAGACCCAGGACCAGAGTTGGAGATCAGAACAGGTCTAGCATTAGATTTCTTTTTAGAAGTAGAAGAAATTCAGAAAGAGGTAACCAGAATGATGGAGCGACGTCTGTTAAAACGTATGTGAATTCGGTATTTAGTGCCTTCCTATGTTCTTAGGCTGCTACCACCCCATCTGTCTGTTTAAGTATTTGGCTTGAGTGGTACATGCCCTGGTTATCTCCCGCTTGAACTACTGCAATGCGCTCTACGTGGGGCTACCTTTGAAGGTGACCCGGAAACTACAACTAATCCAGAATGCGGCAGCTAGACTGGTGACTGGGAGCGGCCGCCAAGACCATATAACACCGGTCCTGAGAGATCTACACTGGCTCCCAGTACGTTTCCGAGCAGAATTCAAAGTGTTGCTGCTGACCTTGAAAGCCCTAAACGGCCTCGGTCCAGTATACCTGAAGGAGCATCTCCACCCCCATCGTTCAGCCCGGACACTGAGGTCCAACTCCGAGGGCCTTCTGGCGGTTCCCTCCCTGCGAGAAGTGAGGTTACAGGGAACCAGGCAGAGGGCCTTCTCGGTGGTGGTGCCCACCCTGTGGAACTCCCTCCCATCATATGCCAAGGCGATAAGTAACTATCTGACTTTTTGAAGACATCTGAAGGCAGCCCTGTTTAGGGAAGTTTTTAATCTGTGATATTTTAATTTATTTTGATATTGTTGGAAGCCACCCAGAGTGGCTGGGGAGACCCGGCCAGATGGGCGGGGTACAAATAATAAATTATTATTATTATTATTATGTTGGGAGCTGCCCAGAGCGGCTGGGGAAACCCAGCCAGAAGGGCGGGGTATAAATTATTATTATTATTATTATTATTATTTATTAATGTATGTCGGAAGCCACTTAGAGTGGCTGGGGAAACCTAGTCAGATGGGTGGGATACGGATATCATCACTATCATCATCCGCTTTTCAGTCTCTGGTTTTAGCTGACAGAATGTGGAACTACCTGTAGTTCCTAGCTACATTTTTTTTTTAACATTTTGTGTGAATACTTAATTTGGACATCTGAAGGATTTCTGAAAGCTGATTGTTGGAAGAGTCAGAACAGACATCTCAGAAAGAGAGAGAGATGCAAATTTTGAACACATTTCATCCCAAAGTATGCATTTATGCCGGAATGTGCATTTTTGTTTGCATTTAAAACCAAAATACACTTTTGTTGTTCTTGTTCACACTTCTGCTTTGTGTGTGTGCTTTTTGCCGAGGACGGCATTGCAAAATTCAGAGCGCTGTTAAAACCAATGGGTAACAGTCCCCTGATCTGCATATCAGTCTGGGAAGTACAAAATAGGTGGATTTGCTTAAAAATGTGGGCTGAACAACCTCCTCCGACATCGCTAACCAAGTGAGATGACCCCATGACCTCTTAATCACATGCAACTTTCTAGGCAGCGTGAGGGCATATTCCTGCAGACAATTTGCCCTAGACCTCCCTGTCTTCGGCACATCTGATGTATTAACAGCTCAGGAGAGCACGTTCGATGGGGGGGGGGGTCAGCCACGAGGTCATCTTCTAATGCAGCGAACCCGCTTGCCCCATGTGCATTAACAAGGAAGGGGGGGTTGTTCATTAAATAATGCATGCAGGTGGAAACTGAGTTTTGAAATGCTTGTCAAATATTCATGGGGTTAAGCAGGGTAGTGGCGGAATCAGTGGGGTCGAGGGAAGGGGAATGAAAACAATAAATAAAGCTGGTCCGATTCCTAATCCATTGTAAATCTCAGCCCGTGAGGACGAATTGTTGGGGCTGGGAGGGGTCCACCAGAAAATTTAGGAGGGGGGTGGAAATATGAACAAGGGAGGTGTCAGCATGGAGAGAATGGAGACTCCTTTGTTTTATTTTCATTTATTTTCTAATGTTTAATGTTTTATTATCATTTTGTATGTGCTGGAAGCCACCCAGAGTGGCTGGGGCAACCCAGTTAGATGGGCAGGGTATGATGATGATGATGATGATCATTAGTGCTATTATTAATGCTCTGCTCTTTTAAGTACCCACAGCAGCTTACAGTAGAAATAACAATACAGTAAATAATCATCTTCTTCTTCTTTGGCGATCCCTCGTAGCCGAGTAAGATTGTCTTCCATAAACACGGTTTTAACAATGAGTCCGTAAGTGACTGTGGAGGCCAATTCTGGATCCACACGTCCTTCCACAGTGGGGACATTGGTTTCTGGGAGGGAGTTGATCACGGCTAGGGTTTGCCAAGCGTGCCTTCCTCCTAGCATGTTTCTCCCTTTCATCCTGAGTTTGAGCGTCTTCAAAACCCATGACACCTTTGGGAACAGGTATTAAACAGGGTTGTGTTATTGCCCCAACTCTATTCATTATTTTCATTGCCATGATCCTACACTTTGTCGAAGGGAAACTCACCTCCGGAATAGAAATCATATATCAGACGGACGGAAAACTCTTTAATCTGAGCAGGCTAAAAGGAAAGAGTAAGGTTACCGTAATTTCTGTCATAAAGCTTCAGTATGCTGATGACAATGTAGTGTGTGCACACTCAGAGGATGACCTCCTAAATATCTTCGCAGAAGCTTACAAAAAGCTTGGCCTATCTACCTAACAGTTACCTCGCCCGGCCCACATTTTTTCAGCTTCTTTTCAAGAATACCATGGAGGACTTTGTCAAAAGCTTTAACAAAACCAAGATACACTACATTCACAGCGTTCCCCTGATCCACCAAGTTTGTAACACAGGAAACTGCCAAGTCAGACCATTGATCCATCAAACTCAGTATTTCCTGTACAATTACTGGCATCCAGCTCTCCAGGGTTTCAGACAGGGGGGAGTCTGCCAGCCCTACCTGAAGATGCTGAGGATTGAACCAAGGACTTTCCACGCACAGTGCAGATGTTCTGCCAGTGACCTGTGGCCTTTTCCTATCAGCCTCAGCCAACATGGTCTATGGTCAGTGATGGCTGGAGTTGCAGTCCAGCGACATGGGAGGAGATCATGTTGGGGTAGTCCTGAGCTAGGTGGAAAAATGGTCTGTCTTGGCAACAGGCCACTTTCCATGCATGGGGGGGGGGAAAGAAATGGAAATGGAATCTGTCACAAATGGAATGGAAGTATTTCTGTTCTCCACTAAACGGAGATCAACCAAGACCCTCTCCTCAAAAAGCGCTGCGGGTTGACTTGTGTTACTTTGTGTGCAATAATGGAGATCATCCAGACCCCAAATACACTGGGGCTACCCAAGATCGGTCACAAGCTGTCTTGCTTCAGAAAGCACGTTGCGGGGAGTCAGCTGCCATCCTGCGAACCTCTTTTATCTCCCTCTGTCTCTTTGAAACCAGGCTCTCTGTGCCCTCCGGTCTTTTGAACTTAGCCACACTTTCTCATCTCGTAACCTATGTTCCCCCAAACTTTTCCAGCCAGTCGTTGCGCTAATCGCACTGACAGGCGACGTCTAGCAGCAGAGAAGAAATAGCAGCAGTAGCAGCAGCTGGAGAGATGCTTTCCTGGGCACACACTCGTGATGAGTGCAGCAAGATTTTCCCTTCGTTCCGCAAGGCTGCCTAACATCAGGGACGTGTCGGCCGGGTGTGAACGACATACACACCCCGCTTCTCATTTTAGCAAAACGAAACGTGAGGACTGTCTTGTGGGAGCAGGACCTGAAGGAGCATCTGATAATTGGGAGTGTGGTGCCTCTGAATATCTGAAGGCCTGTCCTCACACCATTAACATTCACTCTTTTAATGGACTCCAAATCAACCTCAGTTGCACAAGCTGAATTGGCTGGTATGTGATCAAATCCCAACCCACAAATAGTGACATCCTAGAAATCACTGAAGCTGAGGCTCCAATACTTTGGCCACCTCATGAGAAGAGAAGACTCCCTGGAAAAGACCCTGATGTTGGGAAAGATGGAGGGCACAAGGAGAAGGGGACGACAGAGGACGAGATGGTTGGATAGTGTTCTCGAAGCTACCAACATGAGTCTGACCAAACTGCGGGAGGCAATGGAGGACAGGAGGGCCTGGCGTGCTCTGGTCCATGGGGTCACGAAGAGTCGGACACGACTAAACGACTAAACAACAACGACAGCAGAAATCATAGAATCGTAGAGTTGGAAGGGACCCCAAGGGTCATCTGGTCCAACCCCCTGCAATGCAGTAATCTCATCTAATGTATCCCTGACAGATGACCATCCAACCTCTGCTTAAAAACCTCCAAGGAAGGCGAGTCCACAACCTCCCGAAGAAGACCCTTCCACTGTCGAACTGCTCCAACTGCCAGAAATTTCTTCCTGATGTTTAGTAGGAATCTCCTTTCTTGTAACTTGAAGCCATTGGTTTGAATCCTACCCTCCAGAGCAGGAGAAAACAAGCTTGCTCCATCTTCCATGTGACATCACCAAATCACTTCCAATACGCTGGTTTGTGCACCCAGGTGCCCACAGAATCTTAAAATGGAGAGATGGAGAGAACCTTTTGCTTCAGAATTACGTTTCCGTTCAAATGCAAATACGAGTTGCGTTAATAGAGCAGGTCACTTGGGCAATAGAGCTTTCCTGCACCCTCCTCTCCTGGGCATCCCCTGTGGCCCCGAAAGCCTCACTTGAGAATTAACAGACCCTCCATAACAGAGTAGGAGGCAGTGCTGCAGAATGTAGACGTAAAATAACTTACTGCAAGCAGAAAGCTAGGGTGTCAGAGAAGGTTGGAACGCTGTCTCCATGATGCTACTCTTTTCTCCATTCAATGATGTTATTGTAGAGTAGAGCTTAAAGACACACCCGTCTCTTCAGTCTTGGGTCCCCAGTTGTTGTTTGACTACAATTCCCATCCTCCCTGACCTTTGGCTAATCTGGATGGAGCTCATGGGAGCTGCAGTCCCTGCAACACGTGGTTCCAGCACCTGCAATCCGAAATCCTTCATCCTAGCAAGAGCTGTGGTTCGTATGAGTTTCCTGATCGCGTTTTCCACCTATGAAATAGAAGGCTTCAGAAAACCACATTGTTGATAGGCGAACCTAGCGCCCTCCTGATATTTTGGACTACAACTCCCATCAGCCCCAGCCAGCAGAGTCATGTGGCAATGGGCTAATGTCGTCTGGAGCGAGCGTCTCATTGTGCTCGGCCTCCGTTTCACTGAGTGTATGTTTGTGGTTATTGCAGCTATCGCTGCCGCCTTAATTTATGTATCATCTGACTCCCTTAGATCCTTTATTTATGGTTTCTAGAATAGGAGGCTTTGTTTTCGTCGTCTTATTTTGTCTGTGCCTTTTGAAAACCCCTTTAATGTGGGATGTGGTGTGGTCCCCCCCCCCAAATGCAGGAAATAACCCCCCTCCCCCAATTAATGAACAGGCTAAACAAAAACCTTCCGACGGAAACGTTGACCTTTCAACACCTCCAAACTGCAACCAGTGTGGCAGATAATTAAAATACGTTATGGGGTGCTGATTGGATATGGCAGCATGGCAGCAAGAGAGCCAGTGGGGTGTAGTGGT
This sequence comes from Darevskia nairensis, assembly GCA_034642065.1. Classification (NCBI taxonomy): domain Eukaryota; kingdom Metazoa; phylum Chordata; class Lepidosauria; order Squamata; family Lacertidae; genus Darevskia; species Darevskia nairensis. Next base: position 131,937 of record JAWWNI010001130.1, on the reverse strand, counting down.
TAAGAGCGGTAGACTCGTAATCTGGTGAACCGGGTTCGCTTCCCCGCTCCTCCACATGCAGCTGCTGGGTGACCTTGGGCTAGTCACAATTCTCTGAAGTCTCTCACCCCACTCACCTCACAGAGTGTTTGTTGTGGGGGAGGAAGGGAAAGGAGAATGTGAGCCGCTTTGAGACTCCTTTGGGTAGTGATAAAGCAGGATATCAAATCCAAACTCCTCCTCCTCTTCTTCTTCTTCGCTCCATGCACATCAGATATTTTCCCGATGAATGTGGGCAAATGTGACTTCAGTTACCGGTACATTGACGATTCTTTCTTAAGGATTTGCTCTGTGCATTCAGCCTTGGTCAATCTTCCCTTGCTCCACACCAGCCCCCCCCCCCTGTCTTCAGGGCACATGGGGGATCTCGACAGCACCAGAGAGGGATGCACCGACTGAGCATCATGCAGAAGCCAGATTTTTGATGGAAGCATCTGGTCAACACAGGTGACACCACTGTTAATGCATCTGTACTGACTGCCCATCTACTTACCAAGCCAGGTTCAAGGTGCTTGCATTTGTTTACAGTGTTACCTTGGTTCTCAAACTTAATCCGTTCCAGAAATCCGTTCCAAAACCAAAGCGTTCCAAAACCAAGGCGTGCTTTCCCATAGAAAGTAATGCGAAACGGATTAATTGGTTCCGGATTTTTAAAAACAACCCCTAAAACAGCAATTTAGCATGAATTTTACTATCTAATGAGACCATTGATGCATAAAATGAAAGCAATAATCGATGTACTGTACTATAAAATAAATAAGACAGTATTTTAGATGATAAAAATTTAAATTCATTTTTTTTCATTCCTGCACTGATGATAGTCATTGTTTGGATGGGGGGCTTTTATCCATTTCCGCAGTCACACAATCAATCAATCAGTAGCTGAACTGGGTTCCACACAGTCACAAAAACAAATCAACCGGATCCCTCCGGAAGAGACCTCTGTCAAAAAGCCCTGAGCACAGAAGCATATGAAGCTGCCCTCTAATTTTATTATTATTATATTTTATTAAATTTTCAAACGTTTAACATACACACTTTAATACATAGTATTTTTTTTCTTTTCTTTTATCGACTTCCCATCCCGTTTTCCATGGTGTTTTTATTTCTCCCTCCTCTGCTGCGCGCTATCTTCCCTTTCTTATAACAACAATACAATAATCTTCAATTCCTCCTGTTGCTCATAGTTCAAATCCTGCTCACGAGTGCATCATTCGATATCATTTCTTTCAATAATCCGAAAAAGGCTTCAATTCTTCCACAAAACAATCGCCACTCGTTTCTCTTATTTTGACTGTTAACTTTGCCATTTCTGCATAGCCCCGTCGCGTTGCTTAGCCATCCTGAAATCCTTGGTGGGAACTTCGTTCCAATTTTGTGCATAAAGAATTCTAGCTGTTACATACCTGAATCAGGCGTTTGGTCCATCTGGCTCGGCGATGGCTACCGTCTTGACAACAAACCTCCAGGGTTTCATTCAGGGAGGAGCCTTTCGTAATCTTACCTGGACGTTCTGCATGCAAAGCAGATATTCTACCGCCAAGCTCCGCCGCCCTTTGCCCAGAGAGCGGCTTTCAATCAGAATAGACAGTTCTGGGTTAGATTAATCAATGACTTGGTGCAATAGCCCATAGGTTCACAAAGGATGCAGTTCGTTTTTGTTCATAGGTGTTGCTCTCAATTTCCTATTTAATTCAGATGTGGGGGGAATATTAAATCCTAGCTCCCTGAAGGCATTGATGCATTTTAGCTACTCAAGCTCAGAAATTAGATTTGTCCAGCCAGCCATGGCATGGATAAACTGAGAGACCTGCGTACTGCACATTTTTGTGGGGGGGGGGTGAGGGATAAGGCAAAAATGACTGCAAACTCCACCTATTGCTTTGCCCGGTGACAAATCATAGCTGTGTCAAATCATTTCCTCTTTACAGTGTGGTGTAGTGGTTAGGAGCGGTAGACTCGTAATCTGGTGAACCGGGTTCGCGTCCCCGCTCCTCCACATGCTGCTGCTGGGTGACCTTGGGCTAGTCCCACTTCTCTGAAGTCTCTCAGCCCCACTCACCTCACAGAGTGTTTGTTGTGGGGGAGGAAGGGAAAAAGGAGAATGTTAGCCGCTTTGAGACTCCTTTGGGTAGTGATAAAGCGGGATATCAAATCCAAACTCTTCTTCTTCTTCTACATCTTAACAACTTGGCAAATGCTATTTTCAAGGAGTCGGCCATTCCCAAAAGTCACAGGTATTATTATCACAAATAATAATAAGTGGGACCTGAGACAAAATATTGGCAGTGTGGGGTGTCCTTCATGGGTAATCCAGAACTGGCCGATCGTTCTTACTCAACATAAGCCATCTTCCTATGTTTCCATGGAAAAGATCATCCCTCCCTGATGATTGGTTTCATCAGACTGTGTGAACAGCTACCCTTCCCCAAGAACTCGTGTGCAACGGGCTCATGTACAGTACTTTCCTCATGTTCCTCTCATGCGCTATGGGCTCTCCTGTGTTTCCTTGTTGGAGAACGTGGCCGAAAGCAAACAAACCCAGCTGCTGGGTAAAATGCAACATTGGATTAAAAGGCGCCTTGGCTGTGTAAACAGGTGTCACCAGAAAGTACGCATGTTTGCATTTCGTTTCGGGAGTAAGACGCAGCAGGGTTGGCTGCGGCTTCGGCAAGGAACAGGCGGCTCTTTTCAAGAGCCAAAGTCGTCACAATCTTCTGCTCTAAAAAAACTGCAAAATTCGTAGAATCCTAAGAGTTGGAAGCAGGGTGGATTTGATTTAAATCAAACTGATTTAAATCATGATTTAAATCACTAGCAGGGTGGATAAAAATCAACATTTTTTTAAAAAAAATCAGATTTAAATAAAAAAAATACGATTTAAATTTTAAAAAATCTGATTTTTTTTATTATTATTTTTTTAATCCACCCTGCTAGTGATTTAAATCGTGATTTAAATTAGTTTGATTTAAATCAAATCCACCCAGGTTGGAAGAGACCATGAAAGTCATCTAGCACAATCCCCTGCAATGCAGGAATCCCCCCTCCCTCGGCCAATGTGGGACTCAAACCCACAGCCATGGGTCGGCAAAATACGGTCCAGGGGCCAGATTCGGCCCAATTGCCTTCTGGATCTGGCCCGCGGATGGTCCAGGAATTGCCACGTGGATCGGTGTGGGGATTCTGATCATTCGGGCTGCACCATTTTCCCCCTCCCACACACACAGCGTGGTGACGCCTCCTCCCTCCCTCCTCCTAGCTTCTCCCTGGGCTTTGTTGCCGAGCGCCATTTTAAGCAGCCCCTTTCCGGAGCCAACCCTTTTGCTCCGCTCATCGTTCCTCCTCCGCCAGCCCCTGCCACTCGCAAGGCACAGGTAAGCAGCCACCGGGGCTCGTCCGGTGCTGTGGAGAAGGGAGAGGAGAGTCGGGGGGGTTAAAAATATAGTCCGGCCCCCCACAAGATCTGAGGGACAGTGGACCGGCCCCCTGCGGAAAAAGTTTGCTGTCCCCAGTTTGAGTCTCGCCAACTGAGCTATTCATACTGAGTCAGGTCATTTGATCCACCTATCTCAATGTGATCTACACCAACTAGCTGTGAGCCTCTGGGCTTTCAGGCGTGGGGGGGGGGGCATTTCTCTGACTTTGCAACCCAGGAATATTTGCCTACCTGGGATGAACACTGGCAAATTTAAGGTCCAGAGACACCTTGTTATAGCAGTTAAAATGGTTTCCCACTGTGTGGTCGATGAAAAACTTACATGCATTGCTCTGCCAACTGCTGGTATGCAGCCCTTGGGATGTTACCCATAAGGCAATGAGGCCCCTGCGCTGAAAGGGATTCCTTGGCTGGGCACTAAGTCCTAACTAAAGCCCACAACAGAGGGGAATTGGAGCAAGGACAATGGGGTGTGCACACACTCCCAAATTTTGGGCCCCGTTAGCAAGCCATGCTTTGCCAAGAAGTCACCAGAGCTCACCACAACGGCAGGCACACCATGAATGCAGTCTGTTATGTACTGAGCTGAATCCTAGAGCAATAGGATCCAGAATGCAGCAGTCTGATTGGTCCTAGAACAATAGGATCCAGAATGCAGCCATCTGATTGGTCCGCAGGAGCCACCCAATCCAGCTCCAGGTGGAAGTGAATCAGAAACCTGATTGGCCTGCAAGAGCAGCCAATCAGGCTCCTGGAGGAAGTGAATCCGCAACCTGATTGGCCTACAGGAGTAGCCCGGAATTAGCCAATCACGTGGGGCCCATTGTGTAAATAATGTATATACAGCAGGCGTTTTGGGGAAAGATTCATTCCTTGCTACTATGAGCTGAATAAAGAGCATGAAATTCACACTTGACTCCGAGTGTATTTCACAGTCTCTTGTCTGCAAGGAAAGATCCTCAGCCTCCCTCATTAAAAGGTCAGGGCTCTTGCAGGCCTGGCCTTGCAGTGTGAATTCTTCAAGCTTGGGTTGCCCTCCCTGCCAACCTGATGGATGCCCCAAGGCCGGGAGCCAATCGTGCTTAATGGGGCGTGCCTGTCCTTTTTGCAAAGAGGGTTGTCTGAGACCTATTTCCTCATAAATGCCAATAAATCAGGATGTTCGAGAGGGGGTGCTTCAGGTATCTTACTGCAATGTCCCTTGCATCTTTCCTCGCCTCTTAAAATCCGGGTCACAGGTGTGGTGCTCCACCTCCAGACAAAGAATTGTGCCGTAAACGTGCAAACCGAGTTTGATTGTGATGTCTCGTCGCTTGTGGGGAAACGACAAGTTACAGTGCGTCTGGGTGGATTTGATTTAAATCACGATTTAAATCACTAGTCAGTAAGGCTTGATTTGATTTTTTTTTTTTTTTTACAGAAAGACTCATTCTCGCTGGTATAATCTTAATATTTACAACCAAGGTTTCTTTTTTGGAATAATAAATTTTCAGAGTAGTTACAGTTATATCAAAAAATTACTGATTTGGTTATACTACTAGAAATACATAGATAATTATGAAATTATGGTGAGGTTTAATAAGTTAACTGTTTATATTTGGACAACTTTTCTGCTGTACTTTATTGGAAGGAGAAAAATAATCATTTCCTTAATAACCATTTAAACAATTTATTTAACTAAAACAATAACATGATAGCATATGTATCCATGTTTGTTAACTGATGTGGTTAAACATTAAAAAAAAACAACCTTAGACTGAGTTTTAGCACACTTGATCAACTTAAAACAAATCCTTATTTCCTGATGAATAGCCTTTGGACTACAATGTAACTTAAATAGAAGACTATATTTAGAAAGATTTTTCCTCCAAAAGCATTTTATTTTAAAAATCCAATTTAAATTAAAAAAAAATCCGTTTTAAATAAAAAAAATCTGATTTTTTTGATTTAAAAAAAAATTGTTGATTTTTATCCACCCTGCAGTGTGTGCTTGATGTCTTCCCTGCCTCCCTTAAAAACTGGGAGGGGGGGTTGCCGGTGGGTGTCCAAGCTGGGATTTGAACTGGAAACATAAAATCGCATCCTGGTTGTGCACCCCTCAATTGTTGAGGTGGCTACTGCTTTACAGCAGGGCTGGCGAGACTGTAGCCTTGTAGCGTATAGTTAAACTATGGAACTCACTTCCACAGGAGGCACTGTGGGGTGGCCACTGACTTATCCGTTATATTTTATCCGCACAATCAGAACGCATTTCAGGAACCAAAACATTGTATTGAAAAATACAACTTTTGTGCCGCAAAATGGCAACTAGGCATTCTGTTTTGGCGGCTGTAACCCTGCTTTAAGGAGGCATTTGCTGCCTAGCTTATATATCTGAGTTTCTTACACTGCTCCTCAGGTGTTCTGATGTTCAGTGCTCCATTCGCTGAGTCCTGCATCGCGAGTTTTTGCAGTATAATCTAAAATATATCCAAGAGCGAACCTGTGTTCTTACATGCGCTGCAATCTCGGCCGGTGCCCCTTTAGAAGGAAAGTGCTTGCAAGCAGAGCTCATCTCTTCCCCTCCGAGTGTATTTTGCTCTTTATTGACTTCTCGGAGCCCCTGCAGCAGCGGAAGTTCTCTTATCAGCCACTGCTGTGATTAAATAAGTTGCCAGGGCCTTGCCTCTGAAAGGGTGTTTTGTAATCTCTTGCTAAAGTATTATGGACTGTCTGCCTCTGGTGCCTTCTTCCCCCCTTTTATCGGCTGCTCTGCAATAACAGGGAGGATAATGCATGGCTCCCTCTGACGCCCAGGTGCAGGGCACATAGCTGTCAACTTTCGGATTTGAAAATAAGGGATTTCCCCAAACTTTCGGATTTGAAAATAAGTGAATGCTGCGAGGGTGGTGCAATGGCACCAAGTAGCCTCGCCACCCTGCGCTCCAGAGGCTGCGCGCGAACGGGTGAGCGAAAGAGCGAGCGCGTAGACGGCAGGCAGGCTGTCTGTCTGGTTGGGCGTGAGGGTCTGGCTGCACAAGGCATGCAAGCTCCGCCCCCAGTCGGTCTCAGACTCCTTATTGGCAGCCGAGCAACGCAGCTGAGGAGCCTCCCTGGCCGGCAGGGAGGGAGAGGAGCTGCTTCCTTTGAAATCCGGGAAATTTAAGGGATATCAAAAATCCGGGATAGCTGCGGGAAACGGCATTGGAATAAGGGAGTTTCCCGCCAAAAAAGGGGAGGGTTGACAGTTATGGCAGGGCAGGCGTTGCTAAGCCAGAAATCCCTGCAAGGAGGAACATTTCCCAAGTCTCGGGACTTGCCTGACCTCACCTGCAGAGCTAGCTGGTGTCTGTATCGGCCTCTGCTAGCGTTGAAAGGCTTAACAAAGTCAGGTGGTCAGGTGGCTGTTGGTTCAACAGGGCTGAGTCCGTGATGATAGTCAAGGGGGTGACCTGTGCACTTTGAAGAAGAAGAAGAGTTTGGATTTGATATCCTGCTTTATCACTACCCGAAGGAGTCTCAAAGCGGCTCACATTCTCCTTTCCCTTCCTCCCCACAACAAACTCTCTGTGAGGTGAGTGGGGCTGAGAGACTTCAGAGAAGTGGGACTAGCCCAAGGTCACCCAGCAGCTGCATGTGGAGGAGCGGAGACGCGAACGCGGTTCACCAGATTACGAGTCTACTGCTCTTAACCACTACACCACACTGGGTCTTTGCAGGCGTAACCTGATTTACAGTGCAGTCTCTGCACGAGCGTTTTCTGGTTTACTGGAATATCGGAGCCAAATACCTCAAATTGCTCGGAGGTTACAGAACGGCATCATCTGGTTTCGGCATCTGCACATAAAAGGAGATATGTAAACATCAGAAACCGAGACTAGGGCTCTTGATAGTTATTGGGATAGATATGCCTTATGCGCAACCCCACGTTTACTACTGTTTGCACCTGCCCAAGTTTCAGGGCAGGGACGCGGGTGGCTTGCTGATCAGAAGGTCGGCGGTTCGAATCCACGCAACGGGGTGAGCTCCCGTTACCTGGTCCCAGCTCCTGCCCACCTAGCAGTTCGAAAGCACATCAAAGTGCAAGTAGATAAATAGGTACCGCTCCGGCGGGAAGGTAAACGGCATTTCTGTGCACTGCTCTGGTTAGTCATGCTGACCACATGCTGACCACATGCTGTACACCGGCTCCCTTGGCCAATAAAGCAAGATGAGCGCCGCAACCCCAGAGTCGTCCACGACTGGACCTAACGGTCAGGGGTCCCTTTACCTTTACCCTTTAGGTTTCAAGGCGGACGTCTTGCTCCGTTTCCAGTCGATGCCTGTCCCATAGCTTGCTGCTGAAATCCCGCAACTTTGTATGCCAGGAAACGTTCCCGTTTATTTATTAATTTCGACCCACGTTTGTTGCGCTGTAGCGTAAGTGTGCTCATCCAGATGGCAATAAGGTAGGGGGAATCCTTGCAGAATGACACCAATAAAGTGCACCGGTGCGTGTGGATGGTCCAGTATAAATCTACCACAAATGCACTATTAGTGTGTCAGTGACATGGTGCAGAATGCACATGCAAAAAATCTGCCGCCACCACCCCTAAAAAAACCCACCCCGCCAGGCTAGAGGGAGTCTGTATCACCAGCAACTGTTTCTGTTATTCTTCATATTATTATTACCCCAGTATCAGTCATCTAATCCATCTGTTCCAGTCATCTACTAACCAGGTTGCAGTTTTTGCAACTGTTTTGCAAGCTTTTTAAAAATATATATTTAATTCAGTGGTACCTCGGGTTACAGATGCTTCAGGTTACAAATGCTTCAGGTTACAGACTCCGCTAACCCAGAAATAGTACAGTGGTACCTCTGGTTATGTACTTAGTTCTTTCCGGGGGTTCGTTCTTAACCTGAAAATGTTCTTAACCTGAAGCACCACTGTAGCTAATGGGGCCTCCCGCTGCCTGATTTCTGTTCTGATCCTGAAGCAAAGTTCTTAACCCGAGGTAATATTTCTGGGTTAGCAGAGTCTGTAACCTGAAGCGTCTGTAACCTGAAGCATATGTAACCCGAGGCACCACTGTACCTCAGGTTAAGAACTTTGCTTCAGGATGAGAACAGAAATCGTGCGGCGGCGACGGGAGGCCCCATTAGCTAAAGTGGTACCTCAGGTTAAGAACAGTTTGAGGTTAAGGACGGACCTCCAGAACGAATTAAGTTCTTAACCCGAGGTACCACTGCAATAGGAAAATGAAAAGTCAAAATAAAAACTGCACGCCATCTCATGTGAAATTTTGGCCCAGGAACCTTCCGATCTTTTAAGCTCAAGAGGAGAGGGTATGGATCGAAGCAATGCAGAAAACCGAGCCCCGCTTGGAACAGGAGGCAAAGTGAATGGAACAAATTGGCTCAGGGCTGACAAACCAGGAAAATGGGTTTCAAACCAAACAAGGAAAAGGCCAAACCCCTGAAATGAACTGGAACTGGGTCTCCAGTTGAGCATTCTGTTGGCATAATCGCCCAATCCTTCAATCTGGGTCCTTTAGCATGTGCAGGTGGGACGTCATGATTAATGGATACCATTTGAACTTGCAAGGTACCCTTTTCTTTTCTGAAGCAAGGTGCCCTTCAGATTTCGTTTGGCTGGCCAGCCATGTGGAATGCACAGATATTGGAAGGAGGAGGATGCCACTGGGGCGCAAGGAGGTCTGTGCACTAGCGTGCCGAAGAGATGGATGGCCAATTTGTGTGTGTGCACTTGCTCAGAGTAGGTTTGGAAGGGAACTTGATTTCAGAAAGTTTGAGAGAAAGCACAAACTTGCACCCATCCCATAACAGAAGCATTCCTTCATTACCGCTCCTTTCCCCATTGATTATTCCTTGAATGGTCTACATGCAAAGGGAATAGCTTGCAGGAAGCATACTTTTATATATAAGGTGTTTAATGGTACATTTTAAGGGCACGTTGTGCTATATGAGAGCCAGTGTGGTTGGAAATTTGTGACCTTGCAGGTGATGTTGGACGGTGGGAGCCATGTACGTCACCTTGAGCTCCATGGAGGAAAAGGTGGGATATAAATTCAGTGAATACATGCACTAAACAATGCAAAATACAGTGGTACCTTGGTATTGAAATAAGGGAGTAAACAGCATTGAAATAAGGGAGTTTCCCGCAAAAAAAGGGAGGGTTGACAGCTATGTAAAAGTGATCCTCCACAAAAATCACCCAGTTACAGGTAGGTAGCCGTGTTGGTCTGCCATAGTCAAAACAAAATAAAAAATAAAAAAATTCCTTCCAGTAGCACCTTAGAGACCAACTAAGTTTGTTCTTGGTATGAGCTTTCGTGTGCATGCCAAGAACAAACTTAGGTAAAGGTAAAGGGACCCCTGACTGTTAGGTCCAGTCGTGTTCGACTCTGGGGTTGCGGCGCTCATCTCGCTTTACTGGCCGAGGGAGCCGGCGTACAGCTTCCAGGTCATGTGGCCAGCATGACTAAGTCGCTTCTGGCAAACCAGAGCAGCGCACGGAAACGCTGTTTTACCTTCCCGCCGGAGCGGTACCTATTTATCTACTTGCACGTTGACGTGCTTTCGAACTGCTAGGTGGGCAGGAGCTGGGACCGAGCAACGGGAGCTCACCCCATCGCAGGGATTCGAACCGCCGACCTTCTGATCAGCAAGCCCTAGGCTCTGTGGTTTAACCCACAGCACCACCCGGGTCCCACAGAACAAACTTAGTTGGTCTCTAAGGTGCTACTGGAAGAAATCACCCAGCAACATACAACAATTGCCGTGCCCACATAAGGGTGAGCACAGTGAATAAAAGAGAGGGGGGGAACCCAGACCATTAGAGCTCTCTGTAGATGAACAGAGCTATTTTGCCTTCACTGGAGCATTGCATATATATTGGAATTAAGCAGATTTTCATAAAGGCCCTGGGAAGGTTATCTTGGCCTCCCCATTCACTTGGGGAGCAACAGAGCATAATCCTTTATCTATCTTTCTTTCTTTCTTTCTTTCTTTCTTTCTTTCTTTCTTTCTTTCTTTCTTTCTTTCTTTCCCCATCCCATTTCCTTCTCTGCTGAGGAAGACCCAAGTTATATATATATTTCCCCCCTTCAGTGATGGGCGCAGCAAGATGGCTGCGCGTCTATATTTAGCTCCTCTATTAGCAGGCATGTCAAAGGGGAAATTGCATTTAGTTCCCAAACTAAATTGAAATCCGAAAGCCGGCCTACGGTTTTGCTTTTTATTTTATTGCCAAACAATTTGCTGCTCTGCTGCCTTTGCGAAGATCCGTTGCGCGGCCGGTTGGAGATTTAGTGCAAAACTAATTAGGTTACAAATCTTTGGAGTGACAAGACAAAGGAAAGGCATGGGGGGGGGGCGGCAAAGAGAAGGGAAGTCATCCTTCTCCCTCCCCCTTCTGGGATGTGGTTGTGCCTCAGCATCTTTAGCAGGAAGCAAGTTCTGCTGGCTCTGTATCCTTGTTGCTCCCAACTTGCACTTCAGGCTTCTTGTCACAAGGGCTGCCCTGTGGGAGGAGACCAAGTTCTGTCTAATTCTGCATGTTTCCAAGAGCTCCCTGCCAGCTGTTTTTGGAAGCTCACCAGCTGGAGACGGTGCAGAGCGCCTTACCCTATTGTTTATGTCCGCCATCTGGCGATTAGAGGTATCCTGTTTCTCAACACAGAGGCTCTGTAAAGCTAAGGTCTATATGGTGGGGAGTGTTAGAAATTCAGGTATATAAACTAGGTGCTAAATGGCCCCTTAGGGATGCGGGTGGCGCTGTGGTCTAAACCACAGAGCCTAGGGCTTGCCGATCAGAAGGTCGGTGGTTTGAATCCCTGCGACGGGGCGAGCTCCTGTTGTTCGGTCCCAGCTCCTGCCAACCTAGCAGTTCGAAAGCACGAAGTGCAAGTACCGGTAGATAAATAGGTACCGCTCCGGCGGGAAGGTAAGCGGCATTTTCCGTGCGCTGCTCTGGTTCGCCAGAAGCGGCTTAGTCATGCTGGCCACATGACCCGGAAGCTGTACACCGGCTCCCTCGGCCAGTAAAGTGAGATGAGCGCCGCAACCCCAGAGTCATCCGCGACTGGACCTAATGGTCAGGGGTACCTTTACCTTTAAATGGCTCCTTAATCCAGGGTTACAGTCGCCAAAACGGAATGTCTCGTTGCCATTTTTGGGCAAGAAGGCTCTAATCAAAAGATGGGCTGACTGTGGTTGATTCTCAGTTAAAACATCTGGTTAGTTCAGATGACAACCATAAGCTGGGTTAAGGACTTTGAGAACTTAAAGAAGAAAAGTCACTTGATCCAGGGACAGTCCACATATTTGTAGGACTAATCCTACCTCCTTTTCTTAACAGTGACATGGACCATTCATAACGTAAGAATATTCTTCACAACTATGAGTGGAGTAGGGTTAAATGAAGACAAGCGACATCAATTAACTATAACGTTGTTCACTGCCCCTGCTCAGGCTGGACAGGTAAAGCATTTTGGTTCCAGAAATTCATTCCAACTGTGCAGATAAAATGTAACAGATAGAATTCTACAGGACAGGGTATTAGGGTGTGAAAACAGCCCAGATCCAAGGATCCCCAGGCATACACCTCCAGATGGTGAAGATGTCAGGTGCCATCATGACTCCCAGGGATCTCCACTTGGTCGCAAGTGGTCAATAAAAGGTAAAGGACCCCTGACCGTTAAGTCCAGTCGCAAACCACTCTGGGGTTGCGGCGCTCATCTCGCTTTATTGGCCGAGGGAGCCGGCATACAGCCTCTGGGTCATGTGGCCAGCATGACTAAGCCGCTTCTGGCGAACCAGAGCAGCGCACGGAAACGCCGTTTACCTTCCCGCTGGAGCGGTACCTATTGATCTACTTGCACTTTGACGTGCTTTCGAACTGCTAGGTTGGCAGGAGCAGGGACCGAGCAACGGGAGCTCACCCCGTTGCGGGGATTCGAACCGCCAACCTTCCGATCGGCAAGCCCTAGGCTCAGTGGATTAGACCACAGCACCACCCGCGTCCCAATAGCCAGGTGCAAAATGCGCCTGTCCTTGTAGACCAGAGATCGGCAACCTCAGAGCCATGGGCCAGAAGCGGCCCATGAGGGTCGCTTAACTGGCCCATGAGCCGACACTGAGCCGCCCGCTCGGCGAGTCCCCACGCGCTGCGCTAAATCGACACAGCGTGGCGCAGGGACTCCCTTCCGCGGCTTCAGAAATCTCTTCTGCGCATGCCCAGACGCCAGAAATCATGTCTGCGCATGTCCGTGGCACCAGAAATCGCTTCTGTGCATGCCCAGATGCCAAAAATCACTTCTGCGCAGGTGCGATATTTGGCCCCTGGGCATGCGCAGAAGCGATTTCGGGCCGTCGCGCTGCGCCGGCCCGGGCCACAGAGGAGCTCCATGGGAGTGATCCAGCCCATGCCCGGCAAGCCTTGGCAACCCCTGCTGTAGACCCTACAGAGCTAGATAGAGTGGTGGTCTTACTCAGTGCAAGGCTATGTTCCTACATTGACCCAACACAGTTCCTGTAGTTCCATTCAGGAATTCTTGCCAATGCTTTTGACTGGGTGAAACAGTTGCAGGCTCAACGCAGCTGTACGTACCACCTGAGCGTCTGGGCTTCCTCTTCCCAGCAGCCGAGCGCAGAGGCCTCACCTGCGCAGGAGGACATCAAACCTGTTTACAGGAGATAAATGCCACATCATACTTGGCTCGGCTTTGAAAAGGCAGCTGATAAATGGTTTTGGGGCCCAATTAACTCACTGGTTGTTTGCCAAGCTATGCAGAGGTCTCTTCTTTCCTCCGTCCCCTTTGCTTTAGTCCTTGCCTGCTTTATTGGAACAAAATGCCACTTTGTCTTAATCGCAGGTGGCAAAAAGGTGACCTCTGGAGGAGGAGGAGGAATGCACCAGTTTCTGTACTGCACGCCAAACACGTAACAGGCGCCGTCTTCGCGCAGGAGACTTGCAGCCCTGGGAGATGAGTAGTTCCTCTCTCCGTCCCCCGCAAGGGTTGGCAACATTGGTTCTGCACACTGACTCCTGCAAATAAAAAAGCGAAGGGTTCCTCTGCCCCTCTTTGCCCATTGCAACTGGGGCTTTAGCTGAGCTCTCACTCAATTCGGCCAGCTGGGAAGGGTCGTAGCTCGTTGGCAGAGAGGCACCCTGTCTGAAACCCTGGAGAGCTGCTGCCAGTCAGTGTGGACAATACTGCCTTAGATGGGCCAATGGTTTGACCCATAAAATAAGGCAGATTGCTATGCTAAGAGATGGCTGAGGCAGTTCAGTAGTTCAGGAGCTGGCAACCTTTTATCCTGCAAGGACTGCATTTGAAGGCGGAGCACGCCAGCGTAATGTTGGCTACCGCCAGAGCTACCACCACACTCTTGGAAGGAAGGAAGGAAGGAAGGAAGGAAGGAGAGTGAAGTGGTGATACTCTTAAGAGGGGAAGACTTTTGAGAGTGGTGGTGACTTTCTCTTTTCCTGCTCCTCTCTTGGGGTGCTGGATGCCCACCCCTGTTCTGTGCTGTGTGATTATGACTTTTACGTTAGGTGGCTTATTATTATTGTTGTTGTTGTTGTTGTTATTATTATTATTATTAAAAGGAGGATCTGCCACATTAATTGAGGTGGGTAGTCTTCTCAGTGGCTATTGACATCCAAGGCTCCGATGGTGATGCCCAGTTTGCATTGACACATTACAGGGACTTTTGGGTGGTGGCTCCCCATCTGTACCTCTGATGTGGTGCATGTGTCTCCCTTGTTGTTGACGTCCGGAAGAAATATTAAAGCTTTCCTATGGCCCAGGCGCTTGATAGCTGGTTGATACTGGCCATGAAATTAAGAACTGCAAAGTTGTTATATGTTTTTTTTAGATTTTTCTAAATGTATTTGAATTGTCTTGGATAGTTTTATATATTTTTTAATGTTTTAAACAGTTTTTATTTTATTTTTAATTTAAATTGTACTGTTTTGACCTTTCAGCGTTTGCTGCCTTGTTCCCTTTTGGAAGAAGGGAGGGAGCTGAGTCTGGTCCACCAATATTAGGCATGAGAGCAAAGTGGAACCTCATACAGTGGTACCCCACGTTACGTACGCGATCCGTTCTGGGTCGCGCCACGTAACCCGGGTGTACGTAACGCAAACAAACAAACAAAAAAGGAAAAACCCGGAAGTTCGCGGGTTTTTGCGCTTCTGCGAATGCATGAAGTGTGCAGAACGCTTCTGCAAACTCCGTGGAGGACTTCCGGGTCGCGGAGGTACACAACACGAGGTATGACTGTACTGCCTTTCTGCCTTGCTTGTGGAATTTCTGTGGGGGTCTGGTTGCTCTCACTGTAAGAAGCAAGGTGCTGAACTAGGTTGCCTCTTGGTCTGATCCAGCTACTCATTAGAGATTTTTAAGCAAAAGATGGAGAAGGGTAAAGAGCTGTTATTTCATTGGTTCTCTTCCGTTTGATATTGTCTGCCGCTGTTGGAGAACCCCTGTGGTGCTGCTTTTCTGCCTGCTGTTTACTCCGTCTTAATTGCTGAATGTCGCTGTAAGTTAATTGTTGTTTTAACTGATTACTATTTTTAATGTCTGTTGGGACCGCTTTGGGAATCATTGTGGTTGTAGAAGCTGTATGCAAATATTATAAATAGATAGAAACACAAAATAAACCGGTGCCCCTCTCGGTCTCTCGTTTTTCATGGGCGTATTATTCTGCAACCTGCGACTAATGCAATAAATAGTGCATTTACTGGTGGGTTAATGTGGGGCTGTCCCTGCATCATTCCGCTTTCGTTAGTTTCCCTTTGATGCTACCCCAGCGTTGCAGCAATACTGCCGTCAGGAGGGGCACTCTTGTTCTGTAGCACAACAAAAAACAAGACAAAAGTAGTAATGAATGGAAACAGATGTGGTATGAAAAGAGACAGGGTTTCTGCCGGAAGTTACAGGCCATGCACTGATTTGGAAACAAAGCAGTGTGTCCACCAGGAAACATTTGCAGGCCAAACCAGTATTGAAAGCAGTATCGTCTATAACAGGGGTAGGCAACCTAAGGCCCGTGGGCCAGATGCAACCCAATCGCCTTCTCAATCCGGCCCGCAGACGTTCTAGGAATCAGCGTGTTTTTACATGAGTACAGTGGTACCTCTGGTTAAGTACTTAATTCTTTCCAGAGGTCCGTTCTTAACCTGAAGCACCACTTTAGCTAATGGGGCCTCCCGCTGCCGCCGCGCCGCCAGAGCACAATTTCTGTTCTTATCCTGAAGCAAAGTTCTTAACCTGAAGCATTATTTCTGGGTTAGCGGAGTTATTAACCTGAAGCGTATGTAACCTGAAGCGCATGTAACCTGAGGTACCACTGTAGAATGTGTGCTTTTATTTAAAATGCATCTCTGGGTTATTTGTGGGGCATAGGAATTCGTTCATATTTTTTTTCAAAATATAGTCCGGCCCACCACATCGTCTGAGGGACGGTGGACCGGCCCACGGCTAAAAAAAAGGTTGCTGACCCCTGGTCTATAACCACCTGATACCATCATGAGCACAAATAATCAGGGATGCACGTTAAAAAAATAATAATGGGGGGCTGTCCTAACACATTTGGGACATTTGGAGACAGGGAGGCGATGGTTTGAAACCAACATAAAAACCATTTATTTAATGCTTTGCTTACAGGGCGGTTGGTCACACTGCAAAACACAGTGCCAGTAAGATCCCAGATGCCTGCCACCTTAATCCTCTTTCCAATTGCGGCACAAGTT
This sequence comes from Darevskia nairensis, assembly GCA_034642065.1. Classification (NCBI taxonomy): domain Eukaryota; kingdom Metazoa; phylum Chordata; class Lepidosauria; order Squamata; family Lacertidae; genus Darevskia; species Darevskia nairensis. Next base: position 115,722 of record JAWWNI010001130.1, on the reverse strand, counting down.
GTGATTATCTGCAGAGCCAGTGTGGTGTAGTGGTTAAGAGCGGTGGACTCGTAATCTGGGGAACCGGGTTCGCGTCTCCGCTCCTCCGCATGCAGCTGCTGGGTGACCTTGGGCTAGTCACACTTCTCTGAAGTCTCTCAGCCCCACTCACCTCACAGAGAGTTTGTTGTGGGGGAGGAAGGGAAAGGAGAATGTGAGCCGCTTTGAGACTCCTTCGGGTAGTGATAAAGCGGGATATCATATCCAAACTCTTCATGGGAGCATCTCCACCCCCATCGTTCAGCCCGGACACTGAGGTCCAGCTCCGAGGGCCTTCTGGCGGTTCCCTCGCTACAAGAAGCCAAGTTACAGGGAACCAGGCAGAGGGCCTTTTCGGTAGTGGCACCCGCCCTGTGGAACGCCCTCCCTTCAGATGTCAAAGAGAACAACTACCAGACCTTTAGAAGACATCTGAAGGCAGCCCTGTTTAGGGAGGCTTTTAATGTTTAATAGATTATTGTATTTTAATGTTCTGTTGCAAGCTGCCCAGATTGTTTGGGGAAACCCAGCCAGATGGGCGGGGTATAAATAATAAATTATTATTATTATTATTATTATTATTATTATTATTATTATTATTATCTTGCTGAATATTGTATTGACTGGTAACAGGAGACTTCTAAGTGTGTGCCCAAGTTGGATGGGGTAGAAAAGGAATGGTGTGTGTGTGTGTGTGTGTGTGAGAGAGAGAGAGAGAGAGAGAGAGAGAGGTCATGTTAAATGTTGAGTGGGATTCATTTATTTTTTAGTCTTGAGAACATAAGAGATTTGCTGTTCTGAATCTTCCATCATTCAGCGTCATTAGATTTCCCCGAATTCTGAGAGGAGGAGAAAAAAACTTTGCTCTATCCCCTTTCTCGAAAGGGTGTTTAGTTTTGTATTGTCAGGCGTGCCTGTAATCGGTAGTTCTTGCCAATAGATTACGAGTGAGCCCAACCCACATTGAGCGCAACTCAAGAAAATCCCGTTGGGACCTCATAATGCAGAACAAACCCTCCTAACAGCATGAGCCAGAGTCTGTCTCCCCAGCCCGGAAACGTGGCCCAAAATTGCACCTATACGTTATAAAATCAGCGCAGGGGACATTGGTGTCAGGGGCCTGTGCCCTTCAGCTTTACCTATGAACGCTAGCAAAAGATGCTCTCTGCGGTATGTTCAAGTTATGCCTGGAGGGGCACGTCATACGAAGGCCAGCAGCTTTAGCTGGGACAGCTGTGCGTTCAAGGACTGGGTGGATCTCATCCGCGCTCCCTTGACAACCTATGATTAAAGGCCGGTGCTGTTTCTCGCGCTTTTTAAAATTCTAGCTCCAGTCCCTGCTGTCTGTCTCTGACAGCTGGGCCAATATGCATTCGACAGATACATGCGCTGCTTGGCAGGGAGACGCATGATCTGAGAAACAGGCCTCGGAGCGAGCGTCACTCAGCCAGCTCCATCCTACATACAAAACAGATGTTTTCCGGGGAAAGGGAGATAGAATTGAGTGCTGCAGAATGTTCGGAGACTTGTGAAATTGGTCCTCCGTTAGCTGGGAAGGAGATAGAGAAGCCATTTCAGTCGTCCCACACCATTAGAAGCAACACCGAGGTATCGCATAGAGCAGGGCTGGGGGACACTTTCAGATCAAGGGCCACATCGCATAGATAATAATAATAATTTTTTATTATTTGTACCCCGCCCATCTGGCCGGGTCTCCCCAGCCACTCTGGGCGGTCTCCAACAGATATTAAAATACATTAAAATATCACAGGTTAAAAACTTCCCTAAATAGGGCTGCCTTCAGGTATTTTCTGAAAATAGTTGTTGTCAGGTAGTTGTTTATCGCTTTGACCTCTGATGGGAGGGCTTTCCACAGGGCGGGCGCCACTACCGAGAAGGCCCTCTGCCTGGTTCCCTGTAACTTAGCTTCTCGTAGTGAGGGAACCGCCAGAAGGCCCTCGGAGCTGGACCTCAGTGTCTGGGCAGAATGATGGGGGTGGAGACGCTCCTTCAGGTATACTGGACCGAAGCCATTTAGGGCTTTAAAGGTCAGCACCAACACTTTGAATGGTGCTTGGAAACGTACTGGGAGCCAATGTAGTTCTCTCAGGACCGGTGCTATGTGGTCCCAGATACTGAATTGGAAGTGTGGGCGGCCTCAGTAATGACTTGGTTGGTAGTGGAAGGAGGTGGCACAACCTTGAGGTGGGAGAAACAAGCGGTACAACACACACACATACAAACAAACGCAGCAGTAATAGATTAATATAGTCATACCTGGGGTTACAGCCGCTTAAGGTTGCGTTTTTTCAGGTTAAGAACGCGGCAAACCCGGAAGTGTTTACTTCCGGGTTTCGCCACACGCGCAGAAGTATTCTGCGCGGTTCGTGCATGCGCAGAAGTGCGCTATCGGCCCTTCGCGCATGTGCAAAAGCGCCGCTCTGGTTGTGGACTTTTCAGGGTGCGAACAGCACCCAGGAACGGATCGTGTTCGCAACCAGAGGTACCACTGTATTCAGATTATTAGGAGCAGCTGCCCGGCATACTGTAAAGAAAAGTTTCAGTGCCAGATTGCCAAATAGGCAGAGTAGGCCCCGACCTATGGGCCCTTTTGGGGGCCCCGTGACAACAGGTCAAAATAATATTGATTTGATCTTGAAAGACAATTACAATCAAGCTTTCTTGGTTCAATGTTATCCCACTAGAGTGCACACACAAGAAACCTCCAGATATTGAGCTTTCCGTGAGTTAGTGTGTCGCAAGTTCAAAAACGTATTAGGAGGCAATTTGCAAGGGGGGGTCCCCCGAGATTTTGACTGCCTAAGGGGTCACCACAGGGCTTAATATGGCACTGAATGGTTTAGCGGTTAACACGTTTGAATTTGGGGAGACCCGATTCCACAGCCCTGTTGAGACATCTGCCATGACTGCAATCCCATGGATAGTTTCCTGGGAGTAAGCCCCATTCAGCTCAGTGGTGCTACCTTCTGACAAATGTAGGGCGCGCTGAGTTTTAAACACAGCAATACAATCTTCAGCCTGCTGAAATGCTTTTAATTACGGGCCCCATTTACATGCGTTCTGGATGCGAATCCTGAAGTGACCTGGAAACGTCATAAAAGATGTCACTAAAAGGGCAGGGCAGAACAGGGTGTTTGCGGGCTTTTTCAGTTACACATGATTTCACGGAAGTGTGTGATGACCGGGAACGTAACCCTGCGCAAATTGCGGCTTTTCTGTATAAATGTAAACCTTGCAAAGAATCTGCTGGTGTTGAGGGGGGCTTTCCATTCAGACTTTGCATTTTCAAGCCCTCCAAAACGACGTTTACAGGTCACACGACTCACAATATAGATATATTTATTAATTCAGACTATATACTTTAGTGCAATGTGCCCTGAGCAAGTTGGAAGAGGTTTTGAGATACAATTGTGCTAAATAAATGTTTCCTCAGATCAGGTATTGGCAAACGGTCTTGCTCAGCCCTTCCGTCGCCCTGGACCAGAGTTTACTGACAGCGCCCATAAATCACAGCTCTGCATTCATTGCCCATTCAAGGTTGCTTCCAGCTAGTTCAAGGCCTATCCAAGAGATTTTTCTGCATGAGGCAGCAAATCTGTCACAGACAGACACACTTGATCTTTCTCTTTCTTTCTCTCTCATTAACTCGTCTTGTGCGGGCCCTTTTCATTTCGTTTATCCTTTCGGAGGCACAGTGGTACCTCAGTTTTCGAACGTCTCCGTTGACGAACATTTCAGTTTCCGAATGCCATAAACTCGGAAGTAAATGCTTCGGTTTTCGAACGCACCTCAGAAGTCAAACATGAAACGCGGCTTCCGTATTGAGTTTTCCGTTTTGAAGAAGAATTTGGATTTGATAACCCGCTTTAGTATCCCCCTTTTCAGTTCTGGCCCCAACTTGGTGGAATGCTCTGTCACAAGAGACCAGGGCCTTGCGGGATTTGACATCTTTCCGCAGGGCCTGCAAGACAGAGCTGTTCCGCCTTGCCTTCGGGTTGGACTCAGTCTGATGTTTCCTCCCCTTATGGTTTTGATTATGGGCGATAAATGAAGCTGCATTTAAATTTTAAATTGTATTTTAACCTGTATTTTAATTAACGGTTTTTCTTTCTTTTATATTTTATTGTACCGTAATTTTTATTGGTGTTAGCCGCCCTGAGCCCGGTTTCGGCTGGGAAGGGTGGGGTATAAATAAAATGTATTATCATTATTATTATTATTATTATTAATCACTACCCTAAGGAGTCTCAAAGCGGCTCACATTCTCCTTTCCCTTCCTTCCCCCCAACAAACACTCGGTGAGGTGAGTGGGGCTGAGAGACTTCAAAGAAGTGTGACTAGCCCAAGGTCACCCAGCAGCTGCATGTGGAGGAGCGGAGACGCGAACCCGGTTCCCCAGATTACGAGTCTACCGCTCTTAACCACTACACCACAGTGGCTCTGTACTGAGTTTTCGGTTTTCGAACGTTTCAGAACTCGAACGGTGTTCCGCAACGGATTACGTTGGAAAACCGAGGTTCCACTGTAGAATCTTTGGGTGGATTGGACCCCATGGCTCTGATATCTCTGGCAACCTGCTTATTGAGCATCCATCCCAGATTTCTTTGCACAAAGTTTGGGAGTAGTTTGCAGGACGTTGCCTGCTTATTCATCCCAGTTGGTCTGCTAGGAAGTCGCCCAGAGAGGCTGCGACAACCCAGTCAGACGGGCAGAGTGTAAGACTATTATTAATATTAATATTAATATTAATATTAATATTATTCCTTCATCTCAGTACTTAGCAGAGAGAAGCATTGAGGCAAAATCTACAATTAGTTGACCCTGCCTGTTAAGGCTTTCCTGAGTTGGGAAGCTTTTACCTCAGTCAGCTGTATTAAACATGACAGGCTCATTGTTGCGTACATAAACAAATTCTTTTGTACTTTTGGTAAGTCCACTCATGTAATCTATATATATATAAATGTTCCCATTGCGCGTTTGTCCGAAACACCCTTGCTGCGTAACCGCTGGACCAAATCGCATCAAATTTGGACACAGCGTTTCCATTACCATCTCAAAGTAATCTGGCATAATAAAAAATCAGAAAAACCACACCTGTCATACCTGAAATAAAGAAAAAACGCCAAAAAAAACTGTCGCAGACATTATACATCACCAGAAGAAGCTCTGAAGACACCAGCAGCATCCAATAGAAAGGCAGATTGCGCGCTGTCACCAGCAGAAGCTCTGAAGGGTGGCGCCAAATAATGACGTCATCAACCGAGCAACTGAAACCACCAAGGCGGCCATTACCAGACAACCCACAGAGTCATTACCAGACAAAGGCAAACGGCCAAACCCAGAGCCACAGCCACAGGCCGCAACCCAAAAACACTCCCCCCCTCCCAGGCCTCGCCTCTACTTTACAGTCTACAAACTAGGCCTCACTAGGCCTCGCCTCTACTTTACAGACTATCCCGAGTGGAGCCGAGTGGGGGGGCGCCCGAATAGGTCATGGGCTGACCCAGGGTGGGGGAAGTCACAGGGATGACTCGGGGGGAGGGGGTACAGGATACCTCATGGGTCACTACAGGATGGGAGGAATCACAGGGATGAGACAACGGAGGGGAGGACAAAACCCATAGCCTGGCGGGGGGGTTATTTTGGCTGCGGTTGTTACTGATGATAATAAGCATAAAATCAGCCACAGCAAGGCGTGGCCCGGGTCAGCTAGTACCTAATAAGAAAGCTTTTGGGTTTTTTTTAAAACAAAGGTTATTTTAAACATTTTCTTCATTTCATTGTAAATCATTTCCCAATATTTCTTAATAATTTTACAATCCCGCCACATATGGAAAAATGTCCCCTCTGTTGCCTTACATTTCCAACATTTGCTTTCCTTAGTTTTATACATTTTTGCTCATTTTGCTGGAGTTAGATACCATCTATACATCATTTCCATAGAATTGTCTTCGATCGTCACACATGCTGTAAATTTTATATCATTTTTCCATAATTTTTCCCATTCCGCCATCTGAATGTTATAGAATCATAGATTCGTAGAGTTGGAAGAGACCACAAGGGCCATCCAGTCCAACCCCCTGCCAAGCAGGAAACACCATCAAAGCATTCCTGACAGGTGGTTGTCAGGCCTCTGCTTAAAGACCTCCAAAGAAGGAGACTCCACCACACTCCTTGGCAGCAAACAACTTTTCTCCCTCCTCTATATGACATCCTTTTATATATTTGAACATGGCTATCATATCACCCTTAACCTTCTCTTCTCCAGGCTAAACATACCCAGCCCCCTAAGCCGTTCCTCATAAGGCATCGTTTCCAGGCCTTTGACCATTTTGGTTGCCCTCCTCTGGACACGTTCCAGCTTGTCAGTATCCTTCTTGAACTGTGGTGCCCAGAACTGGACACAGTATTCCAAGTGAGGTCTGACCAGAGCGGAATACAGTGGTACTATTACTTCCCTTGATCTAGGTGCTATACTCCTATTGATGCAGCCCAGAATTGCATTGGCTTTTTTAGCTGCTGCATCACACTGTTGACTCATGTCAAGTTTGTAGTCTACCAAGACTCCTAGATCCTTTTCACATGTACTGCTCTCAAGCCAGGTGTCACCCATCCTGTATTTGTGCCTTTCATTTTTTTTGCCCAAGTGTAGTTATGTCCCATATCTTGTGCCCATTTAATCATGACAGATTTAACCTCTTCATCCTTCATCCTGCATATATACAGAAGGTTCACAGGGTTTACAAGAATACTTGTAATTTTATTGTGAATGGACTACAGGTGATTTAAACATGTTATGAACTAAACAATGGACATGCAGTCTCTCGATAAATAATGGAACCAAGGAAGGCATTAGAGGGACGTCAATTTGTTTTGTTTTGTTTCTGTATTGTTGTTTTTTATTTTTGTTATTTTTGGAAAATTAATAAAATATTATTTTTTTAAAAAAATGACAGGCTCAGCCATGCTAGCCAGGAGATGCTTAATTCCAGGAATTCAGACTGTTCCCAACCCACCAGCCCCCTATCTCGCGGAAATCCACTATGTGGAATACCGCAGACTTCTTACAGCGGTTAGACTAAATGCCCTTGATTCTGCGGTATTGTGGGGAAGGTACAAGGGAGTTCCATATGCCCGGAGAACCTGTCACTGTACTATGGGCGTGGTTGAGTCTACCGAACATATCCTTCTGTCTTGTCCTCTCTGTGCAGAACTTAGGCAAAATCTTATAACTCCACTTTTACGTCAATCTAGCTTTCTACCCAGAGAAAGACAGGTTTTATATTTACTGAATGATATTACTAGAAATAGGGACCCAGGTGGCGCTGTGGGTTAAACCACAGAGCCTAGGGCTTGCTGATCAGAAGGTCGGCGGTTCGAATCCCTGCGATGGGGTGAGCCCCCGTTGCTCGGTCCCTGCTCCTGCCCACCTAGCAGCTCGAAAGCACGTCAAAGTGCAAGTAGATAAATAGGTACCGCTCCGGCAGGAAGGTAAACGGTGTTTTCGTGTGCTGCTCTGGTTCGCCAGAAGCGGCTTAGTCATGCTGGCCACATGACCTGGAAGCTGTACGCCGGCTCCCTCGGCCAATAAAGCGAGATGAACGCCGCAATCCCAGAGTCGGACACGACTGGACCTAATGGTCAGGGGTCCTTTTACCTTTACCTTTATTACTAGAAATACGGCCTCCCTGGTGGCTAAATTTCTTTTTTTAGCTTCTAAGCGTCGCAAGATTTTAATTGATTGTATCGATATGGGGCTATTTGTTTAGTTCCATTCTATTGTGGATTATGTTTCCTTTTTTCAAGTTCTCTCAGATGCTTTTAATTTTGTACAAATGTATTCTTCTGACTGACTCGAATAAAAGAATGATGATGATGACTGGTCCCAACCTCTTCTCTCTTCCCTAGGCGTGGAAGAAGCGATGGTTCATCCTTCGCAGTGGGCGAATGAGCGGAGACCCCGATGTGCTGGAGTACTACAAGAACGACCACTCCAAGAAGCCGCTGCGCGTGATCAACCTCAACTTCTGCGAGCAGGTGGACGCTGGCTTGACCTTCAACAAGAAGGAGCTGCAGGACAGCTATGTCTTCGATATCAAGACTAGCGAGAGGACTTTCTACCTTGTGGCCGAAACGGAGGAGGATATGAACAAGTGGGTCCGTTGCATTTGCCAGATCTGTGGATTCAACCAGTCCGAGGAGAACCCAGGTATGCGCGAAATTTCACGGCGGAGAGGTGGCGTCTAGCTTCATACGTCGGTACCATTTAGAATAAAAAGTCCTTAAAACAACAGGCGTAAGCTCCTGTGAAAAAGGTTGTTTCTTACATGTAGACGAGAAAAACCTGACATGTATTTTCTAGGATGGGAGCAGGTAAGTTGACAAGTACATTTGTGTGGTCTAAAGCGACCATTGTTTTCAAGCTGTCCACAGGGAACAAAAATGACTGGAGGTCTGGGTGAACCAAGTCGTGAATTTGGGGTGTCTTAGTGAACCACGTCATGAATTTGGGGGGTTCTTGGTGAACCATGTCCTGAATTTGAGGGTTCTTGGTGAACCACGTCCTGAATTTGGGGGGTTCTTGGTGAACCACGTCCTGAATTTGAGGGTTCTTGTTGAACCACGTCCTGAATTTTTGGGGTCTTGGTGAACCACATCCAGAATTTTGGGGCTCTTGGTGAACCACGTCCTGAAGTTGGGTGCTCTTGGTGAACCACGTCATGAATTTTGGGGGTCTTTAGCCTGTTCAATAATCCATTCCTGGTCCTCACTTCTTATGGGCATGTCCATCTTGCAGCATCACAAAGCCATACCATTAACACTTGCTTCCACAGCCTTTCATTTCATGGTTAAAAAAATCTGCATTAGTGTCCTTTTAATCTGTATATAATAATGTTCACTCTTGCCCTTGCCGTTTCTACATTAGAATGCTGCATGCTCCAGGTGGGTTTGCTTTGAAGGCAGTTTGAAAAGTGCAGTGAGTCCAAAATGCGGTTGTTAACTGGAGCCTGCAGTTCGGGGCACATAACTCTGGTAATGTTTGATCTTTGCTGGTTTCCAACTTGTTTCAGGACTCAGTGGTGGTTTTGACCTTAAATGGCCTGTGACGGAGATAGCTTAAGAACCGCCTCCTCTGATATTGAAAGCACCTGAGCTTTGAGATGTGCATCAAAGGCTGCATTTTGTGCTGCTAGTGGAGGTGTGTTACATTTGACAGGGCTTTATCAGCTGTGGCACCGAGGTAGCAGAACACCTTCCAAAAGTAGGTCTGCTTGGGTCCACACTGCCTTCAGTGGGCAGGGAGTCTGCGGCTCTTCCAAAGAGCCTTCGGGCCACGGCCTTATCTGCAACCTTGATTGGAACTGTGTTTCGATCTTGCAGAATTTGTAGTATTTTATGGTATCGCTTGCTTGAGTATTGCCTTAACCGTTTTAGCATTCATACTGCGACATCTCTAGAATTGTGGAGCTTCGCGTGGTACAGTTCTGCCTGTGAACTACTTCGACTACTTTCATAGAGAAAAGTAGGTTATAAATTCTTGGAAAGGAATAATAATAACAAATAAGTAATTCCTTAGTCCCCATGCCCTACTGAAATGAAGCCAAAGTAGGTGCCGCTGAATTTCCTGGCATAGATCATTGTTAGCCACTTTGAGACTCCTTAAGGGGAGTGAAAGGCGGGATATGAAGTCCAAACTATTCTTCTTCCTCTTCCTCCTCCTCCTCCTCCTCCTCCTCCTCTTCTCCCAATGGCAAGAAGTGGAAGAGCAGCACTGCAGGGTTTAGTTGACTCTGCTTCAGCCTTAGAGCATGAGCTATGTACCTGTGAGCCTCCAAATGTTGTTGGACTGCATTTAGATCAACCCCTGCCAGCGTGGCCATTTGGCAATGGGTGATGGGAATCGTAGTTCAGCAGCATCTTCGGGGTGTTGAAGATTCCGGTGTGTTTTTCTAACATTTGCCTCATTTACAAACTGAGCAATACAGTGGTACCTCGGGTTACAGACGCTTCAGGTTACAGACGCTTCGGGTTACAGACTCCGCTAACCCAGAAATAGTACCTCGGGTTAAGAACTCTGCTTCAGGATGAGAACAGAAATCTCGCTGCAGCAGAGGGAGGCCCCATTAGCTAAAGTGGTACCTCAGGTTAAGAACAGTTTCAGGTTAGGAACGGAACTCCGGAACGAATTAAGTTCTTACCCAGAGGTACCACTGTAGTGGAAGAAGATTCACTCCAACAAACATTATCAGAGAGAGTGCCAGCATTAGCCAGCTCTTGGATCTGAAACCCTCCCCTCCGCCGACCAATTCTTCTTAAATTTAAAATGCAAAACGGGTACCACCCTGGGCATTTACTGTCAAATAGCCATATTTTGCTCACTCGTGTTTTTTTCCCAGGGCACCTGCATGGTGTTGCGTGCTAAAACTTTCCTTCCGCCGCTTCCCGCGTTCCTTTTTCCCTTTATTTCAGAGCTCAGAATATCTGACATTCTTTCAACCCATGGAGTAGCTACACCGTTTTCCACAGCTCCAGAAAACGTATGATTCTGCTATTCTGGCTTGTTACCTGTGTGAATACATTGCTCTTAGCCATTTTCTTCTCTGTGGCCTGTCCATCTTCACAAGGAACTGACTATCACTTCATCCAAACTGGTTGGCAACAATGGGACATTTGCCTCCATATATATTTCTTTTTTCTCTCCCACCCACCCAAGATTGCAGCAGGGGGAATGTATGATCAGCAGTACACAAGGGAGAGGAAGTATTTAATCCTCCCCCCTCCCAACAATGTTTCTAATAGAAATTGCCCCTTAGGACTGGAGGAAAGCAGGATTGCACACTTTGTGTAATAACATTAGAAGTTTGCTATACCTCTTCCAAATTTAAACAGAACAGCGGTCATTGGGTGGTGCTAAATCTTCCATGCCTAGAAGAACCCTGACACATCTCCTCAAACTTTGAAGGGTGTTTACATTCCAAAGGCTAGAGAGAGATAGATTCCAAGCTTTTTAAAAAATATATATATCCCTGGTTGTTCACGCCCTTGGCTCTCTAACTGCCTATCCGTTGGGTGTTTACAGATAACACAATGACCAAACTCCTCCTTGCCCAACTAAATTAAAAATACCTTCAGAACCTCCTTTCCCTCCTTATAACTCGGTAAAGTACCATCTTCGCTAATGGTGCCATGTCAATATGAATCATATCCGGTTTCCGTATGCTGGGATCTTGGGAGAGGGACCACCAGATGGCCCCTCGCTGAGGAATGCAAGTTGTTTGGCTTTTTGGATATGTCCCTTTGCAAGACCTTGGTCTCGACATTTATCAGTCAGACGTCCGGGCTGCAGTTTGTGTTCCCGTTAGCAAAACAAGCCCCGGTTCTGCAGAATCAATACAGGACAGTGCAATCGGAGTCTGGCTATCGTCATCAGTAGCACCGTGGAAAACAAGCTAGGAGCAGACTCGACCCGGAGGGAGAAGAGGAATTGTTTGAAGTGGAAAAGCTCCGAGCGTCGGCCATTTGAAAAGAGCACTGTCTTCTCCCACCCACCCTTTGCCCCCTCCGTCCAAGTAACCTCAGCGGCAGGCGAGCGAAGGCAGAGGAGGGCCTCGCGAGAGGAACTCGCACTTGGTTAGCGCCCTAGGAAAGGAAGCAAATTCACCTGCCAAGACTGATCTCTTCTGAACTAGCCTAACGAAAAGCGTTTGGCGGCAGCGAACACAGCAGACGTGTCTGGATGCATTAGGGAGGAGAGGCGTCTCGATGTGGGAATCAATTGCTCCCAAGCTGTTTTATGTTCACGGGAAGAAGGAAGACTTGAGCCTACAGAGAACATATGGCCGTTTATAGACATTCCTGATGCATTCTGGGTGTAGATGCCTTCTAAATCCTTATGTGGCAGAACCATCACGATACATAGATGATAGATAGATAGATAGATAGATAGATAGATAGATAGATAGATAGATAGATAGATAGATAGATACTTTATTGTCATTGTACGTAGTACAACGAAATTGAATGCCATCCCAATCGAAACCAGAAAAACACAATTACAGCCACACATACACATACATACCCATCCATCTTCTCTCCTGCCCTGCCTGCCTCCTCCTCCTTGATTCACCAATCTTTCTCCTAGCCCAGCATTCTTCAAAGACAATAACAGGTAAAGGGACCCCTGACCATTAGGTCCAGTCGCGGACGACTCGGGTTGCGGCGCTCATCTCGCTCTATAGGCCGAGGGAGCCGGTGTTTATCCGCAGACAGCTTCCGGGTCATGTGGCCAGCATGACTAAGCCGCTTCTGGCGAACCTGAGCAGCGCACAGAAACGCCGTTTACCTTCCCGCCGGAGCGGTACCTATGTATCTACTTGCACTTTGATGTGCTTTCGAACTGCTATGTTGGCAGGAGCTGGGACCGAGCAACGGGAGCTCACCCCGTCACAGGGATTCGAACCGCCAACCTTCTGATCGGCAAGCCCTAGGCTCTGTGGTTTAACCCACAGTGCCACCCGCGTCCCTGTCTCAAAGACAATAGTGGGGACCAAATATAGCCCTCAAGCCCTCTCTACCTGGCCCTTGGGATTCTCCCTAGGCCACACCCCTCACTCATCCTGCTTCACACCCCTTTTGCGTGTTTTGGCCTAGCAAGGATGTGCCGCTGAAACCTGACAATGCCTCTTGATTGTCTGGACAGAGGGATGTTTCAGTCCGTGTGGAAATTAGCCTACTATACAGTCGTACCTTGGTTTTTGAACAGCTTAGTTCTAGAAGGTTTTGGCTCCTGAACGCCGCAAGCCCGGAAGTAAGTGTTCCGGTTTGCGAACTATTTTTGGAAGTTGCAGCCAATCAGGAGCCGCGCTTTGGCTTTCAAACATTTTGGAAGTCGAACAGACTTCCGGAACAGATTCCGTTCGACTTCCAAGGTACGACTGTAATGTCAAAATTTACATTCATTGCTCTGCCCACTTTTGTGGATACGGGACAAATTAATGAGGACTAGCCTTAGTAGTATTAGTAACCATAATGACTACGTTGCATGCCACCAAGTAACAGATGCCGACAAAGGGCAGGAATAGAAGAGTAGTCTTTGTGTCTGCTTCGCAAAGTCACTTAACACAAGCAGAGTCCAGAGAGAAATAAATCCCAATAACACTTTGCTGTCGTAAACAGTGCATAGCCGTAGGCACAATAAAGTTTTGCCTTTCTTAGTTCAGGCCTCGTACAGAGCAGGGAGACATTCAACCAAACACACAGAGGACAAACTCCCTCGGAAGTGCATAGCCAATCAGAGCACTAGAGATCATGCTACTCTGACTGGTTGCTAAGCAACACCTCCACACATGCCCGTTGGTTAGCTGGTTGACTGATAACATAATTAACCCTCGAGTTGAAAGTGTAATGATTCCTGCTGCTGCACATCCAACACAGTCCGGCTTGTAGGCTTCCAGGAACTATCTGTATGGCCACTATAGGAAGCCATACACGGCTCCGAGTGGATCTTTGGTTTGATCCGTCAGGGCCCTTCTGGATCTTGTTATCCACAAGCTTGGTGCGTGCTTGAGCCACGTGGTCTCGTTCTTTGGGCTTGACTTGCAGCACTCACGCCCAAAGCACTGGCTATCCCTGCTGCAGAAACGCTAATCGCTTCTTAGGAATGGCGCTGTCTGTATTTTGCCTGCCCCAATGGGCGGGCATCCAACTCTCATCTGGGAACCGAAGTTTCTCATCTGTTTTGCTAAAACATACTTTGTGTGCCGTTAGCTCTCTGCCTCTCTCTCTCTCTCTCTCTCTGCCTCCCCCCTCTCCCTTTTGGATCGGATGAGGAATCCGGCCCAACCCACTCTGAGCTATGCTTAAAATAAATACTGCTTAGGGTGCAAGTGCAGGCTTCTCATAAAATGCATCTGTGTTTGGCTGTGTTTGAGACTAGATGGGCCCGATCCAGCAGCCAAACTCTTCTTCTGTCCGTAAGTGCGTCGTTCAGATTTCTGAAGCAGGAACGCTCGTGGAACAAAAACACGGGCTCAGGAATGTGATTTGTTTCCAGCAACCGGTTGCTCCCATAATGGTAGGCCTCTGAGCCCAACCTGAGTGCAACGCCTGTAGGCGCCAACTCTGTAGGGCTGAGGTGTCTTCAGCCCCCCACCAAAGTCTGTTGGGATGGGGCTGTGTCCCTCCCCAAAAAAAATATGTGTTGGATTACCATACAGGCAGAGTAGGCACCAGCCGATGGGCGCTTTTCGGGGCCCTGCAACAACAGATCAAAATAATATTGATTTGATCTTGAAAGAAAATTACAATCAAGTATGAGGAGATAATTTGCGAGGGGGGCCCCAAGGTTTCAACTGCCTATGGGCTGCAACAGGGTTTAATCCAGCGCTGCCCCTAATCTTGAGGGGCCAGGCCTTGCGGCAGTGGCAAACCTCGCAGGGCCTTGCAGTGGCAGGCCTCGCCACAGTGGCAGCAGGCACCGCAGTGCGCGTAGCGTGTGACATCACACGTGTGACATCACCCGCACACGACAGATAATCAGGGCTTCTCCCAGGGAATTCTGGGAGCTGTAGTTTGTTACGTGTGCTGAGAGTTTTTAGGAGACCCTCCAGTCCCCTCACGGAGCTACAATTCCCATTGTCCCCTGTGAAGAGCCATTGATTGTTAAACCGCTCTGGGAATTGTAGTTTTGCTAGCTTTGTAGTTTTGTAGTTTTGCCTTTAACAAACTACAGCTATGGGAAGAAAGTGCACATTAAACACACACGTGATAGTGGAAAATAACATGAAATGCATTGCGTGCGAAGAAATAGCTTGCAAGAAAATATTAGCAGGCAAAATTGCACACAAAGGTGTGTGTATTAAGCGATAAAATGCCGATGGGTTTCACGAGGACTTAAGTAAATTGCAAAGTCATGCAGAAATACAGATGCCTGAAGACTGGTTAAATGAGAAACCGAAGGGACCAAGTGTCACAGAGTCATGTAGCTCCGTCGGTTGTGCATGAGACTCCTAATATCGGGGCCGTGGGTTCGATCCCCACGTTGGGTGAAAATTCCTGCATTGCAGGGGGCTGGACTGGATGACCCTCGTGGTTCCTTCCGACTCTGTGATTCTATGACCCACCCCCTGCATGCCCTCAGACGGAGTTTCCCAAATACACAGAAATAAATGTTACCAAGAACTCTGGCCACAAGTTTTAACAAAAAAAAAATACAAGTTTACTCGTGAGTAAATTCAAATATAATATCAATCCTGTTAGGAATTACAGTCTTAAACGAAAATAATAATAGTTTCACAATGAAAAGTCTCTTGGAAATCTTTTGGAGGTTGAAGCAAGGGCTTCTGAGCATGAAAACTAAGGATTAACTTAGCCGCAAACGAGTTCCTTTGGAACTGTTTGAAGTAATTCATTCCCCCCCCCACTCCCTTCTCATGCATTTCTGTGCATGGCCTGAAAAGCACAACCTTGCAAGTGTGTACAGTGTGTCTCCTCGGGTCTCACAGTTCCCATACCGCCCCCCTCTGGTATGGGTTTTGCTTCTCTCCCTCCGCACAGAAGATCTTTGGAAAAGGGGAGGTGAGAAAAGCAAGGGACAAGTGTGTTTGGGGAAGAGAATGGAGGGGGGGGTGTCTGAGTCACGGACTGTACTGACACAGGGGCACAAAGGACTTAGTGTGAACACAGCGGCCTTTGGAAGCAAAGTTCAGAGCGGTCCCATCAGAGAACTCTGTGTGCTCACAATGGTCCTCTGGTGGCAACAGAAGTTAACTTTTAACTCCTCGAGACTCCTGTTGCTTTTCTGGGAGGAAGTGAGCGGCGAGCAGGCAGAAAGCCCCAGATAAAATGCCTGGCATCTCTTATGAAGGGCTGGGATATTATTATTATTATTATTATTCAGATAATAATATTCAGGACAGATCCTGAAGCTGAGGCTCCAATACTTTGGCCACCTCCTGAGAAGAGAAGACTCCCTGGAAAAGACCCTGGTGTTGGGAAAGATGGAGGGCACAAGGAGAAGGGGACGACAGAGGATGAGATGGTTGGACAGTGTTCTCATAGAATCATAGAGTTGGAAGAGACCCCAAAGGCCATCCAGTCCAACCCCCTGGCAAGCAGGAAACACCATCAAAGCATTCCTGACAGGTGGCTGTAAAGCCTCTGCTTAAAGACCTCCAAAGAAGGAGACTCCACCACACTCCTTGGCAGCAAATTCCACTGTCGAACAGCTCTTACTGTCAGGAAGTTCTTCCTAATGTTTAGGTGGAATCTTCTTTCTTGTAGTTTGAATCCATTGCTCCGTGTCTGCTTCTCTGGAGCAGCAGAAAACAACTTTTCTCCCTCCTCTATATGACATCCTTTTATATATTTGAACACGGCTATCATATCACGCCTTAACCTTCTCTTCTCCAGGCTAAACATACCCAGCTCCCTAAGCCGTTCCTCATAAGGCATCGTTTCCAGGCCTTTGACCATTTTTTTTCTCGAGCTACCAACATGAGTCTGACCAAACTGCAGGAGGCAGTGGAAGACAGGAGTGCCTGGCATGCTCTGGTCCATGGGGTCACAAAGAGTCAGACACGACTAAACGACTAAACAACAACAACATTATTATTATTATTCATTTCAGTCCTATGCCGCTTTGTGTTTTTAAGGGGGGGACATCACACACAAAGCAGTTTACAACCTACATTAAAACATCAAATAAAACAACCCAGAAGAAAACATTACGTTCCTCCGGAGGTCATTCCAGAGCAATGAATTAATGCGTATGTCATAGAATCACGGAGTTGGAAGGGATGCCAAGAGTCATTTAGTCCAGCCCCTTGCAACGTCTTCCGACATCTGCCAACCTCATTGCTAGTGGGATGGCTGCCTCCAGACAGTTTTTAGGTGGGCCAAAAGTAGATTATTGCTCGACGGGTTGAATGAGGACAGTTGTTTTCCAGTTTCAAAATCACGTCTCTTATCTAGAGTTTAGGTTTTTAAACATCAACTTTTAAAGTGTGGCTTTGTGGTTCAACCTATAACAGTGATATGTTTGTTCAATTATGGTCTAATTTCCCTGTAGCATGGTAAAGGTAAAGGGACCCCTGACCGTTAGGTCCAGTCGTGACCGACTCTGGGGTTGCGGCGCTCATCTCGCATTATTGGCCGAGGGAGCCAATAATGACTAAGCCGCTTCTGGCGAACCAGAGCAGCGCACGGAAACGCCGTTTACCTTCCTGCCGGAGCGGTACCTATTTATCTATAAGATAAGAAGGAAAGAAGCAAGGATAAGCAAAAGAAGAAAATAAAGAAGTAGAAGAGAAGAAGGGAAAGAAGAAGAAATAAAGACGAGGTCCTCTGTCATAATTACGTTTTAACCCTTATTCCTCACACAGAAGAGTGAATCCTCCTATCTCTCACCTGGGAGCTTCCCCCTCTTCTCCCAGCCTCCCACCCTGGGAGATCTTCTCTATCCTGCTCCTTATACAGGCTCCTTCATCTTCCTCCATCACCTTCCTGTGCGTACCTATCCAAGATAGGAAACTTCAACAAGCAAAGCATGAACATGGGATAGAATTCACAGGGAGAAAAGAAGAATGAAAGATCATAGGGAAAGCAAGATACGAAGTAAACTCTCTCTCTTAAGACAGATGGTTGTTGGCGAATTGCAAAAGGGCCTCCTGTAACACATTTAAGGCCTCTGAACTTCAACGGCATTGACTTGCAGCGGCCGTTGGCTTAAGATCGACACCTTAACAGGCCAGGGAAATGGCAGCAGCTGCAGCAGCCCCCCGAGTGCTTCCTCGCCATTGTGAGCAGCACACTCCGCTTCCTTCCCCGCTGGCTTTGTGCGGTCGGCACATTGTCTCTGGGGTGGCGGGGGAAGAGAGATCATGAGCAGATTAACAATGACTTGGGGGGTGGCTCGCTCACAAAGGCAGGTCGCCATGTGCACTTTCTTGGCAGGGGTTGGGGTAGAGGAGGAGGGGACGGGTGCCGAGCGCTCGGAGGAGCAGGAAGTCGGCAAAGGCTTCGGCACACGGCTGGAACGAAGGGCGGGAGAGGGATTCGATTCAGTTCGTGTTTAAAAGCGACCCCGTGTAATCCCCCTTTCCCCCAAACAACATGAAAAGTGAAACATCCGTGCCTCTGTGAATTTTTCCATGCTCTTCTTCTCCAGCAAAGCAGTGTGTACAAAAATGCAGAAGTGTGCATACCGGTAGGTAAAGGTAAAGGGACCCCTGACCATTAGGTCCAGTCGTGTCCGACTCTGGGGTTGCGGCACTCATCTTGCTTTATTGGCTGAGAGAGCCGGCGTGCAGCTTCCGGGTCATGTGGCCAGCATGACAAAGCCGCTTCTGGTGAACCAGAGCAGCGCACGGAAACGCCGTTTACCTTCCCGCCAGAGTGGTTCCGATTTATCTACTTGCACTTTGACGTGCTTTCGAACTGCTAGGTGGGCAGGAGCTGGGACCGAGCAACGGGAGCTCACCCCGTCGCAGGGATTCGAACCGCCGGCCTTCTGATCAGCAAGCCCTAGGCTCTGTGGTTTAACCCACAGCACCACCTGGTCCCTTAGAAGTGTGCATAGCAATGCATAAATTAGAAAGGGGGGGAACAGCATACAGGGATGCTTTCATTAGGGAAAATGGACTGGCAAAGCTGTATATTGGGCAGAACTGCATACAAGCAAGTATATATTCCTATGGTGGAGATTTTTTCACGAGGACTTTCTAAGGGGGTAAATGATGTAGAGAAGCACATTTAAGATTGGGGAAAGGCGAAATTGAGAGAAGCTGATATTGGAAGATTTGCCGATCCGTAGCTGAAATGAATTAAATGGGAACAGTGGAACGGACTGCCTTGGAAGGTGGTAGACTTGCCTTCCTTGGGGGGTTTTAAGCAGAGATTGGATGGCTATCTGCCCGGGTTTCTTTAGCTGTGATTCCTGCATTGCAGGGGGTTGGACTAGATGACCCTTAGGGTTCTCTCTTAAGTTTTATGATTCTATGGTGAGAAGACTGCTCATGCAGACTGCTGGTTTATTGTGACTGTTTTCAGCAACATGTCAGTATGTCCATGTTCCCGCCACTCCCAGTGCTCACCCCCCTCGCTGTTTCTCATGCACAAGCTAGTTGTGCCATGACATTGTGCCACCACACTTCCAGTTTTGCACTGAAAGTTTTGCTAAACCACCCCCCCCCAAGCACACACAAACCACAGGAATGCTGATATCTGGCATCAACAGCAAGTATTTAGGAGTGGGTAGATCAGAAAGCAGAAGATGCATTCTGGCGCTTTGGCATTCCGCTCTTGTATATTACAAAAGGTTGGGGGGGGGAGTCATACGTTATGGGATTTTAGGTTTGAAAAAAAGTTCACGGTTTGAAAAAAAAGTTGTAAGAAGTTATGGGATTTTAGCAGGAAGCTATGGGGCATGCCTGCATAAGGGTTTTTGGTGTTGTTGTTTTTTGGAGGGGGGGTTATATTGCACTAGTTGGAGCTGAAGCAATATAACCCACCCACCCCCCAAAAAACCCTTATGCAGGTGTTGAAAGCACAATTATGTACAGAATCACGAATGCAAATCATGTCCCGATAGTATCGTGAGCGCAAATCATGAGCACAATAAAAAGGATGTCTGGAGGAGCTCAGAGATTTGTAGTTGGGAAACAGAGTCGACTCCTTCAATCAATAAAACTATATTTATTTACTACCAGTAAGTCCCAAAGGGGGACGACGACACTCCGTCAATAGAACACAATAAAAACATGTGTCAATAAAACGCATCAATATCTAAAAGACCCCCTCCTTCCCTCCAGACCCTCTAAAGTGGGCCGGATGTGGCCCAATCGCCTTCTCAATCCAGCCCGCGGACTGTCCGGGAATCGACGTGTTTTTACATGCGTAGAATGTGTGCATTTATTTAAAATGCATCTCTGGGTTATTTGTGGGGCATAGGAATTCGTTCATATTTTTTTTCCAAAATATAGTCCAGCCCACCACATGGTCTGAGGGACGGTGGACCGGCCCCCTGCTGAAAAAGTTTGTTGACCCCTGCTCTAAAGTGTTAAGAACAGCAGCCGGGAGGGGGCCACCCATGGTAGCTACAGAAACCGGGGGGTGGGGGTGGGGGGGTGTTACCCAGAAGAGGGTATTCTTCGTGGCAGCCCTAAGGTTCAAATCCGCACTCTGCCAATGAAGCTCCCTGGGTGACTTTGGGCGAGTCCCTGCCTCTCAGCTTAACCTACCTCACAGGGTTGTTGTGAGGATTGAATGAAGAGGGGGAGAACCATACCTTGAGGCCCTTGGAGAGAGAGGGTGGGTAGAAATGCAATAAAATAAATGAACAAGTTGTGGAACTCTGGGGTAGCTCCGTCGGAAGAGCATGGGACTCTTAATCTCATGGTTTTGGGTTCGAGTCCTGCTTTGCAGGGGGTTGGACTAGATGACACTCAGGGTCCCTTAAAAGATTCTGTGATTCTTTCCGCACACAGGAAGGTGCTTTCCTTCTGTGTTGAAGACTCAACCTCTGCACCCTGGCCTTTGACACTTGAGTTTAATTTTTTTAGGACCTGCTCTTGCTGTGGTTGAAATTTGCTTTAAATGGTTTTTAATAAAATAAAAAAATTCCTTCCAGTAGCACCTTAGAGACCAACTAAGTTTGTTCTTGGTATGAGCTTTCGTGTGCATGCACACTTCTTCAGATACACCTTTTTAATGTTTTTAATGTTCTGCTTTACATTGCTGCGACCTGTCTTTGGGACCTTGTGGTGGGGGGCATTGAGAATAAATAAAATATGAAATACATTAACAGTTTGTTGGCCAACTTCGACCAAAGGTAGCATTTTTGGCTGGCACCATAGGCTCAAAAGCGTCAGTGCTCGCCGTACGTGCAATATATGAAGCAATAATTTTATAGCCAGCTGCCTCTTTAATTTTTATTCTCTCTCCGTAAATGTCTTTGACCCGAAGTTTCCTGAGTCCCAAGCAGCAAGTTATTTTAAGAATCCAGCGCTGTTTGGCTTTCGTTTTAAAGAGTAAACAATTCCAGAGGAGAGGAGTATATTTGGCACACAGGAGATGCTGAAATATGTTTGATTATGTCCCACTCCCCTCCCTTCTTTCATTGCTTCTATTTATCAAGCGACAGAGAAAACATAAGGAATTTCTCTCCTGATTAAGCCAGTCGAGCCATGTCATTTTCAGAGGCCCACAGGCAACAGGCACCTGTGTGATCAAAGATAGATTGCCTCTGAACATGGGGGTTCCATTTTGGCTGCAGCGGCCATGAAAACACTATAGAGATCCACATTTAAAGCACCATCATTAAAAATGAATCCCAAGCCGGAATTAAGATTGCCGGAAGAAATATCAACAAACTCATATATGCTGATGATACAACCTTGATGGCAGAAAGTGAGGAGGAATTAAAGAACCTTTTAATGAGGGTGAAAGAGGAGAGCACAAAATATGGTCTGAAGCTCAACCTCAAAAAAACTAAGATCATGGCCACTGGTCCCATCACCTCCTGGCAAATAGAAGGGGAAGAAATGGAGGCAGTGAGAGATTTCACTTTCTTGGGCACCATGATCACTGGAAAAGGTGACAGCAGTCACGAAATTAAAAGACGCCTGCTTCTTGGGAGAAAAGCAATGACAAGCCTAGACAGCATCTTAAAAAGCAGAGACATCACCTTGCCGACAAAGGTCCATATAGTTAAAACTATGGTTTTTGAACGTTTTGGAAGTCAGACAGTCTTCCGGAATGGATTACACTTGAAAACTGAGGTTCCACTTTATTGCTCCATTGGACCCTTTAAAAAATAAATTTTAATTTTAAATTATTTTCATTTTATTTTTTCAAACGACAGCGTAAATTAACATAATAAAAGAATCCACCCTAACCCAGAAGCTTGTGTTTAAGGAATACATACAAAATAACATAATGAGCATTGATCCTGATTTCCTTGCACAAGGTTACAGAGAGGTCAGATTATATCCCGTCTTCATTTCACATTTGTTCTGATTGGTTTGTGGGGTGGTTAGACAACAATGGTCGTTCATTCCGATTCGCTTGCGGAGTATTTTGCACAACTTCCCATTGGTTATTCATTTGTCCTGCACATTTCCGTGCATATCCTTGTCACTTTCCAAACCACAAAAAGTCTGTGGTTGTGCGGGGATTTAGTGAATTTGTTATATCTGAGTGACATTTAATCTGCTTTAAATGAGGAAACCTGAAGTCAGGGGCATAGCGTGCCGCTTGGGTACCCGGGGTGGCAAGCCAAGCGGCACCCCTGGGGGCGGGGCGTCGCTCTGTGCGCATGACGTCACAACACGCATGCGCACAGAGCGACTCCTTTGCCCCATGCCACGGCAAAAAAAGCCGCTGAAAAAAACCCTTTCAGCGGGTTTTTTTCGCCGCTGCGCTCCCGGGCAGAGCTACGGCGTCAGCATGGAGGAGAGGGGCGGACCAGAGCCAGAAGGGGTGACACTCCTCCATGCTACTGGCCCGCCCCTCTCCTCCATGCTGGGGCGAAAAAAACAGCTGAAAGGGGGTGAAAGGAAGACAAAGCCCCCCTTTCAGCTGTTTTTTTCGCCACTGCGCTCCCTGGGCGGAGCCGCGGCATGGAGGAGGGGGCGGACCAGCCAGGAGGGGGTGACACCCCTCCTGGCTGCTGGCCCGCCCCTCTCCTCCATGCCACGGCGCCGCAAGCCAGCCAGTGGCGGGGAGGAGGCTATTTTCGGCACTGCCAGGGCGGAGCCACAGGGGCGGCCAGCAAGGGGGGTGTCACGTCAGCGACAAGCGTGACACCCCTCCTCGCTGGCCGCCCCTGCGGCTACGCCCCAGCAGCGCCGAAAATACGCCCCAGCAGCACACTCACACTCAGTGAGCCAGGCAGGGACAGAGAGCTGCGAGTGCGAGCGCGCCCCCCCCGATGTTGCGCCCGGTACGGCCGGCCCCCCCCTGCACCCCCCACACTACGCCACTGCCTGAAGTTCAGGTATGTGCTTCATTCCTTCCCACGAAACATGGACAGTTTGGAATCAAAACACAGAAAGCTCGAAGAGAACAAGTTAAAAAACACGCCAGAACAATAACACCCATACAGAACTCGGGATCAAGCTAATAAATTCTACCCTTATCAGCCTAGGAGGAAAGAAATAACAGCAATAAACCCAGGGTGGATAAAAATCAACAATTTTAAAAAAAAATCAGATTTTTTTGATTTAAATCAGATTTTTTTAATTTAAATTGGATTTTTAAAATAAAATGCTTTTGGAGGAAAAATCTTTCTAAATATAGTCTTCTATTTAAGTTACATTGTAGTCCAAAGGCTATTCATCAGGAAATAAGGATTTGTTTTAAGTTTATCAAGTGTGCTAAAACTCAGTCTAAGTTTTTTTTTTTTAATGTTTAAGCACTTCAGTTAACAAACATGGATACATATGCTATCATGTTACTGTTTTAGTTAAATAAATTGTTTAAATGGTTATTAAGGAAATGATTATTTTTTTCCTTCCAATAAAGTACAGCAGAAAAGTTGTCCAAATATAAACAGTTAACTTATTAAACCTCACCATAATTTCATAATTATCTGTCTATGTATTTCTAGTAGTATAACCAAATCAGTAATTTTTGATATAACTGTAAAAACTACTCTGAAAATGTATTATTCCAAAAATGAAACCTTCATATGGTTGTAAATATTAAGATTATACCAGCAAGAATGAGTCTTTTTGTAAAAAAAATATTTAATTCAAGCCTTACTGACTAGTGATTTAAATCGTGATTTAAATCAATTTGATTTACCGGTAAATCAAATCCACCCTGAATAAACCACAATTAATGAAGTTGTTCAACGGCGAATAAATACCCAGGAATTCTCAGTGCCTGGAGTCTGCCGTGAAAGGGAGGAAGGCGATGAAAACCAATCCCCTCATTTTCTCAGCACGAGGCTCTCAAAGAAAGAGGGATGTGTTGTGCTGACATTTATGAAGTTCCGGAACAGCGCGTGATGGGATATAGAGACTTTAAGGGAAATAGGGGCTGTGCCTTGTTCCTAGGAACAGCTGGAGCATATGCCGTGTTGAACAGTTGAAAGAGAGAGAGGACAGGAAGTCAGCCTAGGCATGGGCAGCTGTACCCTAATACTCCACAGCAGCCTTACCCAACTTGAGGCGCTCCCATCATTCCTGCTTGTGGACTGATGGGAGTTGGGGTCCAAACAGTATTTGGAGAGCACCAGGTTGGGGAAGCTTGTGTGTCTCCCCCCCCCCCCCAAGGTAGTAGGGTGTGTGGCAGGTTTGGACCATACAGGGAAGTTTTTAACGTTTGGTGTGATCACAGGGCAGTTCGCAACATAAAAATACCAAACACGGGTGCTTGGGGGACTCTGTTTTCATTATTATTATTATTATTATTATTATTATTATTATTAATACCCCGCCCATCCGGCTGGATTTTTCTAGCCACTCTGGGCGGCTCCCAACAGATTAAAAACAGAATAAAACATCAAACATTAAAAACATCCCTAAACAGGGCTGCCTTCAGGTGTCTTCTAAAAGTCAGATAGTTGTTTATTTCCTTGACATCTGATGGGAGGGCGTTCCACAGGGCGGGTGCCACTACCGAGAAGGTCCTCTGCCTGGTTCCCTTTAACCTCAGTTCTCGCAGTGAGGGAACCTCCAGAAGGCCCTCGGAGCTGGTAGACAGCTGCCCTGGACACAGAATTGGCCTGCGCCTCCATGGACAGCTGTGGGTCCAAAATGACTCCCTGGCTGCGCACCTGGTCCTTCAGGGGCACAGTTGCCCCATTCAGGACCAGGGAGTCCCCCACACCAGCCCGCCCCGTCCCCCATAAACAGTACTTCTGTCTTGTCAGGATTCAACATCAATCTGTTAGCCGCCATCCATCCTCCAACCGCCTCCAGGCACTCACAGAGGACCTTCACATTCCTTCTTTGGGAGAACTCTCCATTCATTCCTACTCTCTGCTTCTTGTTCCAACCCACAAAAGAAGAAGAAGAGTTTGGATTTGATATCCCGCTTTATCACTACCCGAAGGAGTCTCAAAGCGGCTAACATTCTCCTTTCCCTTCCTCCCCCACAACAAACACTCTGTGAGGTGAGTGGGGCTGAGAGACTTCAGAGAAGTGCGACTAGCCCAAGGTCACCCAGCAGCTGCATGTGGAGGAGCGGAGACGCAAACCCGGTTCACCAGATTATGAGTCTACTGCTTTTAACCACTACACCACACAGGCTCTCAAAAGGACCTCTACCCTTATAAAGGCCATCAAATAAGTGTATAAATGGGGGAATGAATAGAGGAACAGTTCATCTAATCAGTTTTATAGTGATCCTCCAAAGGCACTGATTTGCTGATTTATTTGGCTGCCTTTTCTTTGTGTTTGTGTGTGTGTGTGTGTGTGTGTGTGTGTGTGTTTGTGTGGTATAGATAGTGGCCAAAGAGTTGTTTTCATCTACCACCCAATAAGAGCATTGTTTCAGAGAGGAAAGAGAGGGTGGGGGAATTATTTTTTTAACCCACAGGATACTTTGTGTAGGAGTTTTGGAGCGAACATCAGGAGCTGAGGTGGTTTTCTTTGGTACAGAGATGATGTGGGGACCGGCTGTTTCATCGGCTGACTCATCCGCTAGCCCTCCTGAGAAGATCCGCTGGCAGGCAGCTTGGGCGTACGAGAAATGTGCTTTTTTGTTGTTGTTTTAAATTTTATATATTAAATTTATGTTAACGGCAAGGGTGGGAGAAGCCCCTGAAGACCTTCCCAAGGTCTCCCTTCCACAATTGGCGACCAGATTGGATTTATTTCAAGGGACGCTGGCTCTTGGCTTTCTGTTTCAGATTGTCAGTCACTTGGTATTGAGTTATGGGAGGGTGCCTAGAGGCTGGCAAAGCTGCAGGAGTTATTAGCTGGGGGGGGGGGGTTATGTTCTCCAGTTCAGGGGCCATGAGATCATTAGCTGGAAAAGCGTAGCAGCCAGGAGGTCCTGTTTGCTTAAGAAGATAAGAACCTAAGACACATCTGCCGAATCCGGCCAGTAGCCAATCTAGCCCAGCATCCTGTTCTCACAGTGGCTCTGACCAGATGCCTGGGGGACGTGCAGAAGCATGGGGGGCTGGTTAGATGGCGGTGCTGATAATGCCAAGGTTGCAGGTTCGATCCTCGTATTAGGGAGCTGTAATTTTTTATTTTTTATTTTATAAATCTTTATTGAAAATTATATCAAAACAAACAGATAAAAAACAAACAGATAAAAAAATCCCGATCTTAAACAACCAAATATTCTAACAAAAACAAATAAATCAAACAAAACAAACCAACATTCATAGATTCAACACTTGATCCTATCCAAATCTTTGACTTCCACTTGTCGTCCATTTCGTTACTGCTTTCCAATATCACTAAACCTTTATATTTTGCAATTTATTTTATTTATATATCCTCCTTCCTTTTTATCAATATGGAGTATTAGAAATAGATCCAAGACTTTAATGTGGGACACTGTCTTTTCATATATTCACCAAATTTTTCCCAACTTTGTCCGAATTTCTGATTGCTACCTCCTCTAATTAATTCCGTTAATTTGGCCAAATCTAAATAACGGAATAATTTCTCTTGCCATTCTCTAATATTTGGGATCTCTTGTTTTTTTCCAATACAATGGTACCTCGGGTTAAGTACGCTTCAGGTTAAGAACTCCGCTAAGAACAGAAATCGTGCTCTGACGGCGCAGCGGCAGCAGGAGGTCCCATTAGCTAAAGTGGTGCTTCAGGTTAAGTACGCTTCAGGTTAAGAACGGACCTCCGGAACGAATTAAGTACTTAACCCAAGGTACCACTGTATGTGGCTGGTTAGATTGTGGTAGTGATAATGCCAAGGTTGCAGGTTTGATCCCCGTATGAGGGAGCTGTAATTTTTTAAGGCGGTAAGTGTGCCATTCTCCTGCATGTCAACCTGGGAAGGTAGCCCACCTAGGAGAAGGGAAACTCTGATCCTATACCTTTCCTGCCTTGTGGGATATCTGATTCGGGAAAAGAAAAGGCTGAGGAAGAAACCCTACACAAATCCAGAGTGGGAGTCCCTAAGACGGTTGTACGCTTCCTTCCGGCAACTCCAGCGCCGAAGCCGGTGCCAAACGTCTTGCTCTGCTTTCCTTTGGACCACATCAGCGAGGCCAAGAGGGGGTGGTCATAGAATCATAGAGTTGGAAGAGACCACAGGGGGCATCCAGTCCAACCCCCTGCCAAGCAGGAAACACCATCAGAGCATTCCTGACAGGTGGCTGTCAAGCCTCTGCTTAAAGACCTCCAAAGAAGGAGACTCCACCACACTCCTTGGCAGCAAATTCCACTGTCAAACAGCTCTTACTGTCAGGAAGTTCTTCCTAATGTTTAGGTGGAATCTTCTTTCTTGTAGTTTGAATCCATTGCTCCGTGTCCGCTTCTCTGGAGCAGCAGAAAACAACTTTTCTCCCTCCTCTATATGACATCCTTTTATATATTTGGTCTTATCTTCTGGGCAGCCCAGGACCCTCCCCCTACAACATGGCCCAGGCTTGTGCCCCAAGAAGGTCACTTCAGCACTGCGAACACAGGAGTTTGACTTCACCCCCAGAGGCACACTCCATTGTCTCTCGAGACAGATGGATGGCAGCGGCAGCAGTGACCCTCCAGACGGCAATAATTTGGCCACATTGCGGAAGCAGTACAGGACCACTGGCAAAGCAGGATAATGTGTGGACGGTGCCGTTTCAGTCCTCTACAAATGCACTGCGACTGCATCCGTCACAAGTTGCAGAAGACACCTGCAATGGTTTGCCAGAACCTATGGTCAGAGGCACGTTCTTTGGGATTTGTCTATGGGTCATTAAAAGCTGGTCCAACTGGCTGAGAAACACGCACTAATCCATTGGTGTGTTTAAGTGTAAAAGTGTTCAACTGGAGGATATGGCCTTGCCTGTGGGTATGTATAATTCAGCCACTGGGGGTGACTTTTGAAAAAGAAAAGAATATATCTGAAGGCAGCCCTATTTAGGGAAGTTTTTAATGTGTGACATTTTAATGTATTTTAATCTTTGTTGGAAGCCGCCCAGAGCGGCTGGGGAAACCCAGCCGGATGGGCGAGGTACAAATAATAAATTATTATTATTATTATTATTATTATTATTATTATTATTATGGCAAAGCAAGACGGGAGTCTGGTGATGCTGCGATCCTCATATATCTCTTTCCTATTCGAGTTAATTGTATACGAAGAGCAAAAATTGAGGGGTTTGTGCGCGGACGTAAAACTTTATAACGCAGAGCCTTTTTTCTGGGTTAGCACAAAAAGAAAGACTTCAGGTATCCACCTGATCTCCCGAAGCAGAGCAGATTGAACGAATCGGTCCCGGTGGTTGTATCTATGATTAACAGGAGTGTCAGCAGAGCTTGGCCCCTCTCAAGGTGGGGTGACCTCTTTGTGGCAGCTTTGCTAAAAGCCTGCAGCAGCAGCAACGAACTGAAGAAGGCTTGTATTTATAAGGCGGGATATCAAGCGAGCACATTTCACGGCTGTGCTGCTTTCATCTGGGGCCAGCTTTTCGTCCCGGGCGCAAGCCCTCCTCCCCAGCTCTCTGTCAAACCAATACAGATGTTTTCGCACAAAACCTCTCATCTCTTGCCCTCCACCCCCGATAATTGCAAGCAGAGGTTTCAAGT
The DNA here is from genome assembly GCA_034642065.1 of Darevskia nairensis. Classification (NCBI taxonomy): domain Eukaryota; kingdom Metazoa; phylum Chordata; class Lepidosauria; order Squamata; family Lacertidae; genus Darevskia; species Darevskia nairensis. The sequence goes on along the minus strand of JAWWNI010001130.1, from coordinate 86,969 downwards.
CTCTTCTGGAGGCGCTTCTCTCCTTTTGCTGGGCTTTCACTCTCACAATTAAAGAAGTCGCGTCGAAGCAACTCTCGGTAAGGCAGCGGGAATAGTTTGGGTTTCTCAAATCCAGCCAGTACTCTGCTTCTCTAACCAAGACTAGCTCCTGCAGACTTAAGGTAAAGGTAAAGGGACACCTGACCATTAGGTCCAGTCGTGACCGACTCTGGGGTTGCGGCACTCATCTCGCTTTATTGGCCGAGGGAGCCAGCATACAGCTTCCAGGTCATGTGGCCAGCATGACTAAGCCACTTCTGGCAAACCAGAGCAGCACACGGAAATGCCGTTTACCTTCCCGCCACAGCGGTACCTATTTATCTACTTGCACTTTGACGTGCTTTCGAACTGCTAGGTTGGCAGGAGCTAGGACTGAGCAATGGGAGCTCACCCCATCGCAGGGATTCGAACTGCCGACCTTCTGATCAGCAGTCAGGGGTCCCTTTACCTTTACCTTTTATCCTTATCTCCTCCCAGTCTCTTCTTTTCCGGGCTAAACACACCCAGCTCCTTCAACTCATCAGCTCATCAGGCTTGGCGGTCCAGACCCTTGATCATCTTGGTTGCCCTCCCTTAGCGATTGGTCTGATGTCACCCAGTAAATTTCATGGCTGAGTCAGGGTTTGAGCCCTGCTCTTCCCAGCCCTAGGCCTGCACTCAACCAGTGGTGAAGAGTGCTTTTCGACCTAAGAGCCACATTGCCTCATTAGCAACCTTCCAGGGGCCACAGACCCATTCCTCTCCATCCAAAAGGCATTGGTCTACAGCCCAAGGGTCTGCTCCAGCCAGGAGGAATACGCAGAGCAGGACAAGTGAGGGGTGTGGCCTAGAGAGAGTTCCAGGGGCCAGGTAAGGACGCCTGAAGGGCCACATTGCACCCCCAGGCCTATTCTAACAGCTGCACCAATCCGTCTCAATATATTTTTCCTGGGTTTTGGAAAATGTCAGCATTCGTTTTTAAAAGCTTTTAGACCTATGGATCTTACCTGAGCTGATGAATTTTACTTGATATTCATAAACTGTGTTTCTGCCACACAGATGCCCAAGACGAAAGCACATAGGCATACAAACACACACGCGTATATACAAACACACAAAGCTGATTGCAGAGGCTACGTCACTTGCTGGAATCAATAGAATCTGAAGACCAGAGAGCATTAAAGCAAATCGATGGGACATGAATAATCTAACTCCTTTTTCCTGGTGTGTCCCCCCCCCATAGCCAATGCATAGAGGGCCCTCCCTCTGTGTGTTGCACAGCTATCATTATCACTCGACAAGAAACCAAACCGTTTCTGCCAGGGGTGTAGCTGCTCACTTGTGTGAACAAAGTTTTCAGAAAGCAATCTCTTGGGTCCCTATACAGGCTAGCAGATAACGAGCGACGTCTTCTACCGCGGGTATAATAAAACGGCAATAAAACAGTACAAACGAAGTTCAAAAGTCACCCTCCTGGCAGGAAAAATAAAGCTTGAAAATGTGTGGCAGAGCCTAATAATGCATAGCTATCAACCCTCCCTTTTTTTGCGGGAAACTCCCTTATTCCAATGCCGCTTCCCGCTGCTATCCCGGATTGTTGATATCCCTTAAATTTCGCGGATTCCAAAGGAAGCAGCTCCTCTCCCTCCCTGCCGGCCAGGGAGGCTCCTCAGCTGCGTTGCTCGGCTGCCAATAAGGAGTCTGAGACCGACTGGGGGTGGAGCTTGCATGCCTTGTGCAGCCAGACCCTCACGCCCAACCAGACAGTCAGCCTGCCTGCCTGCCGTCTACGCGCTCGCTCTTTCGCTCACCTGTTCACACGCAGCCTCTGGAGCGCAGGGTGGCGAGGCTACTTGGTGCCATTGCACCGCCCTCGCGGCATCCCTTATTTTCAAATCTGAAAGTTTGGAAAAAATCCCTTATTTTCAAACCCGAAAGTTGACAGCTATGTAATAATGTGTGGCAGAAGCCAGAAAAGCGATTCTAGTGACTGAGAGATTCAGAACTCTGTAATAACACCTTGGTTAGCTGAGTTAGAGAGAGAAAGAGAAAGAGCAATAGCAATGTGATTAATTCAGTTGGTAGAGCATGAGACTTTTAGTCTCAGGGCCATAGGTTCAAGCCCCACATTGGGTGGAAAATTCCTGCATTGCAGGGGGTTGGACTAGAGGACCCTTAAGGTCCCTTCCAACTCTACAATTCTATGATTCTGATTTATTCAGACCAGAAAACTGTGGTTTGGGCAGCTTATGTAGACCTGTAATGCAATGTTATTATGCATTCCTCGGCATGGGGTGACTCTGTTTCAAGGAAATCATCCCATAGCGTCGTCACTGGCAAGACGTAATTGAAATATTTCCTTGCCCTTTCCCTAAAGATCACCAGAGACGGGAAAATGTTTTCCTCCCGTCTAATGCGAGATAAATAGCTGAGCGGTGGTATTAATTAAAGTCGAGAAAAGTCCTATCTGGAATGAGGCATTTAATCACCGCCAGCATCCCTGCTGTGCGCATCATCATCAAGCGAGGAGCGTTGTTGACTTTGATTAAGCAACGGAGACACCTCTGCCTGCTCCATCTGGCTTCTCCATTCCCCTCTCGTTTGGCATTGTGAAACCACCTTGGCTTATCTTAGAATCCATCCCAGCACTGTGCTTGAAGCTCCTGCCATTGTCGTCTTTCTAGGAAAGCAGGTATTGGAGGAAGGTGATTTGGTTCGGGCCTGCAGTGCAGGAGGGAAGCGGCAATGACCCGGCCTTCCCCAGTGTCATGGACTGGCTGGACGCAGAGGAATGGTGGGAGGCACCAGCTGGAGAACCCCCAAGGGAAGAAGGCTCAGAGCCCAGGGCGTGGTGGTGGGATGACAATGAGTGGTCAGAGGGAGAAGACCGGGAGGAGGAGGTGTTGGAAGCTGAAGAGGGGGACATGGGGAGGCAGAGATGAGTCAGGCAGGTGAAGAAGCCAGGATGCTTCCATCTCCTGCTGCAACAAGTTCCCCTCCCCCTGGTCTCACAGGACCAGGAGAGGGATGCAGCGGGAGGAGCAAAGGAAGGCACATCGGCGGCGGCTCAGATTGCTTGGGAAGGACTCTGGGGAGGAGGAAACTTAGGCTGCTGTGGGAATGCAGGGAGTTTCAGCCTCTGCAACTGCCTCATAGGAGCAAGGTCGCAGGTTCGATCCCCGTAAGGGACAGCTGCATAATCCTGCATTGTGGGGGTCGGACCAGATGGTCCTCAGAGTCCCTTCCAACTCTACAATTCTATGATTCTAAGACCTACTAAGAAGAGTTGATGTGCCAACCTAGCAGTTTGAAAGCACGCCAGTGCAAGTAGATAAGTAGGTATTGTTGCAGCGGAAAGGTAAACAGCGTTTCCGTGCACTCTGGTTTCCGTCACGGTGTCCCGTTGCGCCAGAAGCGGTTTATTCCTGCTGGCCACTTGACCCGGAAAGCTGTCTGCGGACGAACGCCGGCTCCCTCGGCCTGAAAGCGAGATGAGCGCCGCAACCCCATAGTCGCCTTTGAGTGGACTTAACCATCCAGGGGTCCTTTACCTTTACCTTTACCTTTAATAAGAATTAATGTGCTCATTAGGCCTGGCACCCCTGAGCAGACCTTGTTTTTTCCAATAAAGAGTTAACTTCACCTACTCAGTGTGATTTATTGCTGGCTTGCTCCTGACCCGTATCCAGGTTCTCGCCAGCTGTTTTGGACCACGGCTCTCATCAGCCACATTGTCCAAAGTATCAGAAGGACACCAGGCCGGGACAGGGTGTTATAACCCCTCACCCCTGGGCAATAGCACTGATCCAAATCGCCTCTCCCAAAGCTGGCTCTAAGCCACAGAGGGGGAAATGTAAGAAGTTATACCTGTGCTTTTCCTGTTGCAATGTGTATCGGTTTGGGGCGAGGTAGATTTGAGGCCACAGCCTAGGCTGATGATTGCCACATTGAGCATAGGCTAGCAGGTTAAGTTAGCAGCACATCACAGATCAAATACAGGTCAAACTTTATTTTGCACAAGATGTATAGACAAGTAATAAAAACAATAAGCAGCCTATCCTTTGCATAAAGGTAAAGGGACCCTGACCGTTAGGTCCAGTTGCAGACGACTCTGGGGTTGCGGCTCTCATCTCGATTTACTGGCCGAGGGAGCCAGCATACAGCTTCCGGGTCATGTGGCCAGCACATGACCACCCGCGTCCTTTGCATACAGTGGGGGAAAACAATCCAAATGTGTTTTGAAGCATTTCTAGCTTTTCCCCTCCCTATATATCGTCTTCGTTTAGTCGTGTCCGACTTCGTTTAGTCGTGACCCCATGGACCAGAGCACGCCAGGCACTCCTGTCTTCCACTGCCTCCCGCAGTGTGGTCAGACTCGTGTTGGTAGCTTCAAGAACACTGTCCAACCATCTCGTCCTCTGTCGTCCCCTTCTTGTGCCCTCCATCTTTCCCAACATCAGGGTTTTTTTCCAGGGAGTCTTCTCTTCTCATGAGGTGGCCAATGTATTGGAGCCTCAGCTTCAGGATCTGTCCTTCCAGTGAGCACTCAGGGCTGATTTCCTTCAGAATGGATAGGTTTGATCTTCTTGCAGTCCATGGGACTCTCAAGAGTCTCCTCCCTATATATACGATCTGCTAATTCAACTTGCTCTGCTCTGCTTTTTGAGATGCACACACCCTTCTAAACCCTAATAAATTATTTCCAGATTTCTTTACACACTCAGTCCTAATACATATGTTTTTCGCCAGCATTGTTAATTTGTGGTTTCCCTGGACTTTTCAATCTGACTTTACTTGTAAGTGCTTCAGTTAATTTCCCATTTCCTCTCTTCCACTTCCTCCCATTTGGTTTCCAGTGCTGTCTTCTTATGACTTCATCTGCTCGCTCCCGAGTTTAAGCTGAAACACAAAATGAAAAGGGAATGAGGAGCTGAAGTCTGAAGAAGCCTTTGTTGCACTTAGTGGGGGGGGGGCAACTTTGGTTGGGACTGTGGCTTGGGATAAAACTGATAACCCCCTCCAGTTATGGATCCTGATTATACCCCCATGTGCCTGCTACTTCCAGCTTTAAAAAAAACCACAATAGCACGATAAGGGATTGGCAAAATTTCGGTTTCTCCCTGCTTCTTGTTTTTCCAAACTTTAAGCTCACTTCTCCACATTTCCACATCAGTTTGCGATTAAAAAAAAAAAGTTCTGAAAATTCTCCAGCATTTTAATGTGAATTTTGTCATATACAGTACCTCAGTTTACGAACTTAATTCGTTCCGGAAGTCCGTTCTTAAACCAAAACCGTTCTTAAACCGAGGCACGCTTTCCCTAATGAGGGCTCCCGCCACCGGTGCCCTTCCACCTTTCAGATTCTGTTCTTAGACCAAGGTAAAGTTCTCAAACCGGGACGGTATTTCCGGTTTTGCGGAGTTTGTAAACCGAATCGTTCTTAATCCGGACTGTTCTTAAACCGAGGTACCACTGTATTCATATTTTTGCAAGCAGTTTTTCCTAATGTGATTCTATATGCTATTTTCACTAATACGCGCACATGGCTTAACCCCAGTATATGCACTTTTCTACAATGTTGGTCTCCTTTGGGAAGAAAGCCAGGACATAAATTTAATTAACAACAACTTGACTGAAGAACTGCATTGGCAAATTAGGGAAAAAATATGAGTTTTGAAGGATTGATGCTTTTCAGTTTATGAGTCGTGTAAATTAGGTCGGTTTGCTTGTAGATGCGAACGGAGCCAAATTTCTTCCCCATCCCCTAAACACAGCTTCAAATGGCATGTTTAGCATCATCTGCAGCTCTGGCACTCCGCTCATGAATCAGAGAATGTCGCCAGCGTCACAGGCTGTTCTCCTCATTCTCAATTTATCACAGGGTCCCTGCTAACGTTTAGTTGACTGCCGGGTTTTTAAAGGAAGCTACTGGACCAGGGGTCGGCAAACTAAGGCCCACAGGCTGGATCAGCCCCAATTGCCTTCAGGATCCGGCCAGTGGATCAGTGTGGGGATTCTGTTCGTTTGGGCTGCGCCATTTCCCCCCCTGCGCTATTCCATTCCCCCTCTCCCTCACACACACCGCAGTGGCACCTCCTCCCTCCCTCCTCCTGGCTTCTCCCCGCCCTGCCTAGAGGAGGAAGGGCTGAGCTGGCTGAGCCCCATTTTAAGCAGCCCCTCTCCAGAGCCAGCCCTTTTGCACCACTCATCTTCCCTCCACTACCGCCGCCCTGGTGCTCCTGTGGGCCAGAGAGCGGAGCGGACGAGCTCGCTCTGCCTACCCATGAGAAGCAGCAGCGGCAGTGGTGGCGGCAGCGGCAGCCCCTGTGGAGGTAAGCGCACCGGCTGGAGGATGGAGAGGAGGACTACTTGTTATGATTTTTGTCCAAGCTGAGCAGCAAACAGCTGCAGCGAGGATGGTTTGACATTTGCCTGTCTCACTAAGCCGTGAGAAAGCTGCCTTATCTTTTCCTACATGCAATGTTTATGTTTCACTGTACTATTGTAATCCTAGCCTTTGTGCTTTCTGAAGCCGGACAGACGGCTCTGTCTTATTGGGCTGGCAGCAGAGATTCTCTCTGCACTATTCCTACAATAAATAGTTTAGCCTTAATTATGGCTTGTGTGTGTTGTTCTTCACTCTGGGAACAATCACATATGACTGCGCCACCGGATTCTCTGTAGCCGGGGATGTGCGCACACAGCTTTGCTCTGGCTTGGGGGCAGTCTCACCTCTTCTTCCAGACACCCCCCCCCCCGGTGCTGCTTCTCCAGCCCACCACAAGGTCTGAGGGACAGTGGACCAGCCTGTGGCTAAAAAAAATTGCCATCCCCTGTACTGGACAATAGACTAATACAGCAGATTCCCTTCATAAGGTTGGAGACAATGCATCCCGTGGATCTAAAATACGCCTTATTATTATTATTATTATTATTATTATTATTATTATTATTCAACAGAACAGCAACAAGATTAGTGCATGAGCAATTAGCATTTGGAAAAGGATTCTTGTGGGAATGACATAAAGTTTAGGCAAAGTTAGACAAGGCGAGGCAGAATGAGATGCATAGCTTTGCCTTTATGTGCAAGAATCCCTCTCTGCCTTTCCCTGCTCTGCCCTTCAAAGAATTGATTGCAGTTAAAATAACCGAGATATATAATGCTTTGAGGTCAGGGTGATCTGACTTGGCCCTTTCTCCAGGCCCCTTCTTTGCTGCTGCTGCTGCTGCTGCTGCTCCTTTTCGTTTCTCTATCACGGGCTCTGGTTCTCTGTCGTTCTCATGTGACTTTCGCTTCTTTGGAAAAGGCTTCATATTTCCATCTCTCTCCCTCTCCCTCCCTCTCTCTCAAATGACTATTACAAGATGGGGGGGGTAGGGATGGAATCTGATCCAGTTCTCATTTAAAGTCGAATTTATTTTCCAATACTGCATGCAGACTGCAACACGGGCATCTCTCGAAATCCACGCATACCTGAATTTTGCAATGCGGTTCTCAAGCCAAGTAGCATCTTCGAAAATGCATATATATTTGGGTGCATAAATTCCTATATTAGAGAATGTAACTTATTCATACGCGAGAGAAATTGCTTTGCAAAAATGTGTCTCTCGGGGGAATTGAAATGCAGCTGTGCATCTAGAATGAGCAACCCACACTATAAAACAGTGGTGAATTTCCATTAAAAAATCTTTTTCTTTTTGGTGGAGAATTGAAATTAATATTGGGGGGGGCAATGGGAAATTGAGAGAAATTGAAATTGGCAAAGTCACCCCTTCTAACTTTGGGGCGTAACATTGCATAAATCTTGGCTGGTCTTTTTCTCACTGCTCTCTTAGGAAGTTCTTGCATGCCCCACAAAGAGAAATCAGAGGATGGTGCCAAGAGCTGGTCATTTCTCCATAGGCATTCCAAGGAATCCTGGGGTTCTTTGGAGATCCTAAGAGGTTCCTTGGTGCTTTATTATAAGCTCCCCCCCCCTCATTCAACAGCATAAGCAATTGGTGTGACTCCCCCTCCAGTCTGCTAGTATCCCCTACATCAGTGGTGGCTAACCTTGGCACTCCAGATGTTTTGGGACTACAACTCCCATCATCCCTGACCACTGGTCCTGTTAGCTAGGGATGATGGGAGTTGTAGTTCCAAAACATCTGGAGTGCCAAGGTTAGCCACCACTGCCCTACATGCACACCCCTAATCTTTTTCTAAGTGGAAGAAAGAAAGCAAACAGGAAATAGGGAAGTGAGAGCTGGACCATAAAGAAGGCTGATCGCCGAAGAATTGATGCTTTTGAATTATGGTGCTGGAGGAGACTCTTGAGAATCCCATGGACTGCAAGAAGATCAAACCTATCCATTCTGAAGGAAATCAGCCCTGAGTGCTCACTGGAAGGACAGATCCTGAAGCTGAGGCTCCAATACTTTGGCCACCTCATGAGACGAGAAGACTCCCTGGAAAAGACCCTGATGTTGGGAAAGATGGAGGGCAGAAGGAGAAGGGGACGACAGAGGACGAGATGGTTGGACAGTGTTCTCGAAGCCACCAACATGAGTCTGATCAAACTGTGGGAGGCAGTGGAAGACAGGAGTGCCTGGCATGCTCTGGTCCATGGGGTCACGAAGAGTCGGACACAACTAAACGACTAAACGACAACAATAATAGAAAAAGCCAACAATGAAGAGCAGGGCTCTTTGTTGATCTTGCTTCAGCCGAGTTAACACGGCTACCACCCCGGAAATGGCTGCAATAGAGCCTGGGGGTGAGAGGAAGGAAGAAGGGAAATTGCACAGAGAGAAAAGGAAAGACAAAGATAGCAAGGAAGGAAGTGAGAGATCAAGAAAGGAGAAAAAAATGGAGGTGCCGTCGAGAATATTTGAGAGTAAGAAGAAGAGTTTGGATTTGATACCCCGCTTTATCACTACCCTGAGGAGTCTCAAAGCGGCTCACATTCTCCTTTCCCTTCCTCCCCCACAACAAACACTCTGTGAGGTGAGTGGGGCTGAGAGACTTCAAAGAAGTGTGACTAGCCCAAGGTCACCCAGCAGCTGCATGTGGAGGAGCAGGGAATCAAACCCAGTTCACCAGATTACGAGTCCACTGCTCTTAACCACTACACCACACTGGCTCTCCAAGGGAAGGCTTTGCTCTAATCTTTTGTGTAAGGTTATGAAGGCAGAAAGGAAAAGTATCCAAGCTTTATTTGGACAATCTGATTCCTTGTTAAATGCCAGGAAAAACTAAGATCATGTTTGTGTGACCTGTTTATTGCAAAATCATCCCAGTTGGTTTGCAGGGACGTTAGATGATGTTGCATCAAGCAAATGCCATATCACACTTTTCCCATCTAAAGAAAATAGGATATTTGAGGGTGGGAGCAGAGGAGAATGTTTGTTGTGCAACAGCTCCAATCGACTTTAATTCTGCAGTCGGAATTTGCCGGCATACGGTTGAATCGGGGCACCCCAGGACCTCCATACACTCTGCCCAGCCTTGTGCCCCAAGAAGGTCACTTCGGTGCTGCAAACACAGCAGGTGCCCACATTCTGTGAGCAAATCACGCACATGAAACTATTGGAAGCACAGCTAAACTGGGGAGAGATCATTGCTCTTCTCCAGCAACTTCCCATTGCAGAGCGAGTGTTGGCTTTCTGGCATGGATATGGTAGCACAGGCTGGGGAGAATGATGTCTGTTTCCCCCATACAGCAGTCTCCCCCAACCTGACACCCTTCAGATGTCTTGGACTGCGACTCTCATCAGCCCCTGCCAGCACAGCCTCCCGGAGGGCACCGGGTTGGGGAAGCCTGCCTTGCAGCTAAAGAGATAAACTGCGCTGTCATCTCCAGGAAACAAAACATTTGTACCTTAAGCGCAAGCTGACTACAGTCGCAAGGTGTCTCCAGGCAGTTGCTCATGTTGACATGATTAAAATAGTGGAAAATATTTGCAGCGAGTCAGAGGCAAAACGACTTTGGAACAAATGGCCTGCTGATAACATGTGTGCACACACAGCATGCAGATTAAATGTCAAGTGGATTTGGTGACTCAGGTCTCAGTGCCCTTCAGGTTCTCCTTAAAAGCTGGGCTGCTTTAGATTGCTGCTGCTTAGGCCCGTTCTCTTTCCTAGTCTCGCCCAAACTCTCATCTTTCTGGGCCCATTCGCACAATACAGTTTCTTTATGAAGCTTACAGTAAGAGTCCAGAATCCTGTTCACACAGCTCGATTCCCGTGCATGCAGGACTTGAGCACCCTCTCCTCCTGTGGTTTGCAGTAACTGGTGTTCAGAAGCATTTACTGCCTCCGATAAACCTGTGTCCAGGGTGGCTGTCTGCCAGCTCCGTCTGGTACACCAGCTAAGATCCTACCTGCCTGCGCACTGTCTCGCCAGAGTGGTGCATGCTCTGGTTATCTCCAGCTTGGACTACTGCAATGTGTTCTACGTGGGGCTACCTTTGAAGGTGACCCGGAAACTACAACTAATCCAGAATGCGGCAGCTAGACTGGTGACTGGGAGTGGCCACCGAGACCACATAACACTGATCCTGAAAGATCTATATTGGCTCCCAGTATGTTTCCGAGCACAATTCAAAGTGTTGGTGCTGACCTTTAAAGCCCTAAACGGCCTCGGCCCAGGATACCTGAAGGAGTGTCTCCACCCCCATTGTTCAGCCCGGACATTGAGGTCCAGCTCCGAGGGCCTTCTGGCGGCTCCCTCAGTGCAAGAAGTGAGGTTGCAGGGAACCAGGTAGAGGGCCTTCTCAGTGGTGGCGCCCTCCCTGTGGAACGCCTTCCCACCAGATGTCAAGGAAATAAACAACTATCTGACTTTTCGAAGACACCTGAAGGCAGCCCTGTTTAGGGAAGTTTTTAATGTTTGATGTTTAATCGTGTTTTTAATATTCTGTTGGGAGCTGCCCAGAGTGGCTGGGGAAACCCAGCCAGATGGGTGGGGTATAAATATATTATTATTATTATTATTATTATTATTATTATTATTTAATTAATTAAACAGTTATTTGACTTTTAGAAGACATCTGAAGGTAGCCCTTTATAGTGAAGTTTTTAACGTTTGAAGTTTTACTGTGCTAGATGTGTTTAATTCAGGCATAGGCAACCTTCGGCCCTCCAGGTGTTTTGGCCTACAACTGCCATGATCCCTAGCTAACAGGACCAGTGGTCAGGGATGGTGGGAATTGTAGTCCAAAACATCTGGAGAGCCAAAGGTTGCCTATGCCTGGTTTAATTGGTTGGAGAGAGGCTGGGGCAACCCAATCAGATGGGCAGCATATAAAAATAAGTTGTTGTTCCATGGCCACTCTCTCAACTGCTCTTCCTTTATCACCAAAGTGCTTTGACCGAAAACTCAGATAATGCCTCTTGTTTGTCTGGATGGTGTGTGTGTGAGCTGTTTGACAGTGGAACACTCTTATCTCAGGAGGTTGTGGGCTCTCCTTCCTTGGAAGTTTTTAAGCAGAGTTTGGACAGCCATCCGTCATGGATGCTTTAGCTGAGATTCCTGCATTGCAGGGGGCTGGACTAGACCAGGCATCCCCAAACTCGCCCCTCCAGATGTTTTGGGACTACAACTCCCATCATCCCTGACCACTGGTCCTGTTAGCTAGGGATGGTGGGAGCTGTAGTCCCAAAACATCTGGAGGGCCAAGTTTGCCTATGCCTGGACTAGGTGACCCTCAGAGTCTCCTCCAACTCCACAATTCTATGATGCTGTGAATGCTTCCCCACATCGTAACTCCTTGTGCACAGAAATCTAGCATACAGGATGGGTGACACCTGGCTTGAGAGCAGTACATGTGAAAAGGATCTAGGAGTCTTGGTTGACCACAAACTTGACATGAGTCAACAGTGTGATGCAGCAGCTCAAAAAGCCAATGCAATTCTGGGCTGCATCAATAGGAGTATAGCATCTAGATCAAGGGAAGTAATAGTACCACTGTATTCCGCTCTGGTCAGACCTCACCTGGAATACTGTGTCCAGTTCTGGGCACCACAGTTCAAGAAGGATACTGACAAGCTGGAACGTGTCCAGAGGAGGGCAACCAAAATGGTCAAAGGCCTGGAAACGATGCCTTATGAGGAACGGCTTAGGGAGCTGGGTATGTTTAGCCTGGAGAAGAGAAGGTTAAGGGGTGATATGATAGCCATGTTCAAATATATAAAAGGATGTCATATAGAGGAGGGAGAAAGGTTGTTTTCTGCTGCTCCAGAGAAGCGGACACGGAGCAATGGATTCAAACTACAAGAAAGAAGATTCCACCTAAACATTAGAAAGAACTTCCTGACAGTAAGAGCTGTTCGACAGTGGAATTTGCTGCCAAGGAGGGTGGTGGAGTCTCCTTCTTTGGAGGTCTTTAAGCAGAGGCTTTACAGCCACCTGTCAGGAATGCTTTGATGGTGTTTCCTGCTTGGCAGGGGGTTGGACTGGATGGCCCTTGTGGTCTCTTCCAACTCTATGATTCTATATATCAAGGGGGAAGGATCCTGGCCCAGGTTTCTGCTTGGCACGATTGCTTTATACATGCAGGTAGCGTTTGTTTTTTTGTTTATTTTTAAAATATTTTTTATTAAAGATTTTATTGATTTACAAAGGTATGTGTAATGTCTCTCTCGTATTTTTTCCATGTAACATTTTTACAAATCCTCCCAAACAAACTAAGAAAAAAACCCACCACACTTAACAGGTACACACAAGCCACGTTCAAAGCATGGAAAACAGAAACAGGCAAACTATCCCTAGCCCCACTAATTCCCCTGGCCTACCACCCATTATTCCACCGTGCAGCACAAAATCTCCAAATAAAAACCTGGCAAACCAAAGGCCTATATCGCCTAACAGACTTTTATAAAAATAACAAACCTTTGTCAGCACAGGAAATGCAGGACAAACTAGAAGACACCCAAATGCCCTGGTAGCGTTTGTTTTTAAAAGAAAATGGCATTCCGACATTCCGCCCCTGGTGTCCGCAGTCTGTCATAGTGAAGTCCCGAAGGAACTGCTTTTGCTGATTGTGTGGCTGGGCTCCTTGTGAGGACCATAAATTTTATTAAATAAGGCAAGGGTGCTTTTCCAGCCAAGCCTATCTTCACCCAAACAGCCCTTTCTTATGCAAATTCTGCCCTTATCTTCGAGAAAGAATGCCACTGGTAGGGACGATTGTCATGCATGGTGAAGAGAAACAGCTTTAGCTGTGCGTATCAGGACCCGAGAATAGAGCAAACATTGGGGGGGCCTTTTCATGCTCTGCAGTAACAGCATTTCCAGTTCGTTCTGAAAATAATACATTACGTTCCCATCGCAGGACCAAGGCATCATTCGCCAGACCCGTGTCACGTTTTTAAATTGCAAATTGCTGAAAGGCGTCTTGCAAGGGACGCTGGGTTATTGTGCTGAAGGAAGCGGCGGAAACTTGGCTTGCTTTTCATTTAAAAGGTGCAGACCCAGTACTTGTTAAGTGCACAATTAGGATCTCAGAGGGGGACAGAGGAAAATGGTTTTTAAAGCGGGAGGGAGGCAAGGCTCATTGGAATAGCATATGCGTTGCATGCTGACGGTCCCAGGTTCAAAACCTAATACCCTCTCCAGGCAAGGCTGGGAAAGCTCCTGCCTACTTTGTTGGCATCCGTCTGTCTCGAGAGACAGTGCAGTGCGCCTCCGGGAGATGATGTTAAACTGCTGGAGAATCACAGCACCTGCTGTGGCTGCGGAGACTGGTCACTCCCAGTGCTGCCTCCTGTGTTGTTTTTGCTGCGTTTGCAGCACCAAAGTGGCCTCTCCGGGGTGCAAGCCTGGCCAGTGCATATGGAGATCTTGGGCTGCCAAGATGGCAAGACACGCACCCTCCTCACGGCCTTGCTGATGAGCTCCAACGGAAAGCAGAGTAAAATGTTTGGCATCAGCTGGGCTGAAGCAGCTGCAGGAAGGAAGCATACAAGACGCCAACCAACCGCCTTAGGGCCCCCACTCCAGATGTGTGTAGGGTTTATTCCTTAGCCTTTTCTTCTCCCGGAGATGTCCCACAAGGCAGTGGAGGTTTAGGATCAGAGTTTTCCTTCTCCTAGGTCAGGGGTCGGCAAACTAAGGCCAACCTAAGGCCTAATGGGGGTCGTTTAACTGGCCCATGGACTCCCTCCGCCCGCTCGGTCGGCTCCCGTATGCCGCACTAAACCGGCTTGGAGCAGAGCGGGGACCGCCTTCCGCGATGCTGGCTGGCTTCCCATTGGCTACAGGAAGCTCCTGCAGCCAATGGGAAGCAGTGCACGCCTCCTCCGCGCCAGAAGGAGCGCCGGAAATAGTGTTTGCGCATGTGTGTGCGTGCGCACTCCGGCCCACCGCAGCATCTGCGGGACCGTGAACCGGCCCAATCCACAAAAACTTTGCTAGTCCCAGGTGGACTACCTCCCCAGGCTGATGGGCCCCACCTGCCCCTCACTTTCCTCTACAGCATGTGCAGAAACCGCCTTCTGGACTGTTGGTCCCTCTCTTGGTCTCATCTGCTCAATCTGCCAGAGCCCGTCTTTGTACACAGGGGAAGTCCCTAACTCACCGAGGGTTTGAGACCCATCGGCTGCCCTCACCTGGTTTAGCTGGCCAGTCCAAGCCGTTTCCCGGGGTGTGGCCGCTGTCGCATGCTGACAGCTTCTAGGAGCCACAGGTGAGAGCTGAGTGCTGGGTGGGGACCAAAGGTTGACAAACTACTCCAGAAGGACCACGACGTGTGCCTCACCAGCTCCTGCACCATACCCTGGAGAACTGCTGGCAGTCTTTCTTGGGAGACAACTGTGGAGTGCACCTTAGGAGGTGAAGTGAAGCTGTTGGAAGGTTGCAGTGCCTCTAGAGACCGAAGCAGGAAAGACATGTTTTGTTGCAGCTGGGGCAGATGACGGTTTCTGTGCTGCTGCAGATAGATGCACCATGGTGGCCATTCCTCCTCTGGTCACTGCTGACTGTCTTGTCTCTGGTCACACACTGACTGTCTTGTCTCCAGGCACTGTGGTCACCTGCAGGGGATTCCCGCCTGGCGGACTTGATGTTGCCAGCCTTCACATCACATTTGGAGACATCGTGGAGGGCTCATATTTTTAATGATGGCTGTTTTAAACCTTCAAGGCCCCCTCCTGTTCTCTCCCTGGACTCTCTGAGCTTCCTTGCATCAAGAGACAGTGGAACAAAACAGGCCTGTGTAACAGATAGAATTTCTTTCTCACATTAGAGCGGTTTGAGTACTGATCGCAGATAATCTCCAGCCTTGATTTACTCGGTGTCAGGAGAATCTCTTAATTCTCTGCCAGATCCTTTTCTTCCTCCCCTTTTAAAACCCTGCTGGGGAAAGGAACGCTTTGCAGTGTCAGTCTTAACAGCAAGAGAAGAAACCGTTGTGCAGCAATAACATTTTCTTCATTCTGTTTGCTAGATTTCTGTGCGTGTGTTCTGCATCCACAGGAAGTTCAAGTAAATGTGGAATAAAACAAACTTCCAGGGCTTCACAGAACCCAACATTTCCTGTTGGAACTACGCTTGCATTTTTTTTTTAAGGAAGAAAATAGCAACCTCTCAATCTCTCCCCCCCCCACACACACACACGCCGAAAAACACAAAATAGGGACAATGTTTTACCAGGAAGAGGTGCCGAAAATAGGGACTCAACCTGGTAAACGGAGACAGATGGAACTGCATCACACAATTTTTATTTTCAGCATATGCCATTCATTGATTTTATTTTTCACGTTTGTAACTTGCTTTCAAAACCAGCACCAGCCACACCTTGGCCTAGATGATGTGGTCCAAAGGATAGCAGAGCAGGATTGGCACCAGCTTGGCTGCACTCCTTAGCTTTTTATTCTCCCAAATATATCCTGCAAGGAAGAGGATATGGATTGTTCTTCAGGGCTTATTCCTGAAGCCCCTCTCACAAATGAGTATAGCTTGATGTTTTTATCATGTTTTTTTAGATATGCTGTAAGCTGCCCAGAGTGGCTGGTAAAACCCAGCCAGATGGGCGGGGTATAAATAATAAAAGTATTATTATTATTATTATTATTATTATTATTACTGTTCTATTAGGGCCAGGGCCTTCTCAGTACTGGCCCCGACTGGGTGGAACACTCTGTCACAAGAGACCAGGGCCCTGCGGGATTTGGCATCTTTCCGCAGGGCCTGCAAGACGGAGCTGTTCCGCCTGGCCTTTGGGTTGGTTTCAGTTTAGCCCTGGTGTTTCATTCCTTTATGGTTTGATTGGTGGGCTACTTAAAAATGAGGCTGCATTTTAAACTTTAAATCGTATTTTAACCTGCATTTTAATTGATTGTTTTGTATGTTTTGTTGTGATTTTATTGGGTGTTAGCCGCTCTGAGCCCGGTCTTAGCTGGGAAGGGCGGGGTATAAATAAAAATTTATTATTATTATTATTATTATTATTATTATTATTATTATTATTAGCCACAAGGCAGCAGAGGTTTAGGATCAGCGTTTTCCTTCTCCTAGATGCTAATAGTATTTGTTACAAATAAGAAGAAGATGTAAAACCCATATAGTTCAGGAGAAATTTAAAATACAGTGGTACCTCTGGTTAAGTACTTAATTCTTTCCGGAGTTCCGTTCTTAACCTGAAACTGTTCTTAACCTGAAGCACCACTTTAGCTAATGGGACCTCCTGCTGCCGCTGCGCCGCCAGAGCACGATTTCTGTTCTTAGCGGAGTTCTTAACCTGAAGCGTACTTAACCCGAGGTACCACTGTATTCTTGTTTACCCAAGCATTTGATGTCTGGTAGATATCGGCAGTGGCATCTCTGAAATTTAGTAACTGAGGGTATCTTATTTTTTTAGATAGTTCTTACTCGTTTTAAAATGTTTTTGAATGGTGTTAATTGCTCGCAAATAAGTTTCGTTTTAGGTTTTCTCCTTTGGGCTCCCTCGGGAGGAAGGGCAGGATGCAAATGTAATAAATCATAAAGTGGATGTGCAAGGGAGGGGCATTGGTTTGTTCCGCCTTTGTCTTTGTTTTATTACGTATTTTGCGTTTTTGTTTCGCATTTTTACGTTGCGAACCACCCTGTGATCTTCGGATGCAGGTTGTCATACAAATTCAATAGATAACAACACAGTGGTACCTCGGGTTAAGAACTTAATTCGTTCTGGAGGTCCATTCTTAATCTGAAAATGTTCTTAACCTGAGCTACCACTTTAGCTAATGGGGCCTCCCTCTGCCGCCGGCGCAATTTCTGTTCTCATCCTGAGGTAAAGTTCTTAACCTGAGGTACTATTTCTGGGTTAGTGGTGTCTGTAACCTGAAGCGTCTGTAACCCGAGGTACCACTGTACTAAAATAATAAACAAGCAAACAAACAGTTTCACATGTTTGCAAACATTCCCCATCAGCCCCAGATCCTTCTCGCTCTCCAACAGCGACCAAAAGTAAAGCGCATCCGCCGAATTTTCCGCCACAGAGGACAAACGTTCCGCCTTCTGACTTATTCCCCCTCCTTTTGCGTCTCTCTGCGCCACAGCAAGTTCAAATACAGGCATCTCACAGCTTTCCTGCCCCTTCCCCTTGCCTCTATTGACGGGGTTTCGTCTCCTGAAACTCTTAACGGTGGCGAGCGAGTTCTGAACCCGCTGCAATCGCTAATAGCACTTAGTGGCCGGGTCACTGTGGAGAGAAGAGCGAGGATACATTTTTGAAAATCAATGCCCGTGTCAATGGAATGGGCTCCCTTGGGCTGAGAAGCCTGCTTTTACTGGAGATTATGGAGTGTGAGTCTGTTTTGAGTGATGCCCGCTCATGTCTCTAGAATAGCGTTCGGCTGTTGAGTAATGGGCCTATTTCTCCCACCTAAAATCTGAGCTTTTAAAAGAATTACTGCATTAGAGCCCCCTGCGATGAACCTTCGCCCCGATTCATTCATCTTCCTCTCCAGCAACCCTCCCAAATATATTTCACTCTGTTCCCACCCACCCTTAGCTTGTTTAAACAGCATGCATCTTTTTATCTATTTTTGTTTAACGTTTTTAAGCAGTGAACGATCACCAGTTCACTGATAACTTGGAGCATAAAAGTAGTTCCCCATTAACGATGAAAATTACTGCGTAGGGTGCCGTGCGCTCGTTAAATACTTTGGGGGTGGGAGACTGTATATTGATGTATTGGCATAATTTTGGTAAAACTGAATCAAAGCATTCCTCTTTTTTTGTAATTTCCTTAACAAAGGAAATAAAAATAATATTTAAGGTCGTTCCGCTGTCATCTATCAAGGCGTACCCAAACCAAATTACCAGTGTGTTCACAGGGACTATATATCCTATCATGCTTCCAGCTACTATTATTTCTTCAATCTGAAAGGTCTATATTTTAGGGTATGTCCAAAAATTATGTGTGTATCATGGACGTAGCCAGGATTAATGGTGGGGACGACAGCACAGGATTTATTGGGGGGCAGAACTGAGCTATCTGCGACATGATTAGTTAGTTAAGCATTTTCTTTTATTTACTTGATTTAGGGGGGGACAGCTGCCCTGCCGCCGCCCCCAATTTGGCTACGACCCTGGTGTGTACCTCATGTATCAGGGTCCGTCCGTCGCCGAGCAGTTGAATGAAAAAACTAGTTTGGCAGCCGTACATTTAAAAGCCAGCTCCTGCAATTCTGTCACTTCCTTGCGTGACCAAGAAGCAAAACCCAAAAAACAGGACGGGGTTATTCATCCAGGAGCTGATTTGATTAATCCCCCCCCTCCTCCTGCCTCCTTCCACATTTCTCCTCCCTTTCTCGACCCTGTGTGCAGCAGCTGTGAAAATGGAGAATGTCGGGCGAGGGATTGAAAATAAAACTGTCAAAATCGTAATGGCACTACGCCATGTTTTGGACTGCAATTCCCAGCAGCCCTAGCCAGACCCACTCAGGTTATTACTGCCCTTCATCCGAAGATCTCGGGGCGGTTCACAACATAACAATACAAAATGAGGACGCAAAATGCATAACGACGACATGCCAATAGCCCCACCTCCTAAAAGCACATTTAAAAGGCCAAAGAACTTAAAGGAATGTAATGGAGGAACCAGGCGAGCCTTCCTGGAGAGAGCATTCCACAAACGGGGAGCCACCACAGAAAAGGCCCCGATGTTGCCACCCTCCAGACCGCACCTGGAGGAGGCCCACAAAGAAGGACCTCAGATGATTATTACAGGGTCATAATAACAGCATAATTAGGCAAACATGATGACTTAAGTTCTGATAGCGTGCTGCGCTGCCAGGTAGCTCTCCTCTGCCCAAAGAATGGAATTTGAGCATTGTGCGTGTAATCTATCCCTGTACTGAGCTATGCAAAGAACTTTTCTCCTTAATACTATAATGACACCATTAAATTTAATGTTCAGTATTGATCGGCGGTGCGCACAGGCACCAACCAATCAGTCAGAACTACGTACTGATGTCATTTTGTTCTCTCTAAAATAGGAATTTGTGGTATGGCTAAAAGAAACCCTGAAGACATGCCTATTTTTATCACTTGACAATGTATAGGAGACTGATGAATCACCTTGTTTAGGCAGAGGAGACGAGGAACATGTAGTCATCCCTAGGTCGTTAGGCTCCCCATCAGCCTCTTGTCAACATGGCCATTGGTAGCTAGGGATGACAGGAACTGGAATCTAGGTGCTTGACTCAGTGGGATAGCTCAGTTGGCTAGAACAGGGGCCAGCAAATTTAACACACCTCGGGCCGGTGTCTCCAGCGCCAATTGCGTGCACACGCTATTTCCTGCGCACTTCCAGGTCGGAGGAGCACCGGAAATAGCTTGTGCGCATGTGCACAGGCCTCTTCTGACCCGGATGTTCACTGGAAATAACGTTTGCACATGCGCACAAGCTATTTCCGGTGCTCCTCCGACCCGGAAGTGGGCAGCAGCGCAACGCCAGTAAGAGCGGGCGGCGGGGGTTGCCGCGGGCCGGATAAACAAGTCCCTCGGGCCTTAGCCGGCCCGCGGGCCTTAGGAAGGGGACCCCTGGCTAGAACATGGTGCTGATAACGCCAAGGTTGCAGGTTTGATCCCCGTAAGGGGCAGCCGCAGATAAGATAAGATAAGATAATTTCTTTACTGTCATTGCACAAGTACAAGCATAATAATAATAATAATAATAATAATTTATTATTTGTACCCCGCCCATCTGGCCGGGTCTCCCCAGCCACTGGGTGGCTTCCAACAAATATCAAAATACATTAAAATATCACAGATTAAAAACTTCCCTAAACAGGGCTGCCTTCAGGTATTTTCTAAAGGTCATATAGTTGTTTATCGCTTTGACCTCTGATGGGAGGGCGTTCCACAGGGCGGGCGCCACTACCGAGAAGGCCCTCTGCCTGGTTCCCTGTAGCTTTGCTTTTCGCAGTGAGGGAACCGCCAGAAGGCCCTCGGCGCTGGATCTCGGTGTCCGGGCTGAATGGTGGGGGAGGAGACGCTCCTTCAGGTATACAGGACTGAGGCCGTTTAGGGCTTTAAAGGTCAGCACCAACACTTTGAATTGTGCTTGGAAACGTACACACGTACAACGCCACACAAGTGCAACGAAACTGCATGCCATCCCTTAAAAACCAGAAAGAAAAAGAAAAAACAGCACAAAACACACACACACACACACAAAAAAAGCCACACGTGCACACACACACACACCCATCACAGCTCTCCAAGGTCATATTATCTGGTTACAGCATTTAAGATGGTTATAGCTCTTGGGTAGAAACTGTTCTTCAATCTATTTGTTCTTGATTTAATTGTTCTATATCTTCTACCCGAAGGCAGTGGTGCAAATAGACTATATCCTGGATGACATGGATCCTTTAAAATATTGTTTACCTTTTTAAGGCAACGGGAACTGTATAGTTCTTCCAGAGATGCATTGCAGGGGGTTGGACTAGATGATCCTCCGGGTCCCTTCCAACTCTATGATTTTATTGTTCAACATCTGAAGAGCCACTCGTTCTCTGTCCCTGATTGCACATTTAATGCACATTGCTTCTTCCAAAGAATCATGGGAATCATAGCTGTCAACTTTCGGATTTGAAAATAAGGAATTTCCCCCAAACTTTCGGATTTGAAAATTAGGGATGCCGTGAGGGGCAGTGCAATGGCACCAAGTAGCCTCGCCACCCTGCGCTCCAGAGGCTGCGCACGAATGGGTGAGCAAAAGAGCGAGCCCGTAGATGGCAGGCAGGCTGTCTGTCTGGTTGGGCGTGAGGGTCTGGCTGCACAAGGCATGCAAGCTCCGCCCCCAGTCGGTCTCAGACTCCTTATTGGCAGCTGAGCAACGCAGCTGAGGAGCCTCCCTGGCCGGCAGGGAGGGAGAGGAGCTGCTTCCTTTGAAATCCGGGAACTTTAAGGAATATCAACAATCTGGGATAACAGCGGGAAACAGCATTGGAATAAGGGAGCTTCCCGCCAAAAAAAGGGAGGGTTGACAACTACGATGGGAATTGTGGTTTGTTTGTTTGTTTGTTTGTTGGGTGTTGGGCATTGTAACTCTGTTAGGTTCTATCTGACATTTAGAAGACATCTGAAGGCAACCCTGTTTAGGGAAGCTTTTAATATTTGACGAATTATTGTATTTTAATATTTTGCTGGAAGCCGCCCAGAGTGGCTGGGGAAACTCAGCCAGATGGGCGGGGTATAAATAAATTGTTGTTGTTGTTGTTGTTATTTTAAGGGTGATGATATCTCCCTCAATTCTTCCTGTGCAGATTCTCTAAGAAACATTCCTTCTGTCATTCACGGGCCACGTTCCTCCCCGGCTGAGCTGAGTGGCTCCAGCCAGCGGCTCCTGCGAGAACGAAAGTCCTCCGCTCCTTCGCACTCCAGCCAGCCCACCCTCTTCACCTTCGATTCACCCACCAACCATATCCGGACCACGCTTTCCACCAGTGCCCCTCAAGATTATCTCTTCCTGCACCAGTGCATGAGCAGGAAATCGGAGAACACCAGGTAGGACCTCTTGGCTAAGGATTGGTGGTGGGTGGTGGGAGAAATTCGGTTCACATCAAATACGAATCTCCCTGATTCTCACTTTTCGAAACGGTATGCAAACTGAAACGCAAAGGCCCTTGGAAATTCACACTTCTCCGAATTTTGCAATGCAGCTCTCTAGCCAACCACCGTTTGCAGAAATTCATCTGCCACATTAAAGCGTGCATAGAACTGCGTATCTTAGTGAGAGTTAAGGTACAAGAATGCTTAAGCATTGGGAGAAATACGATGTGTTTACTGGGCAAAATTGCATATAAAAATGTCTATTATTGGGAGAAATTCACACTAAAATTGCTGGTGAATTTTCAGGAGGATTTTAAAACAATAACAATCACAAACTGATTTGGAAATGTTAGGAGCTGAATTTCAGACTGGAAAAATGAGAAGCCAAAATTGAGAGAGTCACTCATTGCATATTCATTGTTTACTTTTAGAAAGGTCACACTCTGCCCTTCCAATGAATTTGCAATGCTCAGGATGGCTTAGGGCAATTAAGCACAATGGGTACCGGTAGTCCCCAGAGTGCTTCCTACTCAGAGGACACCGCTTGAAATGAACAGCCATTACTGTCTTAGGTCCATTAGTTTCAATGGGACTACTCAGAGTAGGGCAAACATTGGCTACAATCCAGTAAAATCAAGCAGCAATAGTAACAGTATGAAAGAGCTCTCCACATATGGTATTCCGGACCAGGCATTGTGCCTCATTGCCTCATCCTTTAAAAAGCATTTACAGAAGTAAAAAGTAGTTTTGATAATTTGAAGCAGTTTATACCCATGCAGTTAAAAATCAGGAAATAAACCCCTCTTCAGAAACCACTATTCTATAAAACTTTAGGCACAGCCATTTAGGTTTAGTGGCAAGAGATCTGAGAGTAGTCTGAAGCTCAAATGACAAGAGGCAGCTGCTGGTCTTTCAACACAAGACACATCTTACTTTGCAATTGTTCTGCAAAAAGAGCTGTGTTTTGGGAATAAAATAGGCCCATCGTGCAAAAAATAATAAAATCCTGTCGTCGTTTTATACATAGCTCCACCTACTGGTGATGAAGCAGTACGGCACAGAAGCTGCCTTATACTATACCATGATCTCTTGGTTGAAGCTTTTGTTGAGCACATATATTGCCTGGCTCCACATGTTCCTACTCAACCGCTTTGATCTGCAGGACTGGCACCATTGCAGGTGCCAGATAATAACCGTTCCGTATTTGCAAGAACTCAGATCTGTTTTAGTGCACCTACACTTTGGAACTCCCTGCCTGTTGAGAGCACCTTCTCTGTACTCTTTTTGCCACCTGCTGAAAACACTCTTGTATAATAGACAAGCCTATCCAGATGTTTAGAAGCTTATATTTATAGTATTGTAATTTCTGGTATGTTTTTAAGAAGGGTTATGATTTTTACCTTCCTTTTTTTATTTGATTTACTTATTGATACTTAGATATACAAAACCACATGCCCATTACAAAGTATCTTTTTATAATATACTAAGATAAGACAACTACTTACAGTGATCCCTCGACTTACGAATGACCCGACTTACGAGTTTTTCGAGTTACGAGGGATCAAAGCGGCCGCCGCTTCCGAATTTTTTCGACCTCCAAAAGGAAGTCGCGGCCGTTTTAAATGCGGTTTCCTCGACTTGCGAAGGTTTTATCAACCTACGAATGCGTTCTCCCAATGCATTCCTATGGGTACTCGAGTTACGATGATTTCGACCTACGAAGATTCCATCGGAACGGATTATCTTCGTAAGTCGAGGGTCCACTGTAGTCTAAAAAAGAATGAAGTCAGAAAGAAGAAAGGTAAAAGTAAAGGGACCCCTGACCATTAGGTACAGTTGCAAATGACTCTGGGGTTGCGGCGCTCATCTCGCTTTACTGGCCGAGGGAGCTGGTGTGCAGCTTCCGGGTCATGTGGCCAGCATGACTAAGCCACTTCTGGCGAACCAGAGCAGCGCACGGAAACGCCGTTTACCTTCCCGCCAGAGCGGTACCTATTTATCTAATTGCACTTTTGATGTGCTTTCGAACTGCTAGGTTGGCAGGAGCTGGGACCGAGCAACGGGAGCCAGTCGCAGGGATTTGAACTGCTGACCTTCCGATCAGCAAGCCATACTCAGTGGTTTAGACCACAGCGCCACCCATGTCCCTGAAAGAAGAAAAGGAGAGGCCTAAAAATAAGAGAAAGGGGGAGAAAAAGGAAAGACAGGGAAAGCTACGGGGGAAAATAGAAAAAAGTCAAAGGACTTCCTACTCTCTGTCCTGCAGCTACACATACTATTCATTGTTATTTTTTTCTTGTTTTACCTTTGGGTATACCACTTTGATTGTTGTTGTTTTTATATTCAAAAACAACAACAGTCAAGAGGTGTATAAATTTTATGAAACAAATACAGAAATATGTACAGAAACAAATACAGAAAAGTGTTATGACTTTTCGTTTCTGCTGGTCCCAGTTGGTTTGTTATCATTAAACTGGTTTCCAGTTTCCCTAGAGGATGAACGCTTGTTGTCTTTTCCTTCCCATCAAACCATACTGGAACGTCCTGGGGACATGATGCAGGAAGGATGAGAGGAAGGGACCCATAAATGGCCCAAAGGACGGTGGGCAACAGCTTGGGAGGTACCAGCCGTGTGAATCAGAAGGTCGCAACATGCTTGAATCACAGCTGGATTCTCGGCGAACCCCAGGGCTTTCCCGGGTTCAAGAGAATTTCACCCCTACATCTGTTTTTCATTAATAATTAAAAGTATTATTCACTTCTGATGGAACTAATGGAAGGTCATTTAAAAAAACCCTTTGTATCCAGCCATTTGGGACCTTTCGACAGCATGGGTTGCATCCAGCAATAGCACCGCATGAGAGGAATAGAAGTCTGCTTCAGCAGTGGAGCTTCCCCAACCTCTCTCCACCACCCTACACACCCCAAAACCCTGCTCCAGAGGGTTGGAGCACCTGCTAGAGCATTTGGAATTTGCAGGGGATCAGAGAGGAAGGGAAAGTTCCATTGTGCAGCAATGGGACGCGGGTGGCGCTGTGGTCTAAACCAGTGTTTCTCAACCCTGTGCCTCCAGATGTTTTTGGCCTACAACTCCCATCATCCCTCGCTAGCAAGACCAGTGGTCAGGGATGATGGGAGTTGTAGGCCAAAAACATCTGGAGGCACAGGGTTGAGAAACACTGGTCTAAACCACTGAGCCTCTTGGGCTTGCCGATCAGAAGGTCGGCAGTTCTAATCCCCACAACGGGATGAGCTCCCGTTCCTCTGTCCTGGCTCCTGCCAACCTAGCAGTTCAAATGCTCATCAGTGCAAGTAGATAAATAGGGAAAGTAAACAGCGTTTCCGTGCGCTCTGGTTTCCGTCACGGTGTCCTGTTGCGCCAGAAGCAGTTTAGTCGTGCTGGCCACAGGACCCGGAAAGCTGTCTGTGGACAAACACCGGCTCCCTCGGCCTGAAAGCGACATGAGCGCCACAACCCCATAGTCACCTTTGACTGGACTTAACCATCCAGGGGTCCTTTACCTTTTTACCTTACCTGTTGGATACAGTTCCATGTTGGTTCGGCTGTTGGGATTACTGACTGAGCTTCCCTTGCTCTTTCTCTTTAAAAAAAATAATTTAAAATTGTGTGTGTGTTTATTAAGATCTGGGGGGGGCACATTGGTTCATTAAAATCTGTGAGGGAAGTCCTCCTGGTGGGCCTGTAGATATTTGCAACCCAAGGGACGGCTTTCTTGGTGGTGGCCCCCCCAGTTATAGAACTTCCTCCTCTCTTAGGTGCCAGTTCCTAAGAGTTTTAGGTGCCACCCAAACACTTAGGCGTTTGCTGGGCATAGTGCCTGTTTGCGATTACCCTTTCAATTTTCCGCTTGCTGCAGGTCGCATGGTCCATTTATTTGTAATAATTTATTGTCTCTCTGCTATTTTAATGGCTTATGTAACCTGCTCTGGGATTGCCGTTGCAATGAACTGTGAGTAATTGTATCCCATAGTACTCATCTTCATTGTTGCCAAGGCTGCAAATTTCCTTTCACAACACTTGTGTGACCCAAGACAATTATTCGCAATTTTACAGGCCACTATGTGAAGCTCAGAGCCATACGTAAGATCACATCACACAGACCAGTTACTGCTACGATCCCACAGTTGGGGTCTGAGAGGTTAGCATCTCTACACTGTAAACCCATTTAAGTTTTATACCGGGCTGTTACAACATTTCTCCAAGAATCGTTAAAATTATAATTTGTTGAGGTACTGAGACTTCTCTGACAAATCCCCACCTATCCCTAAATTATATTGCAATTTCCAAATGTTAATGGTGAGGGAGAGGTGCTTCACAAAGCTTGATAAACTGCTATGTGAAGCCCCCCTGCCATGTTACACCTCACTGCAGGCGTGTTTAATGGGGTGGAGGTGACTTCCCTCCCTCTGTTAAACAGCTCACCCGGCCTGCTGTTTAGCATGTTTCAGAGCGTGATGACGTGTTACATTTCTATTTCTATAGGAAGATATTAGGCAGTGCCCAATGTGAATCTCTGCCTCACAGCTTCTCTCCCACTTTTCGTTTTAGGAGTGCTAGTTTCTCTCAAGCCACAAGATCCTCGTTCTTCATGAGAAGCGACCCATCTGTCCAGAAGCTGTCTCAGGGGAACGGGCACTGTGTCAACGGGGTGGGCGCGCAAGTCCACGGCTTCTACAGCTTGCCCAAGCCGAGCCGGCACAACTCGGAGCTCAGGGACAGTGCCTACGACCTTCCGAGGAGTTTCGGGTGCTACACGCACACCAAATCCAGCCTCACGGGTTCCGAAACGGATAGCGAGGAGGTGTACACCTTCAAAACCCCCAACAACACCCTTTGCAAGGACTTCGGGGAGCTGTCCACTGACTCGTACGACGTCCCTGGCACCCCTTTGTCCATTTATCAGATTCCAAGGACATTCACGCTGGACAAGAACCACAACACCCTGGGGGTGGCCTCCAATGAAACGCCTGCCACTCCCCCACCAAGGCCACCTAAACCAGGGCAGGCAGAAACACGGTGGGGCAGCCCTCAGCAGCGCCTGCTAGACAGTGAAGGCCTAGGCGTGGGCTCCGTTGCTGCTACCATTCCCAGAAGGAATACACTGCCTGCAATGGAGAACTGCAGACTGCATCGAGGTGTGTATCGGGGCTGTGGCTATACTGCTATGACTGCCAGTGGTTCTCCAAGGCTTTGGGCAGGAGCTGGGGTGCTGTTAGGGGAGGGGCAGTACCTCTGATGGGGGGATACGTCATGCTCCTGGGGTAGTTTGTCCACCTTTGGTCCCCACCTTGCAATCAGCTCTCACCTATGGCTCCTAGAAGCTGCTAGCATGAGACAGCGGCCACACCCCGGGAAACAGCTTCCACTGACTGGCTAAAACAGCTGAGGGCAACCAATGAGTTTTCAACCCTCAGGGAGTATCAGGGGCTGGACTGAGGAGGAATGGTGGGAACCACCCCCCCCCTTCTCCTGAACCTTCCCAAGGGCAGAAGGACAGTATTGATTTAGAACAGTGGTTTGCAGAGGGGCATAGTCCAGAGGGGGAAAGCTGGGAAATACTGGGTGAGGAACAGCTAGGAGAGGAAACACTAGGAGAGAGACAGCTGGCAGATTCAGTGTCCTTGGATGGCATTCCTGGCCCCCCCTTCGCCTAAGACTAGACGGGTTTGGAAAGTGATAGAACAGAGGGCGCAGGGGCAACAAGCTCAGATTACCCAACACGGCGTAAATTAGTGGGGACAGAGGGTGTGAGCATTTACTGGGAACAATGCCATTTCCAGAGAGCTATACCTACCTTTGTCTCTCGCTGTGATTATGAAAGAATCTTAACTCAGGCATCCCCAAACTGCGGCCCTCCAGATGTTTTGGCCTACAACTCCCATGATCCCTAGCTAACAGGACCAGTGGTCAGGGATGATGGGAATTGTAGTCCAAAACATCTGGAGGACCGAAGTTTGGGGATGCCTGAACTAACTGGTAAGAACGCTCCTTTCGTTTGATTTGCTTATTCACTACCACTGAGGGAGGGACCCGATTCCCCGAAGCCTGACAGTGAGTTAGGGACTTTCCCTGCATGAAAAGACAGGCTCTGGTGGCTTGAGCAGATGAGACAAAGAGTGGGTCCAGCAGCCAAGAAGGTGGTTTCTGCACATGCTGTAAAGGGAAGTGGAGTCTCTAAGATGGTTGGATTGTACCTTGTACGCCTCCTTCCAGCAACTCCTGCAGCCATGCTGGTGTCAAACGTCTTGCCTTGCTTTCCTTTGGACCATCTCCTCAAGGCTGAGAGCGGGGTCTTGTCTTCTGGGCAGCCCAGGACCTCCACGCACACTTCCTAGGCTTGCGCCCCAGAGAGGTCACTTGAGTGCTGCAGATGGAGCGGTTTCCCTTCACCCCCGGAGGCGCACTCCATTGTCTCTCGAGACAGACGGACACCAACAATACATGGACACAACACTCTTCCATCTCCATCGCTCAGAAATAGAATTCCTGTTCCAGAATGACCTTGATGTAAAAAAATAGAGGCAGGACAAATTTCCTCCCAGTTCTGGGGTCTGTCCGGCTCTACTGTTAGACAGGGTGGGGCAAGAACCGGTGGTAGCGTGTTGAAGGAGAGAGCTGTATCTGTGACCTACATTAGTCAGTTGCCCTGAGGGTGCAGATAATGTACAACTTCATCCAACGCTCATGAAATCTGCACTCTAGGAATTTTGGCTTTTGTTTGTCCTCCATCTAAAAGTAATTAGGAGAACCCACTAAGCTGATCCTGAAGGAGTGTCTCCACCCCCATAGTTCAGTCCAGACCCTGAGGTCTAGTGCCAAGGGCCTTCTGGCAGTTCCCTCCCTGCGAGAAGCGAAGTTACAGGGAACCAGGCAGTGGGCCTTCTTGGTAGTGGCGCCCGCCCTGTGGAATGCCCTCCCATCAGATGTCAAAGAAATAGACAACTATCTGACTTTTAGAAGACATCTGAAGGCAGCCCTGTTTAGGGAAGCTTTTAATATTTGATGAATTATTGTATTTTAATATTTTGCTGGGAGCCACCCTGAGTGGGGAAACCCAACCAGGTGGGTGGGGTTATTATTATTATTATCCTTTTAATAAACCTTGTTTACTGTTTAACTGTGATTTCAATGTCACTGATTTCAGCTTCGTCTTGTGAAACGTATGAATATCCTCAGCACAGCAGCAGCAGCGCAGTTCAGTCGACGGAGTCTGTGAATGCTGGATTCAACTCATATCTGGTAAACTATGGGTGCTCAGTTAGCTGGTGTCCTAAGGACTAGCAACTTGAGGTTTTATGTACATACACACATATATACCGGTACCCTGAGATCATCTTCTGAGGCCCTCCTTCGTGTACCCCTTCCTCGAGAGGTCCAGAGGGTGGCAACACGAGAATGGGCCTTCTCTGCAGTGGCTCACCATCTGTGGAATGTTCTCCCTAGGGAGGTTTGCCTGGTGCCTTCATTATACACGTTTGGGCGCCAGGCAAAAGCGTTCCTTTTTAACCAGGCCTTTGGTTGATCCGATGTACATCCTATGCCCTTTAAAAATGTGTTTGTTTGTTTTTTTGGTGGGAGGGGCTATTGAGTTGTTTTTGTTTTTATTATTGTGGTTTTATGTCT
Organism: Darevskia nairensis; assembly: GCA_034642065.1. Lineage (NCBI taxonomy): Eukaryota > Metazoa > Chordata > Lepidosauria > Squamata > Lacertidae > Darevskia > Darevskia nairensis. Next base: position 57,281 of record JAWWNI010001130.1, on the reverse strand, counting down.
TGATTTTATTCTGGGAAACACCCTGAGACCCCCAGGTATATGGCAGTATATAAATTCAATCAATAAATAATAAATACAGTGGTCCCTCGACTTACGAAATACTCAACATCCGAATTTTTCGATTTACGAATGAAAAAAGTTGCTGCATGCCTACGAATTTTTCGACATGGAAATCATTGCCGGTTTTAGATGCGGTTTCCTCAACTTATGAATTTTTCTGAATATTTTTTATCCCAATGCATTCCTATGGGAAATCGCTTTTTTCGACTTGCAAACTTTTCAACCTACGAATGTCCATTCGGAACGGATTAAATTCATAAGTCGAGGGACCACTGTAATATAAAATCTGTGCTTCTCAGAAAGCTACCTTGCAAAAAATTCCAAAGACCTAGAACCTGAGTTTTTCCTCTCTTCATTCTTCAATCTTCAATAGCCTTTATTAGGCATAACAGACCAGACAATTTCAGAGCAGACATTGTATATAAAATATTTAAGCGATAAACTCAACAAAGTAAGGTTTATATTAATTAAATCTTTAACACTAAGATTCACTACTAATCCATAAGAAGTAACTTCAAGCTTCTCATGACAAACCTAAGTTAAAATATCAATTAGTATAAATGATAGTAGTATAAATGATTTTTCCTCTCTGCCGCCTTTCCCCACCGGCTCTGCTCTCATTCCAAGCGTCACCACCTTCTCCCTTCCCCAGCAAAACAAGGCGACGGTGGCTCGCTCTCACAGCGCGGACTCGGAAGACAACTATGTCCCCATGAACCCAGGCTCTTCGGTCCTGATCAGCACGGAGAGGCCGAACGACAACTCCCAGCACCTCTACATCCCCATGAGCCCCGGGCCTCACCACCTGGACTTGATGGGCATGTCCTCCTCTACCTTCCCGGTCCACAAAGGTAGCAGCAGTTCTCAGCTGCACAGGAGGATGAGCGAAATCCAGCCCCCGCCCGTCAACCGCAACCTCAAGCCAGACCGCAAAGGTAAGCCCCACTCCCCTCCATGCCGCCCTCGGCACTGAGTTCTCTCTCAGTGAGTCTATTTGACCATACCAGGGGGTCCTTGGTGCTCGTTCTCAGTGGGTTCCAGCTGGAGGGTGGGCCTTCAGCAGATGCCAACCATGCCAACGTTTGGATGGCTCACCAAAGCCACTTGAAAAGTAAAGGTAAAGGGACCCCTGACCATTAGGTCTAGTTGCGGACAACTCGGGTTGTGGCGCTCATCTCGCTTTACTGGCCGAGGGAGCCGGTGTACAGCCTCCGGGTCATGTGGTCAGCATGACAAAGCCGCTTCTGGCGAACCAGAGCAGCGCACAGAAACGCCGTTTACCTTCCTGCTGGAGTGGTACCTATTTATCTACTTGCACTTTGACGTGCTTTCGAACAGCTAGGTTGGCAGGAGCAGGGACCGAGCAATGGGAGCTCACCCCTTCGCGGGGATTTGAACCGCCGACCTTCTGATCGGCAAGCCCTGGGCTCTGTGGTTTAACCCACAGCGCCACCCGCTGTCTACCTTTGAGATGGCACCTCCTACTATAGCCAAACAGGAACTGCCCACCACCTCCGAGCTGACAGGCGAAGTGTTTGGTCAGGCTATTGGTTTATATTTTATTTATTTAATGCATTCACATGCCACCCTTGCCTCCCAAGGAGCTCGAGGTAGTTTACGTGGGTTCTCCCCTCCCCATTTCCCCCCTCACAACAATCCTGTGGGGTGAGTGTAGATTAGGCTGAGAGACTGGCCCAAGGTCACCCAGTGAGCTTCATGGCTGAGTGAACCCTGGTCTTCAAGGTCTTAAAGCTTGACCAAGTTTGTCCTGTTCTGTTCTATTCTATTCTAAAGTAAGAGCTGTTGGGCAATGGAACGGACTCCATCAAGAGGTTTTGCACTCTCCTTCCTTGGAGGAGTTTAAGCAGAGGTTAAGCATTGCAGGGGGTTGAACTAGATGACCCTCGTGGTCCCTTCCAGCTCTATGATTCTATTCTTCTTTTTTATATATGTCATTTTTATTAATTTTATACAAATACAATAATAAAATTCACATATTATTTTCTCTTCTTATACCTTTTTGGCTGTTTTTATAGCTGTGACTTCCTTCAAACCTTCCTTGTTACTTTCTGATATTCATATCTTACTTTTATATTTCTTATATCAATCCTTGTTCTATTATATTTCTCTCAAAGTTAATCACTATAAACTCATACTAACAATGATATTTCCTCCTTGATCTACAAAGCTTCTTGCAGTCCTACCAATGTATTCAGTTGAATATTTTCCTTTAAATAATCTGCAAATTTAGTCCAGTTTTTGACGAACTTCTGGTCCCGCTGTTCTCGGATTCTCCCCGTCATTAATTTCATTCTCCCTTCTTCCATTGTCGGTGTTTGTATGATTCTATTATTCTCTGCTCCCATACCCTAGCTCATTTCAGGGGGCTGGGAGTTATTTTGGGAGTTTTTTGCATTCATTTAGTTCAGGGAAGGAAAGGCACCACTTTCCTGCCATTTTCTTCTGTGGGCGATTTTATATTTCTGCAATGGGTGTGGCAACTGCTGTGGCTTGAAGTTGCATTTAGAGGCTAATATCCACACCTCAGGAGGCTGCTAGTCTCTGCCATAAGGACCATAGCTGTCAACCCTCCCTTTTTTTGCAGGAAACTCCCTTATTCCAATGCCGTTTCCCACTGCTATTCCGGATTGTTGATATCCCTTAAATTTCCCGGATTTCAAAGGAAGCAGCTCCTCTCCCTCCCTGCCGGCCAGGGAGGCTCCTCAGCTGCGTTGCTCGGCTGCCAATAAGGAGTCTGAGACCAACTGGGGGCGGAGCTTGCATGCCTTGTGCAGCCAGACCCTCACGCCCAACCAGACAGACAGCCTGCCTGCCGTCTACGCGCTCGCTCTTTCGCTCACCCGTTTGCGCGCAGCCTCTGGAGCGCAGGATGGCGAGGCTACTTGGTGCCATTGCACCACCCTTGCAGCATCCCTTATTTTCAAATCCGAAAGTCCCCAAAAATCCCTTATTTTCAAATCCGAATGTTGACAGCTATGATAAGGACCTAAGAAGGACCTGCTGGATCAGGCCAACGGCCCATCTAGTCCAGCATCCTGTTCTCACAGTGGCCGACCAGACGCCTGCCAAATTCCTGTTTTTTTCTATCAGTCCATTCAATCAAGTGTCCATTAAACGATTGCTCAGGCCTGACCCAGATCTCTTTCCGCTCCAGCAAAGCCAACGCCTCTGGACTTGAGGAACAACACAGTTATCGATGAGCTTCCCTTCAAGTCACCGGTCACCAAATCCTGGTCCAGGCCTGGGTGAGTAAAGGACCCCTTGTCCGCCACAGACCAGGCTTGGCTGCTCTCAAAACGACCAGCTTCCTTAAGTGAAGTTCTTGAAACAGGGCAAGGGCCCTCCATGGGGTCAACAGAGGGTTAAAGAAGGGCTTATTCACACTTCTGTTTTCCTCTCCTCTTCCCCCCGGGAAAACTCACAGTTTTAGCACTCAATCGGAACAAACAGCAATTGAGTTCTCCATGGATTGCCATTCGTTCCGATTTAGCACCAAAGAGCAAGTTTTCCGGGGGAAAGCTGTTGGGGCATGTGCAGAGTCCCCATTCAACACGCCAGCGGATTGTGCAAATGGGGGGGGGACAGGATGTGTAAGGGAGCTCGCCTAGCCCAACTCATCTTCTCAACTCTCATTACAGCCAGACCTTCAACTCCAACTTTTCCCAATACTGTCGTCCCATCTCCACCCAGAGCATCACCAGCACAGACTCCGGAGACAGCGAAGAGAATTACGTGGCCATGGTAAGTCCCTGCAGAATCCATCTCTCAGTACAACCCATGTTCTCTCTCCATACTCCGTCTTCCTCCCTCGTCCTTAGTGTTCCCAACCCCAGCTCACATTTTAGCAGAGGGTGAGCAGCATTTGAACCCCTGGTGGCTGCCCACCATCTTAATTTACCCAAAATGCAATGCCTGGCCTCAACACAGGAAGCTGCCCTGTACTGAGTCAGACCATTGGGGCCCATCCAGTGTAGTATTGCCTACACGGACTGGCAGCAGCTCTCGGCGATTTTAGACAGGGCTCTCTCCCAGCCCTGCCTGGGATTGAACCTGGGGCTTTCTGCATGTAAAGCAGGTGCTCTACCGCTGAGCAGTGTTCCTTCTCTATAGATTTAGATCTTTGGTCTAGGTTTTATAGATCTATAGGTCGGGGCATTGCATTTTGTGTAAATTAAGACAGAGGACAACCACTGAGAATGTGTCATGGACTGGGCTGGATTGAAGGATTGGGAAATGCAATCTCAGAGAGATCAGCTCCTAGCAGAAGAGGAGGGAGAGAGACAGGCAGACACAGAAGCTGCACATTTGAGAGAGGAACTACCCAGCTATTAGATAGTAGCTAAGCAACCAGAAGGGAGGGAGCAGCTGGGCAATACATCAATGGGGGGGGGGGGTTCCGAGCGTGTCAGAGAACAAAGGAGACGCAGGGGGGGGACTTCCCGTTACCGCACTTAGTGGGGAGGAGTCAGAGCGAGCAACTGATACCCTTGTGAAGGGTTGCATGTTTGTACTTGCTGTAATAAAAGGACTATAAATCTACCAAATGCTTTTTAATTCTTATCAGGGAGCTACAAGAAGGGAGAGGGGAACTCCCTTACTTGACAGAATGATCCAGCAGGAAGGACAATGGATGGTGAGATGGCTGGGTCATGCCTGCAAGGGACCCTTCTGAGACCCTGGGCCCCTTGCCTAATGCTTGACCTAACCAGCCACTGGCACTGAGTCTGTGGCCACCAGCCGGCCACTAATCTTAGTTGGGAAAACTATAGTCTGTACACAAGCCTTATATGTTGGTGCAAGCAGCTTAAGCAGTCCCCGCTTTGCTGTTCCTTCCGGAAGTCGGGAAACAAACCACAAAGCTTTCGGCGTGAGCCAGAGTTGTGGTTTCTTTCTTCAAACCAAACTATGAGCAGGAGTCCAAGAACAGACCTTGGCTTCTGACTGGTTTCTTTGGAAAGAAAGAAACGAACCCCAAGCGCCGGTTTGTGGCCAATCCTGTGTCTTTTTCACTAGTTCCTTCTTTATTTGTCTTTTCCAGCAAAACCCAGTCTCTGCATCGCCCATCCCCAGCGGCACAAGCAGCCCAGCCACGAAAAAGAGCACAGGAAATGTCGATTACCTGGCTCTGGACTTCCAGCCAAGCTCACCTGGCCCTCACAGAAAGGTATAGCCCAAAGACTTTGCATTGATCAAATGGGGTGCAAACAAGTAATGCTCTGTCCCATTCAAGCAATGCACTTTCTGCATAACATCCTCTGAAAGATAGATGACTTGTGTATTATTATTATTATTATTATTATCATTATCATTATTATTATTATTATTATTTCAATTTGTATACTACGCTACCCGCAGGTCTCAGGGCAGTTCACAACGTAAAATCACAATATAGTAGTAGTAGTAGTAGTAGTAGTAAACTTTAATACGGTCAAAGACCAGCAATAAATAATACAATTCAGTTCATAAGTAGGATTTCTATCTCCTATAATAATATTAAATATTTCACAGTTTTAAAATTGACTGTTAAAAACATGGCTATTAAAAAAAATTAAGTCTCTGTCGCCTCTCCATCTGCTATGGATTGACTGGCATAATTATCTTTGGTGGTTGCTTTCATCCTAGCTTGCCTTATTCTTGTCGCCAAGTAGCAATACTTAGCTATAGCCCTAATCACAATATAAAAACACAAAACGCATAATAAAAATAAAAAACATTAACAACCCAATAACAGCCCCCCAGCACATTTTAAAAGGGCATTGGATGTCTATCAGCCAAAAGCCTGGTTAAAGAGGAATGTGGACAAGAGACACAACTGTTGCTCCACCCCATTTTGCCTCTTGGCAAACCCACCACCTGGTATGTGGCCCCCCAAAAGGTGTATAAGGGAATGTGGCCCCCAGGCTGAAAATAGGTTCCCTTCTCTCTCCACCCCCTGCCACCCACACTGTTTTGGGGTAGATGTGCCACCACGTCCAACTGTTTTGTGCTTCCTTCTTCCCCGTCACTAGCCCTCCACATCCTCGGTTGCCTCAGACGAGAAGGTCGACTACGTACAAGTTGACAAGGAGAAGACGCAAGCTTTGCAAAGCACCATGCAGGAGTGGACAGACGTCCGGCAGTCTTCGGAGCCCAACAAGGCGGTGAAGTAATAGCCTGCGGAGGTACACCAGGATAAAGAGAGAGAGAGAGCCTTCCGGAAGGGCAAAGACTAAATAGTTCTGCCCATCAAGGCGCTGGGCCACCGGCCGTCGTTCAGCAAGGACTGCTAGCGCCAGGGTTGATTGAGAAAGCAAAGTTCACTTCAGGGGGGGAAACATGGCTGATAACTGCTTGCCAGTGCTAAAGGATGCCAGAGCTCCTGGTGGATAAGTTATCTGCAAAATTCAACATAGCAATACTGGGAATCTTGATGCCCTGCATGCTTTCAGTCATCACCAAACCCGCCTTGTATCCATTGTTTTCTCCTCTTCCTCAAAAGTACACCTGCCCCGAGCCAAACTGGTGCCAGTATGGCAGAATGCTGGGCTTCTGCTGGGATCTTTGGTCTCCCTTTTGCCTCCCTCTTCCATCTCCTGATCCCTTTACAGAAAAGAAAGTGGCCAGACGTCGGCTCTAATCATGTTTGATTTTCAGCAAAGCCTGTGGAAGCGCTGGTTTTTGTTTACCTTGCAAATTACAGGCATCCTTGTCCTCAGAGCACTTCGAGCTTTCCTTGTGAGGATATGGGTGTAAGGAAACGACCACTGCTCGTTGGCATATATCAGTTTCTTGAAAAAGTGTGTTGGTTCCCCTCTGAGATTCTTAACGTCGAATCTTTTCTGAATTATTGCATATTGTTGAACATTTGCGGAATATTTGATATCTGTATCTGATATCCTGTAATGTTGGAGTTCAGCCTTTGATGTTTGACAGTGTTTGATAGCTGGTGTGCAGTTGTGCTTAGTAGGTGAGTGAGTTTGATGTCTGGCAGCTCATGAGATTCGTAGTTGAGACCGTCAGACGAGCCCTGTCAGGTTGTGCTAAAGGTCTATCCAGTCCGACATTCCATTTCCAGGAATGTCCAATGTTCATGTCCAATGCTTGCCAATAAATCTAGCGCACTCAAAACTCGTTAGAGCTTTTCGCGTTTTCAAAACGAAGATTCAGATGTTGGCGAAAGGCTGAATATTTACAAATATTCAGCTGTAATGTGTTTGAATTTGCCCATTGCCTTGATGCTTAGTCCGGGCGCAAAACACACACACATACACAAAAAAAGAACCCATTTCACCAGATGTCAGCAAAATTGCCCTGTTAGGTTTGAACCCTATCTCACGGTAATCCTCCAGATTCCTAGTCATGTCTGGATAATGGCAAAGGTGAATGCACCACTGAATAGCAGCTGAAAGTGGGTTCAAGCTCTGTGTCATTGTGACTACGAGTTAAGTGATGCACTCGACCCATAGTCTCAACATGCCTCTTTATGGAGAGAATTCTCATATCTGCATGCTGTAAGAGCTTCAACCTCTTCCCCATCTAATAGCATGAAGTCAAGGACCCTGGAAAATTCGGGGTGGGGGGACATTAGGAAGTCCCTGCCTTAAATTGATCCAGGGTGATCAGACAGAGAAAGGAATAACATCTTGGTCAAGGCTAATTGATTAAAAGGTGTAGCCCGTTTTGTACGGCCACGAAAACAACCCCACTAACTTGCTTGCTGCACCCGGATGAGCGCAGATTGCTGTAGAAGGACTAGCAGAGCTGAGCGCTTAATGTCTAAGGGACAGCAGGAGAAGAGAGTTCAGGCTGAGAATGAAGAGGCCAAGCCCCAAATAGAATAATAGGATCGTAGAGTTGGAAGAGACCCTGAGGATCATCTTAAGTCCAGGCACAGGCAAACTCGGCCCTCCAGATGTTTTTGGGACTACAACTCCCATCATCCCTAGCTAACAGGACCAGTGGCCAGGGATGATGGGAATTGTAGTCCCAAAACATCTGGAGGGCCGAGTTTGCCTGTGCCTGATCTAGTCTAATTCCCCGCAATGCAGGAATACGCCGCTGTCCCATATAGGGATCGAACTTGCAAACTTGGCATGATCCGCACCGTGCTCTGACCAGCTGCTCTAGAATAGTAAGATTCTAGTTCTTTTACCTTTCTAGAATATCCATATGTCCTTTCATGTAGCTGAGAGATTCCTTTTGGATTTAATATTGGACAAATCAGCAGGCATCCCTCCCTTCCCTGCAAAAAACAACCTTAAAAGCAATTCTGGGCGTCCCTGCATGATGTGGTAAGTGCTTGGAGAGCTCTGTATATGAAGCTGCCTTATGCCAAGTCCATTATTACCTATGGCAGCATCCCTCCAGAGTCTCAGTTAGAAAGAAGGATCTTTTCGTGTTATCTGAAACCTTATCCATCTAACTGGAAATGCTGGAGATTGAACCATCTGCATGCAACTCATTGGCTCTACTGCTAAGCTATAGCCTAAAACAGAGGGTGCCGTGGCACCCTGGGGTGCCTTGAATGGTGGTCAGGGGTGCCGCAGGCAACACTCGCCTCTGTCCCTCATTCCTTCCCTCCCTCCTCTGACGCCCTCTCACGTCTCTGCCTCCCAAACAGCTGTTGGTTGCAGCAGCCCTGGCTACAAGCTCCACGAGTGAATGGTGCTTCTGGGAGACACCTCTCTTCGGGGCAGGAGGGGGGCAGCTCAGAGACCAGGGGTAGCAGCAGTGGCTGCCCAGAGGACTCCCAAGGAGAGGAGAGGAGGCTGAGGGAACATCCACAAGGGAGGGTATTTGGAAAAGGGTGTTCGGCTGCCAGCTCTGCAGGCAAGGGGTGACCTAACTGGGCTCCTGAGCCCCACAGGGGTGCCTCAGAAAGAATGCAGTTGGTCAAGGGAGCCATGGACTCAAAAAGGTAGAAAACCTCTGTCCTGAATGTCAGGCTTCGAGGGCTGCCCCCCTCGTCTGGGCGTTTAAAGGAAGAGTCCGATCCATCAAGCTATTAAGGCTTTATTCAGGCTAATTACTTTATAACACGGAGCACATCGTAAAGATGTCTCATCAATCACTTTCAGTTTCCGGACGTGCCCCAGATCTGTTCTGGCGCCAATTACACAGTCGGGGGAAGCGGAAGAGACGTCTCCCTCTCCTCCCTTCATCCCTCCCCCTTCCCCTCTGCATGTCGCAGGGTCTCTCCCTGGTTGCCTCAACCCCTGTCACCACTTCCGTTTCCCCGCTGCTACTGCTGGAGATTGATGAGGAGTTGTCCGACGTGAGAACAGGCACAGGCTCTCTATAAGAGCTCAACGCTGGGCTGGAAGGGGGAGGCAGCCCCCTGACACTGAAGGTACAGCCAGCCTACACACCTCCACCTGTACCTGAGCATAGGCATGTCCAGCACTGTCCTGTGCTTGTTTACACAGAAGTAAGTCCCACTGTGTTCAATGGAGCTTTTCCCCAGGTGCATATTGAACTGCTGCCATAATGTGACGCCCATTCCTCGGAGCTTGCTTCTTGGTGTGGATAAGGATGGATTGCAACAGGGGTCAAAGAATGCCATTTGGTTTTAACTCCGCTGCTTCCTTGCATGCCAGGACCAGTCCACCTTATTCTACCTGGCTCTTTGAAGCCAGTCTGCACTGGGGCAGGACCTCTTCCCCTCCCCCCCCACTACCTTTCGCGCAGGAGCAGCGCCTAAAGATCAGCTCATAAAACCGGCGTATTGTGTCTTGTGACCTTACTCCACCAACGAACGGCACCGGCCTCGTGTCCTATGAATGTTTGCTCAGAGGTAAGCCCTAGTGTTATAGGGACGCGGGTGGCGCTGTGGGTTAAACCACAGAGCCTAGGGCTTGCCGATCAGAAGGTCGGCGGTTCGAATCCCCGCGACGGAGCGAGCTCCCGTTGCTCGGTCCCTGCTCCTGCCAACCTAGCAGTTTGAAAGCACGTCAAAGTGCAAGGAGATAAATAGGTGCCGCTCCGGTGGGAAGGTAAACGGCATTTCCGTGTGCTGCTCTGGTTTGCCAGAAGCGGCTTAGTCATGCTGGCCACATGACCCGGAAGCTGTACACCGGCTCCCTCGGCCAGTAAAGCAAGATGAGCGCCGCAACCCCAGAGTCGTCCACGACTGAACCCAATGGTCAGGGGTCCCTTTACCTTTTAAGCCCTATTCTGCTTGGTAGCCCTTGCTCCCATGGGAGTGTGCTTAGGATCACAGCCTCAGTTAGCCTCTCCCAGATTGCTGTGACCTTCCTTTGCACTTTGTACAGTTTATCTCGGGTAGCCGGCGAAAACTATGACGTCGTGAATTAATTGTGCACTGACCTTGTGACTGTTAAAAACAGCTGTACCTTTGCAGAAGGATTTATTTCCATGCTCAGCTTTCTTGAAAGTGTATTTCTATAATTCTAGGTGGCGGAGCACTGGTTCTGTGGCAAACCCTGCCTTGAGATTCCGTGCGATTCGTGAGAATTCAGAACTTGTGCTGAGTCAGCCGCCTTCTGCTGAGTCAGCCTAGGTCCACATTCCCTTTCTGACTTGATCCGGCAAGATGGCTCTGGGAAGCTTGCATACAAGGCGTGACACGACAGCCGTTTTTGTTTGCTTGGTGTTGGCAGGTATACTGCCCCTATACACCGGGGTCCCACTTAATAGCCAAGCGCTTGTTTTCTCAGGCCAGGGCTGTTTCCCTGGGTCCTCTCAACCATTATTTCAGAACATGTGCAAATGAAAACAGCAGCATGATGAGAGTCTGACTCAGTGGAAGCCCACCTTTGGGATAAAGGGGGGAACTAGCCATCTCTGGCACAGAAAATAAACCTCTTTTAACAGTGCTGTGCATGGGGAACTTCTGTATCTCCTCCTTATTGGTAGTGCCCCAACTCCCCTTAGTGTCCCAACTCTCATCAGCCCCAGTCAGCAAGGTCAGGGATCGTAGAATTGGAATGTACCCAAGGGCCATCTAGTCTAACCCCCACAATGCAGGATGCTGGGAGTTGTAGTCCAACAGCTACAGGTCCCCTATACTAGAGGCTCTGTTTAGGCGTAGACCTACATTTCATCCTCCAGCAAAGACTTGGATTGCACATGCAGGAGGCGATACAGCTGCCAAGTGCAGCTTATAATCTCAAGACTGCAAGTGAGGGTTATGGTTCGCAGGAAGAAGGCTAGGGCAAAATGTCTTGCTTTCTACATGCAGGGAAGTCTGCTCAGTCATACAGCTTCTGCATACCCTTCCCTACCTGCAGTCTGAAGCAAAACAGTCTGCTTCCAAGTGTAGGTACACGTCAGAAAGATGGGCATCGCTCTTCCTTTTCCATCCTAAGTGTGCAGGCCAGCACTGCCCACTAGAATGGCACCTTTAGAGAAAATGCAGTGACTTACTTTGCCCACCAGATCTTCAGGCTAAGATCGTTGAATTTTCCACTGTCTTAAGAACCACGAATGCCTCTTAAACGTCCCTTTGCTGCTCAGATCTCTTCTCTCGTTCCCTTGCTTCTTGCATGATGGCTGACCTTCTCTGTGGACTTTTCGGCTTTTCTTGCACCCTGCTTGTGTCCCACAAAGTATTTGGGTTAGCTGCGTGAGAGGCTGTTTGGACGGTCTTACTTGCAGCACATGGTTTAAAAAATGGCGAGCTGCTAGTGGTCTCCAACCCTATAAGGAAGATAGCGTTTCAGTTCCCTACCTCATGGGTGTTGTGGGCACTAAGAACAGGAGAAAGAGCATTTTAGCTGGACCCTAAGCTATATGTGGGAATGCGGGTGGCGCTGTGGGTTAAACCACAGAGCCTAGGGCTTGCCAATCAGAAGGTCGGCAGTTCGAATCCCCGCGACGGGGTGAGCTTCCGTTGTTCGATCCCAGCTCCTGCCCACCTAGCAGTTCAAAAGCACGTCAAGTGCAAGTAGATAAATAGGTACCACTCCAGCAGGAAGGTAAACGGCGCTTCCGTGCGCTGCTCTGATTCACGAGAAGCGGCTTAGTCATGCTGGCCACATGACCTGGAAGTTGTACACCGGCTCCCTCGGCCAAAAAAGTGAGATGAGCACGGCAACCCCAGAGTCGGCCACGCCTGGACCTAATGGTCAGGGGTCCCTTTACCTTAAAGCTATATGAGACACCGCTATGGCATTCCAGCAACCAATATTAGAAGTGTAACGAAGGGACATTTCTCTGTCTATCTGACTCCAAACACTGTTAAAAGCCCTAATCAAAATGGCGGATTCTTCAAATGGATTAGGACACTGAGCAGTTGTTCTGATCCACCAATGCCATCAAACACAATGAACAATTCCCAGCCAGTTTGATGAGCAATGAATTCTACTTGTTGGGGGAAACCATGAATAAATCCAAGGGAGGGAAGAGAAATAGCAATAAATGTGAATCAGCCTTCACTGCAAAGGCACATTATCGGATGCATCAGCTGCATAATTGAAAAAGAAAATACTTCTTTTTTTAATGTCGGACATTTTCCCAGTTGTTGACAGCTTGGAAAACTCTGGAATGGAACGGTTTTGAGATTATTATTTTTAATTCCTATTTTTCTAGCAAAGTTTCCAGAGGCACCTGAGCTTTTGCAAACTTAACCAAGAGCCTAAGGCCCCTCCCAGGCTCTCAAGATTGCAGTTTCCCTGAAGTGGTAAAAACCTGTGTCTGAGGTGAAGGTGAAGGTTCATATGACACAAGAATGAAGGAAGCTTGCTTATGCTGAGTCAGAGGGTTGGACCATCTAGCTCAGTTATGTCTACACTGGCTGGCAGAAGCTCTCCAGGGTTTGAAGCAAGGGGTCTTTCCCAGCCCTACCTGGAGAAGCAACCTAGGAACTTTTGCATGCAAAGTAGACGTACTCTGCCACTGAACAACAGCACCTCCCCAGCCACCTGCTATGTCTCTGCACACACACTTTGCCTCGCCTCCCTGACCATGCTGCTTTCTACATGCAGGGATTTTGATTTTAGTAGTCAGCTGAGTTCCCACCTGCGTGGTGAACTAATAGACAGCGACACAGCTCTGTCACTGGTATGAGGGCAGCAGCCTGGTTTCTAACCAATTCCCAGACTTCCTGCATTCACATACGGTAGCTACTTCCCAACCTGACCAGTCGCGGACCTTCGAATCTCTGATGGCTACCTGGATTTCAGCATGCCAGGCTTTGACAGGCAGCCCGCCGTGGGGCTCCCACTCAGTCTAAACTGTCAAACAGACGGTTCATTGAAACGCCAGTTTTCGCATTCCGCTCTAAACTAAAACCCTACAGCTTCCATTGAAAGTACCCAAACCGCCTCTTCCTCTGCTAACCTCTAGTCATGCAATACATCGCCTTGCATGTTCCAGCGCTGTTGAGTTTTCCCATCGACGGCTACTAGCCATGACGGTTAAATTCCACTTCTGCTGTTGCTAAAGTCCCAGTTGCTAGAAATCACTGGCAGGAAGAGTGCTGTTTACATTCAGGTTCTGGTTGCGGATTTCTGATTGTGGAATCTGTCTGACCTCTGTTAGAACAGGATGCTGGACTAGATTACCTGGCCCAGAAGAGTTCTTAACTATCTCCATCCCTGCTCCCCTTCATCAGCTAATCATTAATATATGTGCTTGTTTTCCCATTTTGACAAGAGATGGATTTGTCCTACTCCTAAGCGAACATTTTGCACAAGAATTCAGAGCAGCACCTGGTTGGGTATTTTACCAAGAGTTTGCATTTCGAGGGGTGCCACCCTAGCAGTTCTTAGTGGAGTGAATGCATAATAAACAGGTAAGATCCGGGGGCGGGGGGGGGGAGTGTCCCGACCAGGCAAAACCAGCATGGCCTGGCATCGACACCCAGTATGCTGAAGACAGCCAGACTTCATACCTGTTTTGGGCTGGGGCCTACTCCCCTTTTCCGGGTGTGGGCATGCCTAGCCACTGGGGCACACAGCTGCAATAAGTTGTGCTTTAAAATTCCCCATAATGGCAGGGTGGGTAACTAAAATGATGGGTTGCTGCACATGGGAGCCAGTGTGTTGTAGTGTTTCAGAGTGGTAGACTCGTAATCTGGTGAACCGGGTTTGCGTCTCCGCTCCTCCACATGCAGCTGCTGGGTGACCTTGGGCTAGTCACACTTCTCTGAAGTCTCTCAGCCCCACTCACCTCACAGAGTGTTTGTTGCGGGTGAGGAAGGGAAAGGAGAATGTGAGCCGCTTTGAGACTCCTTCGGGTAGTGATAAAGCGGGATATCAAATCCAAACTCTTCTTCTTTTACTTCAGAAAGATCACGACACCAGTTTGCGATTAGTACGCACCCAACCACCCACCCAAAAAAGCTCGGGAGTGTGGGCTGTCAGTTCTTAATACACACATTACCTCAACGAGGGGCAATTCTGTGTATCTACAGCAGCCGATTGGAGTGGCCTCGTTCCTTCTCCCCTCCCCACGCAAGCGTTCTGATCACCTGCTTGGAGAACTCCACGCTGCTCACCTGACACCACTGCATCATAGGTTTTATATTCCAAAATTACCAACAGGAAGAGGAGCTCTACAAGTCTTCAATGGTAGCCCCCCAACTGTACCATATAGCGTAGAAATGGGGGACCTGCAGTCATGCAGCTGTTGTTTGAGTGGTACTCCCATCAACCCTGGTTATTGATTATGCTGCCCAGGGCTGCTGGGAGTCTGTGCAGTTCAATAACACAAATCGCATGTTTCTGATTAGTGAAAGCAGATAAGACCTAAGGTCGATGGCATTGGGTATTGCTGCAAAACCAAATGGCCCTGTTAGATGCCTAAAGTAGGGGTCAGCAACCTTTTCCAGCCGTGGGCTGGTCCACCATCCCTCAGAGAGCCAGTGTGGTGTAGTAGTTAAGAGCGGTAGACTCATAATCTGGTGAACCAGGTTCGCGTCTCCGCTCCTCCACATGCAGCTTCTGGGTGGCCTTGGGCTAGTCACACTTCTCTGAAGTCTCTCAGCCCCACTCACCTCTCAGAGTGTTTGTTGTGGGGGAGGAAGGGAAAGGAGAATGTCAGCCGCTTTGAGACTCCTTCGGGTAGTGATAAAGCGGGATATCAAATCCAAACTCTTCTTCAGACAATGTGGTGGGCCGGACCATATTTTGAGGAGGGAAAATGAACGAATTCCTATGCCCCACAAATAACCCAGAGATGAATTTTAAATAAAAGCACACATTCTAATGTAAAAACACCAGGCGGGCTCCACAAATAACCCAGAGATGCATTTTAAATAAAAGGAAACATTCTACTCATGTAAAAACATGCTGATTCCCGGACTGTCTGTGGGCCAGATTAAGAAGGTGATTGGGCCACATCCGGCCCCCAGGCCTTAGGTTGCCTACCCCTGGCCTAAAGCAGCCACGTAGCCTGGTGGCATTTGGATAAAGGGCTATTTACAGATGGACTTGGCAGTTCCATGGATAGACATCAGACATGACTTTTCGGCAACCAGGGTTCAAGAAACCAAGGATCTACATCAGCGGTGGGGAGCCTGGGGCCCTGCAGATGTTACTGAACTCCAGCTCCCACCAGCCCCAGCTACCATCGCCCAAGCTCAGGATGATGGGAGTTGTAGTCCAGCAACATCTTGAGAGTCTCGGGTCCCCTGTTGCTGAGTCTACATAATGGAAACATTTGACTGTTAATGCAAACATTTCCACCAGGTGCAGAGAACATCTGGCCCTCCAGATGTTGGACTGCAAGAACGGCCAAACATCATGAGGTTGTAGTGAAGCAACATCTGGAGGGCCAAAAGCTCACCACATCCAATTTAGGGTAATTTTATAATGTGTCCCAAAAATCAACTTGATGAGGAGCCTTTAAGGGCGTTTAATAAAAGGAACATTGTGGTTTAGTTACTTTGCTGTGAATGTCCTAAAATGAATGACTGTTTTTGGTGAAGGGGGTAAGAAATGTTTTATTTCATAAGAATACTTTTGGGGGGTTTTTAGGAGGACAAAAAAATAGTCTCTTTTTAAAAAGATAAAAATGTGTACAGCGTGTTCGTTTTGTGGTGTCGCCATTTGAGCTGGCTATTAATTTTTCTAGTCGCTGTGGATTGCTAATCCCTTAAATTATTAATTTATTCTTTGTGAGGGGTTTTTTGTTGTTGTTTATAAAAAAGACACTTTTGACACACTTATCCTGTAAAACTGATCTTGCGCTTAACCTAGATAATACTTTTTTTAAAGAAAAGAAACTTATTATTTTTGCTGTTAAATAAATGTGACCTGTGCCTAAAAGCAAAAAAACGTGTCTCTCTCTCTTTCTCTCTCACTGTTATTAACTAGCACAATTAGGATAGCAGGCTGCTGAGGGAGTTGCTATGTATAATTCTAATTAAAGTACTCGCCGGTGCATTTTAAGTGTTCGGAATAGCGCTATATCCCTTGCAGGCGACCACAGTGCCTGGAGACAGACAGTCAGGTTGAGTATCCATAGCAATGACCACAGGAAGAATGACCGCTGGGAGGAGAGCAGAGAGAAGGAACACCCTGGTGCATCTGCAGCAGCACAACCGGACGCCTTCATCTGCCCCAGCTGCAACAAAACATGTCCCGCCTGTATCGGTCTCTGCAGCCACAGCAGGCGCTGAAACTCTCCCAAAGGTTTGACTTCACCCCCAAAGGCGCACTCCTCCATTGTCGCCTGAGACAGAGAGTGCCGACAGAGAGACAGGTGCTATACTACTCAAGTAGGAATGGACACAGCCACACCATGCACTGAAATTGCTTTTATACCACTTTGACAGCCGTGGTTTCTTCTAAAGGATCTTGGAAACTAGCTCTCCAAGGGGTCTCCTAACACCTCTCAGCAACCTTGAGAAACTACCATTCCAAGGATTCTTTGGGGGTAAGTCATGACCATTACAGGAGGGACGCAGGTGGCGCTGTGGGTTAAACCACAGAGCCTAAGGCTTGCCGATCAGAAGGTCGGCGGTTCGAATCCCCGTGACGGGGTGAACTCCCGTTGCTCGGTCCCTGCTCCTGCCCACCTAGCAGTTCGAAAGCACGTCAAAGTGCAAGTAGATAAATAGGAACCGCTCTGGTGGGAAGGTAAACGCTCTGGTGGCGTTTCCGTGCGCTGCTCTGGTTCGCCAGAAGCGGCTTTGTCATGCTGGCCACATGACCTGGAAGCTGTATGCCGGCTCCCTCGGCCAGTAAAGCGAGATGAGCGCCGCAACCCCAGAGTCGTCCGCAACTGGACCTCATGGCCAGAGGTCCCTTTACCTTTACCATGACCATTACAACAAGCAGATTGGTGTGGATGCGACCATTCATAATCTGTCCTGGCTGGTGTTTTTAAGTGAAAGATGGGCAATAAGTCCTACACCCCCTGGGAAGGTGTGCCAAAGACCATAGGAAAACGTCAGATCTCTCCAAAGGTGGAGAGAGAGAGCACTGAGAGAGGGATTCCAGGTTAAGAGCTCCTTTCCTGCCCCTACAGAAACTTCCACTGTCCGGCTGCCATTAAGAATTTCAATTTCTGCAGAGCTGAGAAGAAAGAACAAAATTGCTGCTGAGTTCCTGCTCTCATCAAGGCGCAAAACGGAAAGACGAGGTGGTTTTTGCATGTGTATGTATTAGTGTATTCCATTATACAGAAGTTTAAAATATTAGCCCGCCAGTAACCCTGGATTTGGACAACCGATGAATTGAGCCCTAGAGCAGCGATTTCCCAGAGCAAAAAAAAAATATCTGGGTGACAGCCATGGGTGTGCATTTTTTAAAAAATCAGCTAAACAATCAATTTAGCAACCTCTGCCTTCATATACTGCAGAGGCACCACGTGGCCCACAGTCTTAACATACTGATTTGGAGTGGAGGCGCTAGGAGACAAAATAAGTCTCAACCAGGATTATATTCTCAGACATTGCGATTCCTAGAATAAGAAATGGGGGAAATGGGCAAAGGAAAGATTCATGTCAGGAGGGACCAGCCTTTCTAAACAATGATTCATCCCTAGGTGGCTCTAGGTCAAAGAGGAGAGAGTGCTTCTGGGATGGCAGCCAGGGAGCATGACTCACCTGAGCAGGTAAGACCTCCTACCTCATGTACCACAGGCTGAGGTTGGATACTAGAGAAGGGGACTAGCACATCCAGGAGCTTCAAGATCTAGTATGAGAGAGGCCACGTGCACCATTTTAATCTTCAACCTAGCGGCACACGGCTACGCCCAAGGCCAATGCTGATCAACAACGGTGTTGCCCTGTGGCCTGAATTATTCTAAGCCGCCAAATTGTTCTATCCCCCCCCCCAAAGCTCCCACTTCCCTTTCAGTTCCACTCAAAATATCCATGGCCAATGAGGACTCGAAACAGGGCAGGGGTTCAGAACCTGCCGCCGCTCTGCTTTGAAAAAGTATCACAGGGCAAGGGTTCCTGTCAGTAGAAATGGCCACGAGTCCAGTTTGCTGCACTGTCCTCCCTGAAAAGACACCACAAAAGGATTTCGCAAGGGGAGAAGGTGTAGGTGGGGCACCTCAGTACACTTCGAATTCAGTCTTCCTGCCGGTCGTAGGAAGTGTAGTTCTGTGAGGGAGCGGAGAATTCCCTCCTCAGCACCCCTCAGAGAACTACATTTCCCAGAATTCCATGGAGCGGTAGGGCCAGGCCGTTCAAACGGTTGTGGTGCTCTGTCTCAGCCACGGTGGGCCTAGCTCTCCTGTTGCTAAGAAGTTTTAAAAAAGGCCAAAGGATCGTTGAGCACAGTGGAGCCTTGCTTGGTGGTGACAGTGTCGGCCATTTTGTGTCGGGTCAACAATGGCTAGAAGACGAGTCCGTGAAAAGAGCTTGACCCTCCTCCACCGGGGTCGTGCCCACAACCCCCCGAAGAGCTATCGTCATCGTCCCCATCAAAGTCTTTCCACCACAGAGGGGATTTGGGCAAGGCCGAGATGTAGGCACTTCTGCTTCGGGCTTCCTTTTCTTGCTCCTGTGGCACGGGAAAACAAAACATAGCTCAGACACAGTATACACCTCAAATCAGTTAAGGAGATAAACAACAACAAATAACCCCCTCAAGGTTAGCCAACATGGCGCCCTCAAGATGGTGCATCATCCCTGAACACCGAGCCACCATGTTGGCTGGGACTGAGGGCAGGGGCATTTCTAGCCCCTTGGCTGCCTGGGGCGGGAAGCCAAGAGGCACCCCCAGGGGCGGGGCGTCGCAGCGTGTGCATGCATCATGACGCACGAGCACTGCCCGCCGCGCCACCCCGGGGGTGCCGGGCGGCGGCTACGGGAGACTCTGCAGCCCGCAGAGACTCCTGAAGCCATTGCCCGTCCGGCACCCCTTCGTGCGGCAGCTGCTCGTGCCTGCACACGAAGGGATGCTGGGCGGGCGGCGGCTTTGGGAGTCTCTGCAGCCCGCAGAGACTGCCAAAGCCGCTGCCCGGGCTCCCTCGGCGGAGCACAAGTCAGGGCAGGGAGAGGTGCGGGCCAGCAAGGAGGGGTGTCACCCCTCCTCGCTGGCCCGCCCCTCTCCATTCACCGGCTCCGCAAGCCAGCCAGTGGCGGAAAAAGCCGCTGGAAGGGGGGGCTATTTTCGGCGCTGCCAGGGCGGAGCCACAGGGGCGGCCAGCGACGGGGGGGGTGAAACTTACAATAACTTGTAATAAGTTTAAGCCTTGACACTAAGCATACTATACACCAGGGACGGAGGAAGCCTCCTCGCCACCCGGGGCGGCGAACGGAGGCTTCCCCCTGGGGGCGGGGCGCGTGACGTTGCGTCGTGACGTCACAACGCAACGTTGCAACGAAGTGCGCATGCGTGAAATGCCGCGCTTGCACACTCCGTCGCCAGGCCGCTGCTGCTCCTGCGGCACCCTTGCGAGGTGCCGTGCCAAAAGCCAGCCCAAGTGTCACCCCCTCCTCCCGTGGAACCTGAGGCGTGCCGCCCCCTGCCCCCCCTTGCGACACCAGTGCTATGCACAGAACACCACACCAGAAGGAAAAGAGACAGAAAGAGAAAGTGAAACCCAGGCTCCTTCTGGCCTTACTTTTATAGTCAGTATGACCTTGACAGAAAGAGGTAAGAGAACGTTTGAGCCAGCTGTACTCAGCTTCTCTGAAGGTATAACCCAAACATCATGAATCTTCTGCTTGTTTCTTTCACGCAGAGAAGCTTCCAGAAGCTTCCAGAATTAAGTAGAAAAGGAAATTTCTCTACACATCAGATCAATACTTTCTGCACCAAGAAATGCAAACTGACACTTACCTGCAAGTACAGGATGTTATCCTTCGCAATGGCTTCCATCAGGCTTTTGTCTGGAGAATGCAAGTCTCCATTCACCCGGCCGGACTCTCCAGTGGCCCCACGCCCCGCATCTCTCGACTGGCTCGGCCTCTGCCTATAGAACAGCAGGTAAGCCGTGTCCTTGGGCAGGAAGGACGTCACGTTGCTGACGGACTCGAAGGACGAGAACGAGACTCTGGTGTCGTTGAAGAGGTACCACTGGATCGCAACGTCCGGAGGTTTCTCTGGGGCGCCGCTCCGAGAGGCGTCCTTCGGGTTGCTTTCGGCCGCCGCGTCCTCGCACTCCCGGGCGTAGCAGTAGTAATGGCCGCTCTCTGAGGAGACCCCGGAATGCACCACCACGCTGCAGAGTTCGTACACCACCGAAGCGAAGGCCTTGCGCGCCGAGGCGCTCCGTGGCGGGTTCACTCCGCCGCTCGGGTCCTCCGAGGACGCCAGGACCGGAAGCTTCAACACCAGCGGGACGGAGACGTTGTCCAGGATCTTCCTCCTCCTCATGGCCCTCAGGTCAAAGGAGAACCTCAACAGGGTGAGGATGAGGTAGTGAGGCCCCTCCGTCAGTTCGGCCAGCTTCTCCGCGTCCTGAAGGGAAGCGCAGTTGTCACAGTGATAGCGGTTCTCCGCCGTCAGCATCTCAGGCGATAAGAAATAATTTATCAGGTCGGGGACGGATCTGGAGGCCGTGGGCCCGCGAATTTGCTCCCTCAGAGCCAACAACGAGTCTTCGTCGGGCTTCGCGCCGGTAGCGTCTTGCTCAGCTCTCGGGGGGAAAGGAGACTCTTGAATTCCAGGCCCCAAAGTTTCGACGGGCAATATTTTGGGATGGTTCTCTCCCGGTGCAGCTGGCTTAGCGAACCCCCTTGGCGAATCGCATGTCCTAGTTGCCACTTCTATGCTCGACTGAACGGCCTGCGGGCCCATTTCTTCTACCGGTAAAAGAGAGGTACTGCTACTGGCTATAGGCACATGATTATCAGCTGGTGGGAATGCCAAGGAGAGGTCCGTGAAGGCTTCTTCTCTGGAAGAGACTTTCAGGCACTTCAGACATCGGATTTTCGTCTTAATTCTGCCCCCAAACATTTTTTCAATTAAAGTCTTGTTTGCAGGGTGCTGTTGCTCAGCCTGAGACATCAGTGTGGACTCTTTGAGCTTCTGGCAAATTCGCCTTCCTGTCCTCTCTTCTTCATGAAGCCTTTTTTGGGGGGTTGGGGGGAGAAGAAGAGAAATACGCTGAAGAACGTCACCAGTAAAACCATCCCTCCATCATCGGAAGGAGGTGCTACTATGCTCTTAGACGCCTGCCAGCATCTAAGCCCCGCATCTCAAGATGAGCGGCAGTACCAGAATCATATAATATTATCCTAGAAGGAAACTGGACAAGCTGCCTCTCCAGGCAGACACTGAAACCTATCTTTATTCTGGAAGGCATTTTATAAATCAGTTTCGCCATTTTAATTGACAAATCCATGCCACAAACCAACTGTGTTTCAACTTCTTCTATCCCTCGAGTGCATTTCTATAGTAAGTTCAGTGTTAGTCTCATGCTTTTATAATAATAATAATAATTTATTATTTGTACCCCGCCCATCTGGCTGGGTCTCCCCAGCCACTCTGGGTGGCTTCCAGCAAATATTAAAATACATTAACATGTTACAGATTAAAAACTTCCCTAAACAGGGCTGCCTTCAGGTATTTCCTAAATGTTATGTAGTTGTTGATCCCTTTGACCTCTGATGGGAGGGCGTTCCACAGGGCGGGCGCCACTACCGAGAAGGCCCTCTGCCTGGTTCCCTGTAGCTTTGCTTCTCACAGTGAGGGAACTGCCAGAAGGCCCTCGGAGCTGGATCTCAGTGTTCGGGCTGAACGATGGGGGTGGAGACGCTCCTTCAGGTATACAGGACCGAGGCCGTTTAGGGCTTTCAAGGTCAGCACCAACACTTTGAATTGTGCTCGGAAACGTACTGGGAGCCAATGTAGATCTCTCAGGACCGGTGTTATGTGGTCCCGGCGGCCACTCCCAGTCACCAGCCTAGCTGCCGCATTCTGGATTAATTGCAGTTTCCGGGTCACCTTCAAAGGTAGCCCCACGTAGAGCGCATTGCAGTAATCCAAGCGAGAGATAACTAGAGCATGCACCACTCTGGCAAGACAGTCTTCGGGCAGGTAGGTTTTACACCCAAGCTGCCTGATAAAGCAGGAGGCAAATAATTTAACATTCTTATTTTAAAAATTTGGTTGAACCAATCCGTATCCTGACACCGTGGACTGTGGCCGCAAGCAAGTCCAATGAGAAATGCAGAGAGAGAGGGGACAAGGAAGACACACACCTGCCATTTTCAGTAGTGGCTGTATTCAGAGAATCTACCTTCCTCCTCAAAACAAACAAACAAAATCTCTCCCAAATGTATAGGGCAGGGGTCAGCAACCTTTTTCAGCCGTGGGCCGGTGCACCGTCCCTCAGACCATGTGGTGGACCGGACTATATTTTGAAAAAAAATATGAACAAATTCCTATGCCCCACAAATAACCCAGAGATGCATTTTAAATAAAAGGACACATTCTACTCATGTAAAAACACCAGGCAGGCCCCACAAATAACCCAGAGATGCATTTTAAATAAAAGGACACATTCTACTCATGTAAAAACATGCTGATTCCCAGACCGTCCGCGGGCCGGACTGAGAAGGTGATTGGGCCACATCCGGCCCACGGGCCTTAGGTTGCCTACCCCTGGTATAGGGCAATTTTAAGGGCTGAGCTTTCACAGGCTGTGACGAGAGCAGGCATTTGGGCATTCTTTGGGGTGCGTGTGGAGAAAGGATACGCAAACATGCCAATTTCAGTTTCTCGGCTTTCCAGTTTTAAGTTCACCACATTTCTAGATCGGTTCACAATTTATTTATTTGGTTTAAAGTCCTGAAAATTCAGCAGCATTTTAGTGCATATTTCTCCTAACCAGAGCAGTATTAATTTATTACGTATACTTCTACCTATCCGACTGGGTTGCCCCAGCCACTCTGGGTCGCTTCCAACATAATATAAAAACACAATGAGGTATCAAACATTTAAAACTTCCTGATACAGGGCTGCCTTCAGATGTCTTTGGAAAGTTGTGTAATTGTTTATTTCTTTGACATCTGATGAGAGGGCGTTCCACACGGCTGGTGTCACTACTGAGAAGGCCCCCTTCCCTTCTCAGTAGACATTTTTTTGCATACAGTTTTACCTAGTATTCATGGGTTTGTTTTTTTTACAAAGCATATTTTATCTGAGAAGGATGCATCTTACCGATCGAGCAGGTACTTGAGGTATTCGGAGCAATCCTGCTGAGCGCCCCTGGTGAACCAGGGAGGCCAGGAAGCAGAGAAAAAGCTTTCAGGAGAGATGGCAGGTCGCTAACAGGGATTTAAGAAAGGTGAGGGGGGAACAGAAGGGGAAATGGTGAAGAGACACAAAGCATTTGCCGTTCAGATACCAAAGCCTGCGCTTTTTCACCTGTGCTTTTTAAAGTTTAAATCATGGCTCCAGTTGATTTTTAGACTGCTGAATTTATATATTAGGTGGTTTTAAATTTCGAAATATGCTTCATTTTAGCTAGAAAGCCAGGGTAGACAGTCGCCAACAAATAAACAAATCCCTAAAATAATAAAAGTACAGTGGTACCTTGGTTCTCAAACGCCTTGGTACTCAAACAACTTGGAACCCAAACACTGCAAACCCGGAAGTAAGTGTTCCGGTTTGCAAACTTTTTTCGGAAGCTGAACATGCTCCATTTTGAGTGTTATGCTTCTGATTTGAGTGCCACACTTCCGATTTGAGTGTTATGCTGAGATCTGTCTGTTTTTGCTATTTATTTTGTGTTTTTGTTTTTGCGGCTCTTTTTTTTGTTTTGTTTTTGTGACTGTGTGGAAGAACCCAGTTCAGCTACTGATTGATTGTGTGACTGCAGTACATGGTTTATTGCTTTCATTTTTGGATCAATGGTCTCGTTAGATAGTAAAATTCACGTTAAATTGCTGTTTTAGGGGTTGTTTTTAAAAGTCTGGAACAGATCAATCCATTTTGCATTACTTTCTATGGGAAAGCGTGCCTTGGTTTTGGAACGGACTTCCGGAACAGATTAAGTTTGAGAACCAAGGTACCACTCTATGCCTCATCAGCCAGTTTCCCCACCTGCTTTAAGGGCATAGCTGTCAACCCTCCTTTTTTTTGCTGGAAAATCCCTTATTCCAATGCCATTTCCCGCTGCTATCCCGGATTGTTGATATCCCTTAAATTTCCCAGATTTCAAAGGAAGCAGCTCCTCTCCCTCCCTGCCGGCCAGGGAGACTCCTCAGCTGCGTTGCTCGGCTGCCAATAAGGAGTCTGAGACCGACTGGGGGCGGAGCTTGCATGCCTTGTGCAGCCAGACTCACACGCCCAACCAGACAGACAGCCTGCCTGCCGTCTATGCGCTTGCTCTTTCGCTCACCCGTTCGCGCGCAGCCTCTGGAGCGCAGGGTGGCAAAGCTACTTGGTGCCATTATTTTCCCTTATTTTCAAATCCGAAAGTTGACAGCTATGTTTAAGGGCTGCTGTGACATTCCTTAACCTGCTCACTCCCACCCCAAAATCTGCAAATACAGCAAAACTCTGTTGCTTGTGCACAGGACAAATGCTGGCTGGCGTTTCCGTTCTGCTCAACACCAAGCAAAACAGCAGCTGTGTGGTGGTTCTGGCATTGTAAGTGGCCAGCATGGTTGCAGTGGTTACGAGAGTTGGACTAGGACCTGCAAGAGCTGGGTTCGAATCCCCACTCAGCCACGAAGCTCACTGCATGGCCTTGAACCGGCCACTCTGTGTGCTTAATCCATTTCACAGAGTTGCTGTGAGGATAAAAGAGAGAGGAGTACGTATTGCACCCTGAGCTCTTTGGAGGAAACGTGAGATGAAAACAGAATATGAACAAAAGCAAGCAAGAAGCCTCAAGTCCATCAGTCCCCTTATTGCAGACCTGCCTCATTCCATTCCTGGTTTGAGGCAAAGTATATAATTTGAGGCTCATCCTCCAGACCTCTAAACTTCAATCCAAACTTGAAACTGAACAGCCCCTTTGAGCCAAGAAGAAGAAGAAGAAGAGTTTGGATTTGATATCCTGCTTTATCACTACCCAAAGGAGTCTCAAAGCGGCTCACATTCTCCTTTCCCTTCCTCCCCAACAACAAACACTCTGTGAGGTGAGTGGGGCTAAGAGACTTCAGAGAAGTGTGACTAGCTCAAGGTCACCCAGCAGTTGCATGTGGAGGAGCGGAGACGCGAACCCGGTTCACCAGATTACGAGTCCACTGCTCTTAACCACTACACCACACTGGCTCTCAGCAGGTTCAGATCTTACCATGGGTTATTGAGTAAGCCACCATATCCAAGGCTCAACTCCCTTCCTCCTCGCCCCATCTGGGATGCGGAGGTTAACAATACTGACCAAGGTACCGTATTTTTCGCTCCATAACGTACACTTTTTTCCTCCTAAAAAGGAAGGGGGAAAGTCTGTGCGCGTTATGGAGCGAAGGCCAGAGCAGGGATCGGAGCCGGGGCTGAGAGAGATGCTGCGCTGCGCTGTGCCTCTCTCAGCCCCGGCTCCAATCTCTTGCGAGTGTCAGAGGCGGGCGGCCACTGCTTCTGCAGCTGCCCGCCTCTGACACTCGCCAGAGCAGGGATCGGAGCCGGGGCTGAGAGAGGTGCTGTGCCTCTCTCAGCCCCGGCTCCAATCTCTTGCGAGCGTCAGAGCGTCTCCCTCTTTCTTCCACTCTCTCTCACCCCTTCCTTCCTTCCTTCCTTCCTTCCTTCCTTCCTTCCTTCCTTCCTTCCTTCCTTCCTTCCTTCCTTCCTTCCTTCCTTCTTTCCTTCTCTCTCACCCCTTCCCTCCTTCCTTCCTTCTTTCTCACCCCTTCCTTCCTTCCTTCCTTCCTTCCTTCCTTCCTTCCTTCCTTCCTCCCTCCCTTCTTTCTTTCTCTCTCACCCCTTCCCTCCTTCTTTCCTTCTCTCACCCCTTCCTTCCTTCCTCCCCTCCTTCTTTTCTTCTCTCTCACCCCTTCCTTCACCCCTTCCTTCCTCCCTTCCTTCTTTCCTTCTCTCTCACCCCTCCCTCCCTCCCTTCCTTCTTTCCTTCTCTCTCACCCATTCCTTCCTTCCTCCCTTCTTTCCTTCTCTCTCACCCCTTCCTTCCCTCCTTCTTTCTCTCTCTCTCACCCCTTCCCTCCTTCCTTCCTTCCTTCCTTCCTTCCTTCCTTCCTTCCTTCCTTCCTTCTCTCTCACCCCTTCCTTCCTTCCTCCCTTCTTTCCTTCTCTCTCACCCCTTCCTTCCTTCCTTCCTTCCTTCCTTCCTTCCTTCCTTCCTTCCTTCCCTCTCTCTTCCCTTCCTCTCTCCCTCCTTCTTTCCCTCTCTCTTCCTCTCTCTCTCTTCCTTCCTTCTCTCTCTCTTCCCTCCCTCCCTCCCTCCCTCCCAGCCTTTTAGAGGAGGAAAACCAGAAAAAAAATTATTTTTCTTGTTTTCCTCCTCTAAAAACGAGGTGCACCCTATGGTCCGGTGCACGTTATGGAGCGAAAAACACGGTACCTTGCGGGGCTGTTGCAGACATAATGCAACAAAAGCATAACGCAAATGCAGGAATTGGTAAATGCACTGACTTACCTGGCTGTGCTCTAGAAAGGCAAAGAGCCACTGCAGCTTCGCCATCAAGGGCTGGGAACTGTTTTCAGCTAAGCTCAACACTGAACGCCTGAAGCTTGAAAAGGAAGTTTTGAAAGACGTTTAGGCACAGTGAATATACTGAGGTGGTACAGAAAACAGAAACAAAAGAGCATCCTCATGAGAAGCCTGAGCTCCCCGATCGACAGTGGCAGCCCCACAAACAAACAACAACACAAAGCTATACAATCATGAGAAGCCAGGGTTTCTCCAGACAGGTGCTTTTGTGCGTGTGTATTCTGCAACACATCACCGGACACATTCACACCACAGATGTGAAGTGCTATGCGACCAGTTTAAGCAGTCACGGCTTCCCCCAAGGAATCCTGGGAGCTGAGTTCATTAAAGGGTGCTTGTACTTATTAAAGGTAAAGGGATCCCTGACCGTTAGGTCCAGTTGCGGACGACTCTGGGGTTGCAGCGCTCATCTCGCATTATTGGCCGAGGGAGCTGGCGTACAGCTTCCGGGTCATGTGGCCAGCATGACAAAGCCGCTTCTGGCGAACCAGAGCAGTGCACGGAAATTCCGTTTACCTTCCCGCCAGAAAGGTACCTATTTATCTACTTGCACTGCGTGTTTTCGAACTGCTAGGTTGGTATGAGCTGGGACCGAGCAACGGGAGCTCACCCCGTCACGGGGATTCGAAGCGCCAACCTTCTGATCGGCAAGCCCAAGAGGCTCAGTGGTTTAACCCACAGCGCCACCCGCGTCCTTCTTGTACTTATTAGAAGACACCTATTCACCACACACAGCTACAGTAGTTTAACAACCAACCCCTCTTCTCAGGGAACTCTTAACCCAGATTGGGCTGAGTAGACCTTCACCCCCAGAGGTGAACTCCATTGTCTTTCGAGACAGATGGATGCCAGCAACTACCGTATTATTTTAATCAATTCCTTTCCCTTATTATACTTCCTTCAAAGTCCCTCTTCCCCACCCGAAATTCCCACAAGTGTATTAAATTTCTTCACCAATGCAATCACAGGTGATTACGACTTCTATTTGCTTCTGTTCCCTGCAGGCTGAACTGCTTCTCTCACTTTGAAGGCTTCAGCAGCAAACATTCAACTATTTGTTTATTTGTTTATTGCATCTATACCCTACATTTCCCCCTCCACCCAGCTCAAGGGGGCACCCACAGTTCTCTCCCCCTGCTCATTTCATACCCACAGCACCCCTGGGCGGTAGGTTAGGCTGAGAGGCAGTGACTGGCCCAAGTGAACATCGCTTATGACCGAGCAGGGATTTGAACCCAGGTCTCCCAGATCCTAATCAGGTACTCGACCACTGCACTAATAATAATAATTTATTATTTATACCCCGCCCATCTGGCTGGGTTTCCCCAGCCACTCTGGGCGGCTTCCAACAGAACATTAAAATACAATAATCTATTAAACATTAAAAGCCTCCCTAAACAGGGCTGCCTTCAGATGTCTTCTAAAGGTCTGATAGTTGTTGTTCTCTTTGACATCTGGTGGGAGGGCGTTCCACAGGGCGGAGCCACTACCAAGAAGGCCCTCAGCCTGGTTGCCTGTAACTTGGCTTCTCGTAGTGAGGGAACCGCCAGAAGGCCCTCGGCACTGGACCTCAGTGTCCGGGCAGAATGATGGGGGTGGAGATGCTCCTTCAGGTATACTGGACCGAAGCCATTTAGGGCTTTCAAGGTCAGCACCAACACTTTGAATTGTGCTCGGGAACGTACTGGGAGCCAATGTAGGTCTTTCAAGACCGGTGTTATGTGGTCTCGGCGGCCGCTCCCAGTCACCAGTCTAGCTGCCGCATTCTGGATTAGTTGTAGTTTCCGGGTCACCTTCAAAGGTAGCCCCACGTAGAGCGCATTGCAGTAGTCCAAGCGGGAGATAACCAGAGCATGCACCACTCTGGCGAGATAGTCAGCGGGCAGGTAGGGTCTCAGCCTGCGTACCAGATGGAGCTGGTAGACTGCTGCCCTGGATAGAGAATTAACCTACGCCTCCATGGACAGCTGTGAGTCCAGAATGACTACACTGGCTCACGGTGATTTGTTGCTGAAGGCTTTAAATGGGAGAAGCAACGCAGCCGGAAGGGAACAGAAAATGGGCTGCTAACATGTGGCAATTTTAACAGCACCAAATCAGAACTTCCAAACCTATCATTAAATACGAAACCAGGTAAGGCTGGAGGGGAAAGCACAAGGTGTAGGAAGGACACCACTCAGAGGCCATGAAGAGTGCTTGGATGATGCTGTTCATATAGCAGGTGTTCCCCAGGTTGATTAACCCTATTTTCCCCGTTTCAGATTTGGAAGCCAGTCGAGGATAAAAGCTGGCCAGTTCGTTCTTCTGGGAAGTCCAGGCATTCTGCCCGAGCAGGTATTTGATTCGGTCTTCATTTGGAATCGGGAGAGTCTCACGAGGAATAAAGCAAGGGGGGAAAGTCAGGGTTAAGTCCGCAGTGTTCACAGCTCCTTAAGTTTAAGAGTAAAAAAGCAGGATTGTCTCATGCTATCATTCTGACCCCCATCGCCAATTCTAAGAAGCATCTCATTTCAGCTGCATGAAGCTAAAAGCTTATTGATCCTCCCCCAAAGGTTTATTCCATGCACACACACAAAACAAACCCAAAAGAGGAATTACTTTTATCGCCTCCACGACAGGTTCGTAGAGATCTGGGAATCCTGAGAATCGGAAGAACATGCAGTGGATTAGCTCAGCCAGCTGTTCCAGGCAGCTCGCCGCAGAGTTGGAGTTTTCCTTGTGGAGGGCAGCAACCACCCTTGGGATGTGTGGGAGAAGCTTTAAGAGAGAGGAAAAGGAGAGGTAAAGTCAGCCTAAACTAGCAAAAACCAACCGCAGGGCTGAGCTGCACGCGTAAACCAGATAAAGGTAAAGGTAAAGGGACCCCTGACAATTAGGTCCAGTCGTGGACGACTCTGGGGTTGCGGCGCTCATCTCGCTTTATTGACCGAGGGAGCCGGCGTACAGCTTCCGGGTCATGTGGCCAGCATGACAAAGCCGCTTCTGGCGAACCAGAGCAGTGCACGGAAACGCCGTTTACCTTCCCGCCAGAGCGGTTCCTATTTATCTACTTGCACTTTGACGTGCTTTCGAACTGCTAGGTGGGCAGGAGCTGGGACCGAGCAACAGGAGCTCACCCTGTCGCAGGGATTCGAACCACCGACCTTTTGATCGGCAAGCCCTAGGCTCTGTGGTTTAACCCACAGCGCCACCTGGGTCCCTGTAAACCAGATACTTAAGGGTTTTAATGTCACTGGGTTTTGCTGTCACTCATCAACTGGCCTATCATCAAGGACTCAGTAGAAGAAGACCCCACCTCTTCATTCCAAAAGAAACACCTGGGGGTGTTTACTGCTGCGCATTAAACTTTGCATGTGCGCAAGCCAAAGATTGCCTCCCACTCAATCCAGAACCTACAAATGCATATCTTTTTTATCAGAACTTTGGCTCTCTCTAGCATCAGACCTCCGCTTCTGTGTCAGGGATTGGGAACCTGTGACTCTCCAGATCTTGTTACAGGTAGGTAGCCGTGTTGGTCTGCCATAGTCGAAACAAAATAAAAATTCCTTCCAGTAGCACCTTAGAGACCAACTAAGTTTGTTCTTGGTATGAGCTTTCGTGTGCATGCACACGAAAGCTCATACCAAGAACAAACTTAGTTGGTCTCTAAGGTGCTACTGGAAGGAATTTTTATTTTGTTTCGTCTCCGGATCTTGTGGGTCTCCAGCTCCCAGCAGCCCCAGCAAGCTTGGCCAACGATCCTGGACGATGCAAAAGTTGCAGTCCAACATCTGGAGTTCAGGGACATTCCTGTTCTACCTGGTTCTTAACTGAACACCTTTATGTTTAAACATGAGCGATGACATGCTTCGCCTTACCAGGTGAAATGCTTCATGGGAGTGCTGGAAGCTCAACAGCATATAACGCAGGATAGAGAGTTCTCCCTCTCGCAGAATAGGGTACAGCAGCTTGGAAAACACCTGTTGGAAGAGAGGAGGGGCTCATTATTAACATGGTAGGTGAGCAGGACCCCACAACCCAATGGCTATTGAGTAAAGTAAAGTAAAGGACCCCTGACAGTTAAGTCCAGTCGCAGATGACTCTGGGGTTGCGGCGCTCATCTCGCTTTACAGGCAGAGGGAGCCAGTGTTTGTCCGCTGACAGTTTTTCCGGGTCATGTGGCCAGCATGACTAAGCTGCTTCTGGCGCAACGGAACACCAAAACCAGAGCAGCGCACGGAAACGCCGTTTACCTTCCCGCCGGAGCAGTACCTATTTATCTACTTGCACTTTGACGTGCTTTCGAACTGCTAGGTGGGCAGGAGCCGGGACCGAGCAACGGGAGCTCACCCCGTTGTGGGGATTCAAACCGCCGACCTTCTGATCGGTTAGCCCAAGAGGCTCAGTGGTTTAGACCACAGCGCCACCCGCATCCCCTGAGTTACACTAGTGGCCAAAATTGTGGAAACATTTTGGGAAAAGTGTATTTCTGAGGTTTGATGGCTCAGAACACCACTTTATTTGGAGTAATACCATGAAATTATATATCAATGGAAATAATGAAGAATGTAATGCCACAAAGTTTGTTCAATTATCTGTATTATATCAAAAGTTATAGCCAAATAACGTAGGTTGATATGCAGTAGCTTTCCTTCATTTGAATGTAGCCAATGAGCATGATTGTTTAGAGAGTCAATTAAGTGTTATGAGCCATCAAACCTCAGAAATACACATTTTTCAAAAGGTTTCCACAATTTTGGCTATTAGTGTATATTGCTGTTGTTGACATCCTTCTGTTTCGAGAGACAATGGAGTGCGCCTCGGAGGGTGAAGTCAAACCGCTGCGAAGAATTTTGGACTTTGGTTTAAATCAGCAAGGAACATCTCTGTCAGCCCCAGTCAGCATGTGCTGTGGGTATTTTGTGGGGACCCACAACTGCTTATTATTTCCAAATGTTCCCCCACTGACATAAGCCATTTAAGCCTTTATAAATTAAAAACAGCCCCTCGAATTATTTCTGGAAGATAATGGCATGGCAGCGCTGATGTCAGAGGGCTAAACATTGACTCAAACACACACACACACACGTGCCAGAAATTGAGTTATGTTTCCATAATTCCCAAATGGGCTCCCCGGGGGCAGAGAAAACTTCCCTGCCAGTGCTAAATGCACGTTAGTCCCTTGTATGCAGGCTTACACGAAGAAGCAAACTGACCCTCTCAATTTTGGACAGCGTGATTTCAATCAAGATGCTGAACTTCTTCACCGCAGCCAAACCCTTCAGCAAGGCTATGATCCATTTGTCTATGTTCTTCCCCAGAGGCCAAGACACCCATTCAATCATCCTGCAAAGAGAGAAAGGGAAGCAGGTGCCGCAAGATAGGATACGCAGAATATAACTTTGCAAGGTGCAAGCCAGCTCCTGATGAACCTGATTTCTAAATGCCAAGTTCAGGCAATTGCAATCCTATTCGTTCCTACTCAGAATTTAAGACCCGTTGCTCTCAACGTGGCTTCCTCTAAGGCAGAGTTTCCCAAACTTGGGTTTCCAGCTGTTTTTGGACTACAACTCCCATCATCTGCAGCTAGCAGGACCAGGGGTCAGGGGTGATGGGATTTGTAGTCCAAAAACAGCCAGAGACCCAAGTTTGGGAAACCCTGCTCTAGGGTAATTGCATAAAGCAGTGGTTCCCAGTTAGGGGTCTGGAGATTCCTGGGGGGAGGGGTGTCCGCAGAGCACACCCTGGGGGTCCGCAGCACCATCCCCTACCAGGGACTCGCTTTTCTTGTTAATTGCACAGTGAAAGCCACAATAATAACTTTTAACTGATTAACGTTTTAACTGAACATCTAACTGCTTTCAAGGACTAACACGTTTAGAGGACTCTCCCACTGCGTGTAGGCAGGGTTTCCAGTGAATCTTGCCTTATACGTTTTGGATTCATGTCTCATCTTGGAAGTCCAACAGGGGAAACAGCTAAGCAAATTGCCACTAGGATTAGCACAACAGTTCACCCTCTGATGATTTAGTTTAGTGCTAGGGCTGGGCGATACTTTGCTTTCAACATCGTGATGCATCAGCAGAGAGGTGGGGTGGTGGGGATAGTTCAGTCAGTAGAGCACGAGACTCTTAATCTCAGGGTCGTGGGTTCGAGTCTCATGTTAGGCAAAACGAGTGCTTTTTTTAAAAAAAAAGAAAATGTTTAGGGGTACTCTCATTTTGACTCAAGAAAACCACCATTTTATAGTTCTGGCTGAGGCTGATAAGAGCTATAGTTAAAGACACACATACAACACCACATACGGGCTACTCCTGCCCTAGAAGAAGAACAGCTCTCTCCAACCTGGCAGGATGTTACTGAACTACAACTCCCAACATCTCTGACTACTGGTCAAAAGGGCTGGGGGCGATCCCTCTGCGCCTGCCAGCTACTGCCTCCTGCATCTGTCCGACTGCTAGGAAACAACCATTTTCCAGGAACGGGTCGCTTGCTGCGTTGATGTCATTTGGACGAATGCCCAGAGTCTGCGCAGTCTACGCAGGAGGAGGCAAGTGCCTGGAAAGGAGCCCCAGATGCAAGGGCTATCTGGCAGGCACTATCTGGCCTGCCGGCTGGCTCTCAGAAGCTCCTCCAAACCACCCGCCCATCCCTTGCGTGAGCCTAATTGCATTTCATGGGCTCTGCTTAATGTCTCTCCCAATTCTGCCCCAGCGCTGGGGCTGTTTTAAAAAGGGAAAGGGAGGCCATCGATCTTCCAAGGGCTAATTATAGAAGCCAGATGCCTTTTAGTAGTAGCATCGCTAGCAAGCATCTGCCATTAGCTGCCCAGGGAAAGAAGAAGGAGAAAGAACAATAATTGAACCAAGTTGAGAGGTCTGCGTGCGCATGTTCTCTGCAGCACTTTTAGCTTCGCAGGACACAGCAAAACAAAGAATCAAGTGTTCCCAGAAAAGCACTGGGAGGAAGAGGAGAAAACCAAGAGCATAGAATCATAGAATCCTAGAGTTGGAAGATACCACAAGGGCCATCCAGTCCAACCCACTGCCAAGAAGGAAACACCATCAAAGCATTCCTGACAGGTGGCTGTCAAGCCTCTGCTTAAAGACCTCCAAAGAAGGAGACTCCACCACACTCCTTGGCAGCAAATTCCACTGTCGAACAGCTCTTACTGTCAGGAAGTTCTTCCTAATGTTTAGGTGGAATCTTCTTTCTTGTAGTTTGAATCCATTGCTCCGTGTCCGCTTCTCTGGAGCAGCAGAAAACAACTTTTCTCCCTCCTCTATATGACATCCTTTTATATATTTGAACATGGCTATCATATCACCCCTTCACCTTCTCTTCTCCAGGCTAAACATACCCAGCTCCCTAAGCCGTTCCTCATAAGGCATCGTTTCCAGGCCTTTGACCATTTTGGTTGCCCTCCTCTGGACACGTTCCAGCTTGTCAGTATCCTTCTTGAACTGTGGTGCCCAGAACTGGACACAGTATTCCAGGTGAGGTCTGACCAGAGCGGAATACAGTGGTACTATTACTTCCCTTGATCTAGATGCTATACTCCTATTGATGCAGCCCAGAATTGCATTGGCTTTTTTAGCTGCTGCATCACACTGTTGACTCATGTCAAGTTTGTGGTCTACCAAGACTCCTAGATCCTTTTCACATGTACTGCTCTCAAGCCAGGTGTCACCCATCCTGTATTTGTGCCTTTCATATTTTTTTTTGCCCAAGTGCAGTACTTTACATTTCTCCCTATTAAAATTCATCTTGTTTGCTTTGGCCCAATGGGTGCATCTATTTCCCAAATATGTGCCGTTTTTGCATGTGTTCAGCCACAAACCCATCCCACCCTGTTCTCATAATCTATTGTTTTTAAAGAAATCTGCAGGAGAATATGCATAGAAATACATATTTATAAACGCTTTAGTTACTTCTGCCTGTTGGGACTGGTGGGGTGGAAGGCAGGCTGGCCTAAGCACAAACACACACACAGAATTCTACAAGGGGTAACCCCGAAGCTAAAGCAGTTGGGAGCCAATAATAATAATAATAATAATAATAATAATAATAATATTTATACCCCACCCTTCCCGGTCAAAACTGGGCTCAGGGCGGCTAACAACAAACATAAAAACATTGATTAAAAACAATTTTTAAAACAGCTTAAAAACAGCATAAATACAACATAAATGTGGCATTACCAGGGCTAACTGGCCAGATTAGTCCTGCTAGGGCCAGCAAGGAGACCAGGGAAGAAAATTAATGTGGGGTCTCAGTAAGGGTTTCTTCATAGAAAAAGGGGAAGGGGAAGAAGGGTCAGGCTAAGTTGAAGGCCAGGCGGAATAGCTCTGTCTTACAGGCCCTGCGGAAGGAGATCAAGTCCTGCAGGGCCCTAGTCTCATGGGACAGAGCTTTCCACCAGGTCGGAGCCATCACTGAAAAGGCCCTGGTCCTGGTAGCCCTTGGACGAGGGAGTAAGAAAGTAAGAAAGCAGGGGCAGTAGTCTGAGGTTGGTGCGTGACAGGAGCGAGCCAGCAGTAAATCACACTGAGCAAGCTGGAGCTAACTCTTCATTAGCAAAACAGGATCTGCAGAGGGGTGTCAGGCCTCCTGAGCACAGAAACTCAGGTCATGCCACCGCCCCCACAGCCAGCTATGTCTTCTCCTCTCCTGGGTGTTTTCCAAGTAATCAGAGACTGTGCCTCTGTTTCTGCCTTTTGTCTTCCCACTTCATGCCTCTCCTGGTTCTAGGAGACCAGTTAGAAGGGGAGCTTGTCGCAGCAGTAGGAAGAGACACCATCCTTGACCACTTGTGTTGTCCCAGCACCACTCCCCGGGCTCTGAGCCTTCTTCCCTTGGGGGTTCCCCAGCTGGTTCCTCCCACCATTCCTCTGCGTCCAACCAGCCCATGACATCGGGCACTGCCCCCATTCCCTTGTGTATTCTGACACAGGGATAAATATGAACCGGAAGCTGTTTAGGTAGTACTTCTTGCCACAGCACCTAGTTAGACTGCGGCACTCTCTCCCATAGGAGGCGGTGATGCCACCAACTTGGATGGTTTTCAGAGGACTGGCCAAATTCCTGAAGGATAAGGCTATTAGCCATGATCTAAACGGCCTCAGTCCTGTATACCTGAAGGAGCGTCTCCACCCCCATCGTTCAGCCTGGACACTGAGATCCAGCACCGAGGGCCTTCTGGCGGTTCCCTCACTGCGAGAAGCAAAGCTACAGGGAACCAGGCAGAGGGCCTTCTCGGTAGTGGCGCCCACCCTGTGGAATGCCCTCCCATCAGAAGTCAAAGAGATAAACAACTATCTGACATTCAGAAAATACCTCAAGTTTTTAACCTGTGATATTTTAATGTATTTTAATATTTGTTAGAGGCTGCCCAGAGTGGCTGGGGGGGACCCAGCCAGATGGGCAGGGTACAAATAATAAATTATTATTACAGTATTATTATTATTAATTATTATTATTATTATGGCTTTGCTTTGTCTCCACCATCAGAGGCAGCAATACTTCTGAATACTAGTTTCTGGAAGCTAACAGAGGGGAGAGTGCTCTTGTGAATGGTTCCTGCTCGAGGTTTTCCCAGAGGCATCTGGGTGGCTGTTGTGAGAAGAGGATGCTGGAATAGATGGACCACTGGCCTGATCCTGCAGGCCCTTCTTCTGCTCCTTTGCACACACCACAAAAAAAGTATTATAAGTAGCATTTGTGAGAGCAACCCCCCCCTGCAAGTGCTCTCTGGGGAACACTTCTCTCCCTCGGCATTCCTTACCTGCCAATTGCCATCATCATCTGTACATCCGTGATGCTGTCGTCGTTGGTGAGGTTTCTAAGGATACCATCCATGAGTTCTAGGGGAACGTACTGGACCACGCTGGCTAAGGCAATCGATGGTGGGTCCTGCTCATCTACAAGACCGTCGAAGGCAGAGGCAGTCCAAAAACAAGTGGCATCAAGAATTAAGATGGTCTACTTCACAGCTGCTTAGCAACATATTTCTTTCACTGCGTGTTTCTACCTATCCAGGGACTTCCAGGCAGCTAATAAAACACACACACACACACACACACACACACACACACACACACACACACACACACACCAGAAAAGGGAAACAGAGGCCAGGGCAAACCTAAATCAGCATATCTGAAATGTGTATGGCTCCGCCAGTTATATTGTTGCTGCTGGCATCCGTCTGTCTTGAGCAGGGGTCCCCAGACTCACCGCGTGGCGGGCCGGTTCCTCCGGCGACGATCGCGCGGTGGGCCAGATGGTGGGGGAGTGTGCACCCATACGCGCACGCCCTCGCTTTTTCCAGCACGGCGCAGCACCGGAAATAGCGTTTGCGCATGTGCACGGCCCTCCGCAGACCCGGAAATGACATTTTGCGCATGCGCAAACGCTATTTCCGGTGCCGCATCGACCCAGAGATGGGCAGCCGCACCGCGCCAGTAAGAGCAGGCGGAGGCAGCGGGCGGCGGGGGTTGCCGGGGGCCGGATAAACGAGACCTTGGGCCACATCCGGCCCCCGGGCCGTAGTCTGGCGACCCCTGGTATTGAGAGACAATGGAGTGTGCCTCCAGGGTGTGAAGTCAAACTGTGGCACCGAAGTGACCTCCCTGGGACGCGAGGCTGGGCAGTGTGTGTGGAGGTCCTGGGCTGCCCAGGCGACAAGATCCCCCTTTCAGCCTTGCTGATGTGGTCCAAAGGAAACCAGAGCAATGTGCTTGGCACCAGCTTGGCTGCAGGAGTTGCCGGAAGGAGGTGTACAAGGCACCATTCAACCGTCTTAGGGACTCCACTTTGGATTTGTGTAGGGTTTATTCCAGGCATAGGCAAACTCGGCCCTCCAGATGTTTTGGGACTACAACTCCCATCATCCCTAGCTAACGGGACCAGTGGTCAGGGATGATGGGAGTTGTAGTCCCAAAACATCTGGAGGGCCGAGTTTGCCTATGCCTGGTTTATTCCCTAGCCAAATATATCCCACAAGGCAGCCGGCGTTTAGGATCGGTGTTTTCCTTCTCCTAGGTGGGCTCCCTTCCCAGGTGGACAAGTCCCATCTGCCCCTCACTTCCCTCTGCAGTACCTGCAGAAACGACCTCTTTACCGTTGGACCCACTGTTGGTCTTGTCCACACAATCCGCTGGAGCCTGTCTTCTCATGAAGTCCCTAACTCCCTGAGGGTTTGAGACCCATCGGCTACCCTCACCTGGTTTAGCCGGCAAGCTGAAGCTGTTTCCCAGGTGTGGTAGCTGTCACCCGCTGGCAGCTTCTACAAACCACAGGTCCTGTATACCTGAAGGAGCGTCTCCACCCCCATTGTTCAGCCCGGACACTGAGATCCAGCACCAAGGGCCTTCTGGCGGTTCCTTCATTGCAAGAGGTGAGGTTACAGGGAACCAGGCAGAGGGCCTTCTCGGTAGTGTAGAGGGCCCCCGTGTAGGACCTTAAGGTCCTCAAATAATAACATTTTGGAGGTCCCGAGCCACAAGAATGCTAGGTTGGCCTCAACTAGGGCCAGGGCCTTCTCAGTACTGGCCCCGACTTGGTGGAACGGTCTGTCACAAGAGACCAGGGCCCTGCGGGATTTGGCATCTTTCCGCAGGGCCTGCAAGACAGAGCCTGTTCCGCCTGGCCTTTGGGATGGTTTTAGTTTAACCCTGATGTCTCATTCCTTTATGGTTTGATTGGTGGGCTACTTAAAAATGAGGCTGCATTTTAAACTTTAAATCGTATTTTAACCTGCATTTTAATTGATTGTTTTGTATGTTTTGTTGTGATTTTATGGGTGTTAGCCGCTCTGAGCCCGGTCTTGGCTGGGAAGGGCAGGGTATAAATAAAAAATTATTATTTATTATTATTATTAGTGGCATTCACCCTGTGGAACACTCTTCCATCACATGTCAAGGAAATAAGCAGCTATCCTATTTTTAAGAGACAGCTGAAGGCAGCCCTGTTTAGGGAAGTTTTTAATATCCAATGCTGTATTGTTTTAACATTCGATTGGGAGCTGCCCAGAGTTGCTGGGGAAACTCAGCCAGATGGGCGGGGTACAAATAATAAATTATTATTATTATTATTAGTATTAGTATTATTATTACAGGTGAGAGGTGAGTGCAGGGTGGGGACCGAAGGTGGACAAACTACCCAAGAAGGAGCACGTCATGTCCTCCAACAGAGGTACTATCGCTCCCCAAACACCCCCCATCATCATCTATAATCTATTAATAATAATAATAATAATAATAAAATCAAAACTCTCCGAAAAAATCAACACACACATCACCACTGTCAGGGATCTGCCTCCCCCTGCCAG
Organism: Darevskia nairensis; assembly: GCA_034642065.1. Classification (NCBI taxonomy): domain Eukaryota; kingdom Metazoa; phylum Chordata; class Lepidosauria; order Squamata; family Lacertidae; genus Darevskia; species Darevskia nairensis. The sequence goes on along the minus strand of JAWWNI010001130.1, from coordinate 17,923 downwards.
TCCAGCTCTGAGTGTTTATAGGGAGCAGCCACCTGTTTTAACTACTGATTCATCTTCGAGTGAAACCAGCAGTTCCTCAGGGGAGAAGCAGTTAGTGGCTGGGAGCCAAGGGGTGCCAGGGGTCCAGGGATTTAGTGAGAGGCCTGGCACCACCCAGCAGGCTCGATCGGAGGGAGAGGCGTCAGGTCCGGCGCAGAGATTACGTAGGAGGAAGAGGTGTCAATTCAGGCTGCCAAGACTGTGGTGTTGGCACCAAAACCGGAGGAAGGCACTTCCGGATTCTGCTAGTGAGTGAACAGACATGATAAGACTGAGCTCTTCACTGTAAATAATTTGGCACTGATTTAAAAGAACTGAAAGGCAAATGGCTTGGCTTTTCTGTTGAACAACCGATAAGGGAACCTGACAACCACAAACCAGGATTATCACTAGCACTGATGCTACGAAACATGTTCCGCCCGTGCAGCCCCCTCACCTGTTGAAGAGATGATAGTGAAGAGCTCTTTCAGGGACGGGAGAATGGAAGACACCTGAGTCTTCCAGATCTTCTGCAGCAAGGCGCTGACTTTGATCACCTGGTCTAGGAAGTCGACAATGGCCTCCTCCCTTCCCGACGCAGGGCGGAACTGCCCGATGCACCTTACAAGCTGCTGGCAAAAGAGGGCTTGGCGCTTGCCCATGGGGATACATTGCGGGTACTGGGTTAAGAGCTTGCTGATTCTGACGCACTGCTTCAGGCCCGGCCTCTCGCAGACTTTCCGGAGAACCTCCGTCCTGAGCAGGCTGAAGATGTCGTTGGCCGAGGGGCCGTCCGAGACAAAGGGCAGCCCCAGGTGGATGTAATCCAGCACGTAAACACTTCTCTTCCCGAGAGGCCCATAACCCTCTTGCAAGAGGTTCAGGAGGAAACGGGCGTTGAAGAACTCTTCAAAGGCTTCCCGGTGGTAATGGCCGTAGGCTTCCAGGACCTCTTTGCCGACGGATCTCTTGAACTTGGTGTCGCCCACCAGGAATAGCTTGGTCGAGAGCTCAAGCATCAGCCAGCACTGCTCGCTGTCCATCGACTGCTTCGAAGCCTCTATAACTCGCCGGACCAGCCCTTGTTTCATGTGGTCAGGGTAGGAGGACATCAGAATGGCTTCCAGAATCTTATCCATGGTGGCGTGCTGAAAGAGAACCGTACAACGACAAGTTTAGTTTGCGAGTTTATTTCTCCCTAGGGCGTAGGGTGGATTTTATTTAAATCAAATTGATTTAAATCACGATTTAAATCACTAGTCAGTAAGGCTTGATTTAAATCACTAGTCAGCAAGACTTGATTTGAATCAATTTTTTTTTTTACAGAAAGACTTCTTCTTGCATATTTACAACCAGATGAAGGTTTCATTTTTGGAATAATAAATTTTCAGAGTAGTTTTTACAGTTATATCAAAAATTACTGATTTGGTTATACTACTAGAAATACCGGTACATAGACAGATAACTATGAAACTATTGTGAGGTTTAATAAGTTAACTGTTTATATTGGGACAACCTTTCTGCTGTACTTTATTGGAAGGAGAAAAACAATCATTTCCTTAATAACCATTTAAACAATTTATTTAACTAAAACAATAACATGATAGCATATGTATCCATGTTTGTTAACTGATGTGGTTAAACATTTAAAAAAAAAAAACTTAGACTGAGTTTCAGCACACTTGACAAACTTAAAACAAATCCTTATTTCCTGATGAATAGCCTTTGGACTACAATGTAACTTAAATAGAAGACTATATTTAGAAAGATTTTTCCTTCAAAAGCATTTTATTTTAAAAATCCAATTTAAATAAAAAAAAATCAGATTTAAATCAAAAAAATCTGATTTTTTTAAAAAAAATCATTGATTTTTATCCACCCTGCTAGGGCGGAAATAAAATTAGAACGTTTCAGAATGCCGTAGGCCAGGGGTTGCCAACACAGCACCCGTGGGCACCAGACTGGTGGCCCTCGTGTATTTGTTGTTGTAGGGCAGGAACATCCAACAGGTAGATCGTGATCTACCGGTAGATCACTGGACATCTGTGGTAGATGACTGGCTCCCCCCCCCAAAGAAGCCCAACAAGTTTGGCTCCCCTAAAAAAAGCTCAAAACTTTTGCCCTGCACCCCCCCCAAAAAACGGGGCTTTCCCCTTCCCTAAAAAAAAGCTCAGCAACTTTGACCTGAACCCCAAAGAAACGGGCCTTTCTCCTTCCTCAAAAAATCTCAACAACTCACTCAACAGATCACTGCCAGTCTTTAACTCTGTGAGTAGATCGCAGTCTCTTGGAAGTTGGCCGCCCCTGTTGTAGGGGAATCAGGATTTATTTATTTTAATAGGAGGGTTGAACAGAGGCGTAGCAAGCCCAGGTGGTACCCGGGGCGGAATTTTTTTGGTCACCCCCCCCCCACTTTAATTTTTTAAAAATTAAAAAGTGTCACCCCCCTCTGATGGTGCCACTTTGTGAGGTGTGGGGGTTTTGTGTGTGTGTGTGTCTATTATCTCTTTTCCCCCCAATAAAGTTAAAATAAAAAATAATAAATAATAATAAAAATGAAAAAAAATGAAAAATTAAAAAGTGTCACCCCCCTCTGATGGTGCCACTTTGTGAGGTGTGGGGGTTGTGTGTGTGTGTGTCTATTATCTCTTTTTTTTCAATAAAGTTAAAATAAAAAAAATAATAAAATGATAAAAATTCAAAAAAAAAATAGAAAAAATTAAAAAGTGTCACCCCTCTCTGATGGTGCCACTTTGTGAGGTGGGGGGGGTTGTGTGTGTGTCTATTATCTCTTTTTTTCAATGAAGTTAAAATTAAAAAAATAATAATTAAAAAGTGTCACCCCCCTCTGGGGTGGAACCCGGGGCGGCCCGCCCCCCCGCCCCCCCGTTGCTACGCCCCTGGGGTTGAAATGGCAAGTACTTCCTTCACTGGTAAAGGTTTTCCGAATGGGGTGCGCAAGTGTGCTCTGTGTGTGTGACTGAGAGAGATGTATTTGGGAATTAGAATCATGGAATTGTAGGGTTGGAAGGGACCCCAAGGGTCATCTAGTCCAACCCCCTGCAATGCAGGAATCTCAGCTAAAGCATCCATGACAGATGCATCCATGACAGACAGCCCCCAAAGAGGAAAGCCCACAACCTCCTGAGGGAGACCACTGTTGAACAACTCTTACAGCCAGTAAGTTCTTCCTGATGTTTAGTCAGAATCTCATTTGTTGCAACTTGAAGCCATTGGTTCGAGTCCTGCCGTTCACAGCAGGAGAAAACCAGCTTGCCCCCATCTCCCATGTGACCCTTTAGATATTTGATGATGGGAATCATCTCTCTCTCATCTCACTTTCCTCTTTTCCAGGCTAAACATACCCTTCATTAGAGCCCACCATAAAGAAGGCTGATCGCCGAAGAATTGATGCTTTTGAATTTTGGTGCTGGAGGAGACTCTTGAGAGTCCTATGGACTGCAAGAAGATCAAACCTATCCATTCTTAAAAAATCAGCCCTGAGTGCTCACTAGAAGGACAGATCCTGAAGTTGAGGCTCCAGTACTTTGGCAACCTCACGAGAAGAGAAGACTCCCTAGAAAAGACCCTGATGTTGGGAAATGTTGAGGGCACAAGGAGAAGGGGACGACAGAGGATGAGATGGTTGGACAGTGTTCTCGAAGCTACCAACATGAGTTTGGCCAAACTGCGAGAGGCAGTGAAGGATAGGCGTGCCTGGCGTGCTCTGGTCCATGGGGTCACGAAGAGTCGGACACGACTGAACGACTGAACAACAACATCATGTGGGAGAGTCTGGATGGGTTCACCTGGTGTGATAACACAGCATTCCAGTTGACTCTGGGAAGCCAAGAAAAGTTATCAGCACTCCCCATAATGCCCATGGCCAATGCTCTATCAGTGGCATTTGTGGGAAAAGTAAATAAATAAATAAATAAATAAATAAATAAATAAATAAATAAATAAATAAATAAATAATTTATACCCCGCCCATCTAGCCGGGCCTCCCCAGCCACTATGGGCGGCTCCCAACAGAACACCAAAATACAATAATCTATTAAACATTAAAAGCCTCCCTAAACAGGGCTGCCTTCAGATTTCTTCTAAAAGTCTGGTAGTTGTTTTTCTCTTTGACATCTGGTGGGAGGGCGTTCCACAGGGCGGGTGCCACTACCGAGAAGGCCCTCCGCCTGGTTCCCTGTAGCTTTGCTCCTCACAGCGAGGGAACCACCAGAAGGCCCACGGAGCTGGACCTCAGTGTCCAGGCAGAACGATGGGGGCATTGCAGTAGTCCAAGCGGGAGATAACTAGAGCATGCACCACTCTGGCGAGACAGTCTGCGGGCAGGTAGGGTCTCAGCCTGCGTACCAGATGGAGCTGGTAGACAGCTGCCCTGGATACAGAATTAACCTGCGCCTCCATGGACAGCTGTGAGTCCAAAATGACTCCCAGGCTGCGCACCTGGTCTTTCAGGGGCACAGTTACCCCATTCAGGACCAGGGAGTCCCCCACACTTGCCCGCCTCCTGTCCCCCAAAAACAGTACTTCTGTCTTGTCAGGATTCAGCCTCAATCTGTTAGCCGCCACCCATCCTCCAAATGGCGGCTCCCATATCGATCCCCACAGTGCTGATAAGAGAACTAGGGGAAACAATAGATCCTGCTGGGCCCTGGCACCAGGACCGGGCCAAGACACTTTGCTGCCTGAGGCGAGAACAAGATGGCACATAACGGAAGCTAACCAGACAGTCGAACCTTACTTAAAGCTGAGGGGACAGCACCCTCTTTCGGAGGCCAGCCGGCCACGTGGCACAACACAGTTCTGTCCTTCAAACCCTCTCTGCGTCACTGCCTGTCCCTTGGCACGTGCCGCCTGAGGCGGCTGCCTCACTCTGTCTAACGGCAGGGCCGGCCCAGAGCACCGTGGACCTGCTCCCATTTGCCCTGCCAAAACGCCAGCTGCACAGCTCTGTCTCCCCTCGCTCTCCCCATCAAAACCATGAATCCCCAGATGGGCGCTCATGTTTCAAAGGCAATTACTGGCTCCTCGTTAGGAAAGTCTGGGCTTTCTGCTGATCGCGCACCGTCACTCAGATGAGAGGATAATTCTGCAGCATCATGCAGCAGCATGCGCCGCCCGTCCCTGCCAAAATTTGCCGGTGCTCCAGGGCGAGGAATGAAACCGTTGCACTTCTTTCCAATTAAAGTCTGAGGGCGGGGGGGGGGGCGGAGTGAAAATGGGGAAACTCTTTCATTAATTAGCAACGAAAACAGAAGTGGGGGGGGGGAGGTAATAAATCTGCTGAAAACGCTGGGATTTCACTAGAACTACTAGTCAGAACGAAGCTCTCGCTTGACGGGGAGTTGGAACTGCGTACAAAAGGCCAAAATATTATTTTTGCCACTGTGAACTTTCCTTTCGGGAAGCCGCTAAATGCAAGCAAGCGTTTTAGGGGAAGGGATGCGGCACAGCAGCAGTAAGAGCATCTGCTTTGTATGTCGGAGGTGCCAGGTTCGATTCCCAGCTCCCATCTGAAACCCCGGAAAACCACGTCCAGTCAGGTTCCATTCACATGGCAGTTTATCCCACTTTCCTAATGCTTCCCTAGCTGTTGATCTCCACATTCTAGGTAAAGGGACCCCTGACCGTTAGGTCCGCTTGCGGACTTCTCTGGAGTTGCGCATCTCCACATTCTGTATCCAGGGCAGCTGTCTACCAGCTCCATCTGATGCGCAGGCTGAGACACTACCTGTCCGCAGACTGTCTTGCCAGAGTGGTGCATGCTCTAGTTATCTCCCGCTTGGACTACTGCAATGCACTCTACGTGGGGCTACCTTTGAAGGTGACCCGGAAACTGCAACTAATCCAGAATGCGGCAGCTAGACTAGTGACTGGGAGTGGCTGCTGAGACCATATAACACTGGTCCTGAGAGAACTACATTGGCTCCCAGTACGTTTCCAAGCACAATTCAAAGTGTTGGTGCTGACCTTGAAAGCCCTAAACGGCCTTGGTCCTGTATACCTGAAGGAGCGTCTCCACGCCCATCGTTCAGCCCGGACACTGAGATCCAGTGCCGAGGGCCTTCTGGTGCTTCCCTCGCTGCGAGGAGCAAAGCTACAGGGAACCAGGCAGAGGGCCTTCTTGGTAGTGGCGCCCGCCCTGTGGAACGCCCTTCCAGCAGAGGTCAAAGAGATAAACAACTATCTGACATTCAGAAAATACCTCAAGGCAGCCCTGTTTAGGGAAGTTTTTAACCTGTGATATTTTAATGTATTTTAATATCTGTTGGAGGCCGCCCAGAGTGGCTGGGGGGACCCAGCCAGATGGGCAGGGTACAAATAATAAATTATTATTATTATTATTATTATTATTATTATTATTATTATTCTAGCTAAAGGTTGATCTCCACATTCTAGCTAAAGATAAAGGTACCCCTGACCATTAGGTCCAGTCGCAGACGATTCTGGGGTTGCGCGCTCATCTCGCTCTATAGGCCAAGGGAGCCGGCGTTTGTACACAGACAGATTCCAGGTCATGTGGCCAGCATAACTGAACCGCTTCTGGTGCAACGAGACAGTGTGACAGAAACCAGAGCGCACGGAAACGCCGTTTACCTTCCCGCCGGAGCGGTACCTATTTATCTACTTGCACTTTGACGTGCTTTCAAACTGCTAGGTTGGCAGGAGCAGGGACCGAGCAACGGGAGCTCACCCCTTCGCGGGCATTCGAACCGCCGACCTTCTGACCGGCAAGCCCTAGGCTCAGTGGTTTAGACCACAGCGGAGCTTTAATAGGATGCAAAAGCCGCTTTTTGGAAAACGGGCGGAATACAGAGAATATTTAGCGCTCATTTCCATAATACAAGGAACAACCATTTTGCACACATCAGATGCATGCGCAACTGCTAACATGTGCGCCGTTTTCTGCCCCGGAAGTGGGCGGGAATGGGGCAGGACTGGCTTACGCATGCTCTGCTGATATGCACAATGACCCAGAAAAAAATCCCCACACAAACAGATGGGCGGGGTATAAATAATAAAATTATTGCTGTCATCGATTACAGGGGAGACAATCGTCGTTTGCAGCCTCCTTAACCCAGAAAATTGTGGGAGAAATCTGACAAAAGATGGGGCAGTATACCAGCATGCAGTCCTTTCCTACTGTTTTTTCTTTTTTTCTTTTTACATTCTAGAACACAACATTTTATTGATACAACTGCAAAAAGGAAAGAAAGCAAAAATACAAACAAAAATAACAGTAAACACAATTTTTTCTTAACAAAATAATAAAACGAAAATTGGTCTTAGAACTACAGACCCGGCCTCCCGTCTATTCCTTATTTCATTTATGTATTACTTGTTGCCCATACACACTTTTATCATGATTTAACTAATTCTAGATATATCTTAGGACTCATATCTAACTTGAAACTATTACTGAAATTCTTCAGATGCTGCAACAGAATTTAAACTACTATATTTCAAATACCCTATATACTCGAGTATAAGCCTAGTTTTTCAGCACATTTTTTGTGCTGAAAAAGCTGCCCTCGGCTTATACTCGAGTGAGGCAGGCAGTGGCTCCTATGAAGCTTTCCCAGGTTTTTTTTGGTAAAATTGGGTGCCTCGGCTTATATTCGGGTCGGCTTATACTCGAGTATATACGGTATACTTTAAAGACCTCCCATTTTGAAACAAATTCCTGTTTTGGTTTATTCTTTATTTTTTTCTGATAGACCACCTAATTCCGCATTTTCTGTCAGCTTTTGAGTCCATTCAAAAAAGAGGGGCTTTCCTGCTGTTTTAATTGGGGGGGGGTCACTGAGGGAACGGAGACACATACTTGCAGAAAGGATTGGGAATTAGTAACCTTGGCCAATGACCTTTGTTGCTGTGTCACACCTGTGTCGCTCCACCTTCAAACCAGGTTTTGATCATCATGGATGATAAAGCTATCAATGGCTACAAGTCATGGTACCTACGTATTGCCTCCTCCAGGTTCAGATACTAATACTAATAATTTATTATTTATACCCTGTCCAACTGACTGGGTTGCCGCAGTTGGCTTCCAACTGAATATTAAAAACACAATAAAACATCAAACATTAAAAACTTCCCTAAACAGGGCTGCCTTCAGATGTCTTCTAAAAGACAGATAGTTGTTTATTTCCTTGACATCTGATGGGAGGGGCGTTCCACAGGGCGGGCGCCACCACCGAGAAGGCCCTCTGCCTGGTTCCCTGTAACCTCACTTCTCGCAGTGAGGGAAGCGCCAGAAGGCCCTCAGAGCAGGACCTCAGTGTCCGGACTGTTTGAGGAAATTCCTGGGTCAGAGGTTGCTCAGCACCCAGCCCTACGAGAGAAGCCCGTGGTTCGCAGCGGAGATCAAAGGAGAACAGCCAGAAGTTGGAGCAAAGGCAAAGGAGTTTATTGCGCAACAGGTTACAGCCAAGAGACTGGACCCAGAACAAAGGGCGACAGAAACTTTTAAAACTTCCCGCTACAACCCAGAATACAGTTCACCATACATCACAACTACATCACTAATACATAAGCAAAACGTCAAGAAGGGGTGGAGAGTAGGAGGGTTCAACATGATTAACATATGGGTAAACAAGGTTTAACATATGGGTGAAAGGTTACAGGAACAGGTAAATGACACTTGGGTGGGTCAAATATACATTTTGAGTGGCAACCGGGGAAGAACAATGAGAAGCATCCAGGAGACTGTCTGTCGTCTTGGAAACCTGATGATGGGTGCTTGAGAGGATTGCCCAGGTGTGGCATTTCCTGGAGCACCTTGGGTGTGCGTATGTGATGTTCTGCTTAGGGGATTATGGCAGACCTGGGGGGGCAAGGCCAGTAGGAGTAGAAGGGCACAAACAGGGAGAAAATCCATGGAGGCTGTGATTTTAAATGAATTTCCAAAGGTTTAAAGGCTCTGCACATGCTCAGAGTTCAACTTGATACAATATATCCAAATAGTATTAATAACCACTTGAAACTGAGTTTCACGAGGGTTTGTGTGTGCGCTTGTATTACAACCTGTGGGGTAAAGGGGGAAACTAGAGAAAAAGGGGGTGAGACCTGGGCGAAAGAGGGTCCCGCACTGGCTGCTGCTGTCTCTTGCAGCAGGCGGAGGGGAAAGACAGGAAGAAGGGGGGGGTACCCCTCCTCAGCTACCCGTAACAGTGCAGAATGATGGGGTGGAGATGCTGCTTCAGGTCTACTGGGCTGAGGCCGTTTAAGGCTTTAAAGGTCAGCACCAACACTTCGACCTTACGGCCTTTCTCTGGTTGATGTACAATTATCCTGTTATTGTTGCAGAGCTATTCAGACACATTCAGCTGTGTTTATCCCTCCCTCCCCAAATTTACTCATCTGAAAGCTTCGTAGGACACCATTATGCCAAATGGTATCTGTTGTGTATTGATTCAGAGTGTTATCATATCTGTATTACTATTGTCTGTAATCACATTAGGGCAAAGTAACTGCCTTCCTGTCCCAGAAGGAACAGTTACTATTGGTGCATTCAAGTTGCTGCATTGGGATCCTCTGTCTTATTGGTTCCCACCAAAAAGCAGCTGTGTGGTTGCTTGAGATTGTTCCCTCCAAAATGTATCTTTTCCTAGTCAGTCCTCTGTCCCTATAAATGTAGCTTCCCTACCCTCAGTTCCCTCAGTCTTGTTTGCCTGAATAAAGAGTTGTTACATGAAGAAGCTGTCTCCTGCCTGCTATGTCAGAGAGCTGAAATCACTTGCTGAAATCATTAACCCACGCTACAACAGTATCCAAGGTGGCTTAGCGACATTCCTTTAAAACACACACACCCCTATATACAATTGGATCTACAGCAGTCTTGCAGACATTTTGGTGGCTTCCAACTAAGTTATACTCAAGAGTAGGCCACACTGAAATTTCAGTGGGTTAAACTTAGTTGGGTACCCCTTTCATTGCTGGGCTGATCAGAGTTGTAGTTTGAAACAGATGGAGGGGACAATGTTGGGGATTAGGAGCTCAGGCAGCCTGGGTTTATGGGGGGTGAACACATGCACAATGACCCAGCAGCCTTGGAACAAAACACTTCTCCGTTTCAACTTAGCTCATCTTTATGGCCTGCCATTATCTCTCAGCCTAAGCATGCTGTTCCTTTAAGAAGAAAAACCCAATAAAATCAAAACATATCCTTAAGACAGAAGTGCTTGCTTGCTTACATAGTCAATTTTCTGCATGGGGTTGAGGTTGAGGGGGGGTGCGGGGAGAGGAGAGTATTTTGCTAGCTTCCCTGCCCCCGCCCTTCCATCCTGCAGTAGCAAAGAAAGGAGCCAAGAGGAAATTTCAACCTGACCTCCCTGTCCTTCATCCCTTTTCCAAAGCCACCTCCTGCTCTGCCAGCCAAGCTATTACATCACTGACTTTCTGCATCGTCGAGATTGCTGGGCAATCTGGGCTCACTGAGACCTGCACTCTTGCTAAGCACCCGATGCTCCAGAGGGAATTATGGGAAGCGCTGCCGGCTTAAACCCTTGGGAACTCTGGGGTGCTGCAGAGGAGGAAGTGCTGAACAGTGTTCATCTCAAGGGCCACATTCCCTTTGGGCCAGCTTTCTGGGGGCCGCACGTCACTGCTGGGTGGGGGCCAGAGGAGAAAGCGGGCAGGGCTCCGAATGCGAATTCTGACGTCCTTCAGTAGGCTCGCTTCTACACAAAACGAGATACGGGACCCAATGGGCGTCTTGCCCATAGAGGCAAGTGGCGCGGGGCGCCGGGGCGCCAAGTTCTGGAGGGTGCCTGGGAAGAGGCGGAGGCTGGACGCGGAACCTCCCGGCATCAGCTCACTGCCCTTACCTGCCATACCTGGAGCCTCCGCCTGCCGTGGCCACTGCGGCACAGGTGCCAGGGAAGAGGCAGAGGCTGGGCACGGCGCCCTGGCCCGCCGCACTGAAGCAGCACCGCACATGGAGCCTCCGCCTCTTCCCTGCCTGAGGACCCGCCCTCCAGCCGCTGCCCGCCTCCTCCAGCCCCGCAAAGTTGCCGGCAGCACTGTAAAAAGGTCAGCAACTCTGCGAAACGGGGGGTGGGCGGGTGCCGGAGGGATCTTTGAACCACGGCGCCAGATATGCTTAAGACGGCCCTGACGGGACCAAAAAACACAAGGTGGAGGAAAGGAATGGTGGATTGTCCAACGCACTTCTACACACATTCAGACAACCCTCTCCAACCTGCATCCAGATAAACAAGAAGCATCATCGGAGTTCAAGGGGACATTCCAGTCAGGCAAAACCAGCAGGACTGGTGGCTCCAGAGGGTGTGTACCTGGGGAGAGCCCTCGGGGACAGATGCTGAGGTCCAGAGGTTCCCCAGCCCTGCCCTTGCAAGTTGAAGGTTCAGAAATGCAGACATGTTATCCTTTTTGCCTGGTCAGCAATGCTTACAAATCTGTGGGTTTTTTAGTGCCCTCTCAAGTGACATGGTCTGGCCACTAAACCTTGGAAACCAGTGTGGGATAAATCAGCCTCATATAATCAAGATGCTTAACTCTAATTAATGTATGAAGGGGTTAAGACCATAGAGTAAGCTGTCCTGCCAGGCTTAGCTAGATCACTCCTCCTCACCTTGGGAGGAAGAGCTACCAATCTCTTTGTTCACTCTCTTCCACCATGTGAACCCTACCAGTAAGGGGGGGTCTAACTAACCAAGATGTGCCAAGCTTAGACTGTGTGGCTTAAGTAAGCTATCTTTGTTTTTCTATAAAAATAATTTAGAAACATTTACTATTTTACTGCCGGTCTTTTCTTGCTGCTTTATGGGAAAGCACATGAATCTGACCTTTGAAGAGTTTGTAAGTAAACCATTTTTCAACTTGTCAAACATGTGGTCTCTTCCTATGCTAAGAGGAGTGGGGAACTTTGGAAGAAGGGGATATTATAAAGGTCTCAACAGGCTTTACTTTCCACGCTTTACTTTGCTGCATGTTTTGTGATTTTAATTCTCTGCTGGGGTTCTCTCATCGAAGAGTACTTGCCCCAAACTTGTATCTAGGCATCCAGGGAATTCTATTATTATTATTATTATTATTCCTAGCATTTCCCCCCTTTAACCAACAAACAAGTTAAACCAACAACCAGCACATCCCAGAGTGGCCATACATCTGCACTCCAAAAGAGGAGACATCTACAGTAGTCTGTGCTTTTCAAATATGAAGCTCTGAAAGAAGGTTGCATCCAAAATTTATGATCGGGACTGTGGCATCACCATTCCCCTAGGCCTTATTCTGTGCCACTAACTGCAAAATGATACACAAAGCTTTCCCTTCATTACCTATCCTTGCCAAGAAAAGAAGAGAAAAACCTTTATTACTTTTCTCTCTCTTAATACCCTAGTAGAGTGTATGGGTTGTTAGGGGGGAGGGGTAGTACCTCTGGTGGGGGACACATTTTGCTCCTTCTGGGTAGTTTGTCCACCTTTGGTCCCCACGCTGCACACAGCTCTCACCTGTGGCTCCTAAAAGCTGTCCGTATGCGACAGCAGACACACTCTGGAATGGCTTCAACTGGCCGGCTAAACCAGGTGAGGGTTACTGATGGGTCTCAAACCCTCAATGAGTTAGGGGTTTCCCCTGCAGGCAAAGACAAGCTCCAGAGGATTGAGCAGGCAAGACCAATACTGGGTGTGTGCAACGATCAAGAAGGCAATTTCTGCCTGAGCTGTAGAGGGAAGTGAGGGGCTCGCCAACCTGGGAAGGGAGCCCATCTAGGAGAAGGAAAACTCTGGCCCTAAACCTCCGCTGCCTTGTGGGATATCTTTGGGAGAAGCAAAGGCTCAGGAGGAAATGCTGCACAAATTCAGAGTGGAGTCCTTAAGACGGTTGGATGGCGACTTGTACGCCTCCTTCCAGCAACTCCCGCAGCCAAATATCTTGTTCTGCTTTCTTTTGGACCACATCATGAGGCCAAGAGGGGGGGGGTCTTCTTGTCTGGGCAGCCCAGGACCTCCAGACACACTGCCCAGGCTTTTACCCCAGGGAAGTCACTTCAGTGCTGTTAACACAGCCGTTTGACTTCAGCCCCGAGTCAACATGCATAGAATCGGACTGAAGGAATGCTTAACTCAAGACAGATTGTCCCCATGCAAAAAAACCCTTTTCTCCCAAAAAGCTGGATTCTCCCCGGAGGGCTGAATCCCGCTTGCTCACAGCTTTGCGATCAACCAGAAGTCTCAATGCTCCAAAAATCCATCTATATATATAAAATCGTTTTGTTAACAATCGCCTTTCTCCGTAACCCCTTGATCGATTCCGTTCAAATTTGGACACAACGTTCCATGCCCATATGGAAGTGATCATATGTACTTACATTGCACAAATACCATGCCTTTCCCAGGTAAAAATGTGATTTTGTGCAAAAAAAAATATAGCGCCCTCCAGTGGACGTTAAACAGCACAGCACAAGGACAAAGAACCTCATAGACTAAAATAGTAGTAATAAACAGTTGTAGAAACGAAGACAAAAACGGGAGGGGCAAACGGAGAACACACAGACTGAACTTCAACGAGATAAGGTGTAAGTAAGCATACACTTTCTCTTTCATACTGTATCTTACTTTTGCATTTCGCCAAATCAGCCACAGCAAGGCGTGGCCTGGCCAGCTAGTTTAATATATAGTCCTCAAATAGAGGACATATCAGGTATTAAACTGATAAGAACAGATACCGGTACTACACTTGATCTTAGCCAAAAGGCCGAGAAGAAATGTAAGGATAAAGAAGGAACGTATTATCACATGTGGTGGGAGTGTAAGAAGGTAAAAAGCTTCTGGGAAACGATATATAATGAGATGAAGAAAATGTTGAAATATACATTTAAAAAAAAAACCAGAAGCCTTTTTACTGGGTATTGTAGGAGAGGATGTTTCTAGACAAGATAAAAAACTGTTTTTATATGTGATGACGGCAACAATATTATTGGCACAGAAATGGAAACAGTCTGCATATGATCAAAAGTTTTTATTGCTACCATTTCTGAAGAATCAATTTGCTTTGCCTCACAAAACCATCATTTTCTTTCATCAAACAGACCTGAAGAAATCTCTTGTGACTTCTGTCTGCGGATTCCACAAACACAAGAAATGAAAAGGAGTGAATATGGAACACTTGCACAACTTGAAATGAATGGATTTTATACCATAATTATATGACACTTCTGGCGAAGAGAAAGCATGTATCATAAAAAAGAGGGTATTTTGTTCAGTATAAAGCTGAGTACCAGATCACAGAAATACCATAACTGTCATGCTGAATCAGGTCAAAGTCCTACCGCTCCCAGATTTATGTCTCCGGCAGTGTGCAGCTAAATGACTCAGAGAAGTCTACAAGTCAGGTACTGTATAATGAAAACGGCCAGTCCCTGTCTCCCTCCCTCTCCCTCTCTCTCCCCTCCCCCTTCCCTCCCTCCCTCTCCCTGCTTGCACCCAGTAATGACATGTATACTGGTGAATTATGGTGCTGGAGGAGACTCTTGAGAGTCCCATGGACTGCAAGAAGATCAAACCTATCCATTCTTAAAGAAATCAGACCTGCGTGCTCACTAGAAGGACAGATCCTGAAATTAAGGCTCCAGTACTTTGGCCACCTCATGAGAAGAGAAGACTCCCTAGAAAAGACCCTGGTCTTGGGAAAGGTTGAGGGCACAAGGAGAAGGGGACGACAGAGGACGAGATGGTTGGACAGTGTTCTCGAAGCTACTAACATGAGTTTGGCCAAACTGCGAGAGACAGTGAAGGATAGGCGTGCCTGGCGTGCTCTGGTCCATGGGGTCACGAAGAGTCGGACACGACTGAACGACTGAACAACAACAACATACTGGTGCCCCTATTTACAGAAACACAATTTTAGTTAACATGGCCGATAGTCAATGGCAGACCTAGCCTTCATGAAAGTGCCCAAGTCTATGCCAAGACAGTCAATAAATTCAAAGTGTGGTGGCTTCTTTTCGTTGGCCTACTACACTCATCTTCCCCAACCTGGTGCTCTCCAGATGCTTGGGACTGCAGCTCCAACCTGGAGGACACTCGGTGAATTTAAGAACAGTGGCATAGTGTGGGTTGCTGGTGCCTGGGGCAGGCAAGACACCGATGGCACCAGAAGGTACTCCCCCTTCCCGAGCCAAGCGGGGCCACGTCGCGCAACCCACCCATCCATGCAGGGTGGAGCCTGGCCAGCCAACGCAGCCCTTGGTGGGAGACTCCTCCTGACACCCACGAAGAAGAGGGCCGGGCTGCGCTGGGGTTGCCCACTGTGGGCTTGGGCCATAGCTGTCAACCCTCCCTTTTTTTGCGGGAAACTCCCTTATTCCAATGCCGTTTCCTGCTGCTATCCCGGATTGTTGATATCCCTTAAATTTCCTGGATTTCAAAGGAAGCAGCTCCTCTCCCTCCCTGCCGGCCAGGGAGGCTCCTCAGCTGCATTGCTTGGCTGCCAATAAGGAGTCTGAGACCGACTGGGGGGCGGAGCTTGCATGCCTTGTGCAGCCAGACCCTCACGCCCAACCAGACACCCAGCCTGCCTGCCGTCTACACGCTCGCTCTTCCGCTCACCCGTTTGCGCGCAGCCTCTGGAGCGCAGGGTGGTGAGGCTACTTGGTGCCATTGCACCGCCCTCACGGCATCCCTTATTTTCAAATCCGAAAGTTTTGAAAAATCCCTTATTTTCAAATCCGAAAGTTCACAGCTATGGCTTGGGCTGCTTTGCTGCCTTTGCCAGGGTAGAGCGGGATCCCCCAAAAGCCGGCGCCTGTGTGGGAGCACCTGGTTGCACCCCCTCAGAATTTTGCACCCAGGGCCATGGCCCCCAGGATCTCCCCCCTCTCCTACACCATGCCATTGCTTAAGAAGAACCAATAGCCCATCTAGTCCAGCACCCTCACAGGAGACTTTACTTACAGGTGGTGTTTGTACAGTGGTTAGTATCCCAGAGAGCCCCGGGTTCAAATCCCCACTCTTGTCACATAGCTCACTGAGGGACCTTGCGCCAATCATTCTCTCTGCCCAACCAACCCACGAGATTATTGCAAGGATAAAACGTACAGGTGCACATCTATTTGTTATTGCATTAACATCCTGCCTTTCCTCCAAGGAGCTCAAGGCAACATGCGCTCCCCAATTCACAACAACCCTGCCAGGTAGGTTAGGCAGTGACTGGCCCAAGGTCACGCCTAGTGAGCTTCAAGCTACGTGGGGATTTGAACCCCTGTCTCCCAGGTCCTAGTCTCTAACCACTCTAACCACTACACCAGGCTGCTGGAGAACCTTTCGCAATACTTTGCGCTCCTTAAAGAAATGGCAGAATATAATAAATAAATGCATTTATTTACTGCACCACAACTGCACTTCTCTGATGGCTCTAATTCTGCAGCAGTTCTTATTACAGAAGTACATGGTGGTGACAGAATGGAGAGAGCATAAATTTCAGTCTGAGTTAGCAACGAGGCAGCCTCACCACTGGCGTTCCCCCTGGACTTCTTCTTGCATCATGTCAATAAGCCTGACAACTTTTTTGTTTTTGCCAAGGGTTTGTTCTGCTTCAGGAACATTCCTCCATCTTTCCACACTTGCTATTCCCTTCGCAGACTCACCTGTCTCGCCAAAACCTGACCATACAGTTACTTGGTTCACAAGAGGACCGCAGCCCCAGGAAAAAGAGCGAGTGACCGGAACAAAAAATCAAATTGAATCAATAACTGGTGCTCCGAAATTAGTTCCCAAAACCACATATCGGCCTTGAAAAAGATGAAGTTCCTGCATTGCAGGGCGTCGGACTTGATGACCCTTTGGATCCCTTCCGACTCTACGATTCTAAGTCATCCTCCAGGGGAAAAAGAGCAGCACTGAGCATGTGCAGAGTGCATCTTAAGCAGCTAGAACACAACATAGGAAGAGCGCAGCTGCATTAACCCAAAGATCGACGGTCACTTTCCCTGCCAGACCCCTCCGGAAAGACCACAAAGTGGGGGCAACAGGGCAATTGCCCTCTTCTGTCATTTGCCACCCAGCATCAAGCACTCAGGGGTATACTGCCGCTAAACATGGAGGCTCTGCACTGCTAGCACAGCCGCATCTAACCTCCATGAATTCAGCTGTGATCCCTTGCATCGCACGGGGTTGGTCTAGATGACCCGTCGGGTCCCTTTCCAACTCTACGACGCTACGAACTTGGAAGAGGGGTCAAAAAGAGGGGTTTGCACTGAGATTCTGAGCCGAGGAAGCTCCCCAAACCCAAAGGACCGAATGGGGCCGCCCTACGCCCATTTACCTGAGGGCAATTTCCCCTCCCGCTTGCAAAACCCAGCGGCGCTTCCTCGCAGAGGAACCTTCCGCACTGCCCGCGTTACCATTGCGCAAAACAGGGAGCCGCGGGGAGGCGAGCAAGCAAGCGAGGGAGGGAGGCGGCGGTTCACTTACTTCTCTCTCCAGAAGACGCCTTTGCAAATAATAATAATAATAATAATAATAATAATAATAATAGCAACGCCCCACTTTTCCTCCAGTACCCCTCTTGCAAAAACAACAACAACCCAGACCTGGTGTTGCGGAGGGAAAGCGCCAGGAGCTGCTTGCTGCAGCCGGCGCTCATCACCAGGGAACCACCTCCGGCTGCTTTAGGAGATGGGCTCGCTCTGTGGGTTTGTGTTTTTTTTACCCTCCCTCCCCCCGGAGTCACAATTCCAGGGCTGCGTCCCCTTTAACACCAGCTGATCGCCGGCCGCCTTCGCCCCGGAGCCGCCTGGGAGTTGTAGTCCCGTCCCGGTCCGCGGCGCTGGCACCGGAGGCGCCCAGGAAATACAGTTCCCACGGAGCAATGCGGCCGGCTGGGGCTTCCCTTCGTCTCCTAGGCAGGGCATATCCTAGGC